>OY728156.1:625401619-625751619 GCA_963277665.1 Viscum album
GGGGAAGGTGATGTTCTTTTTTGTCTTGTTGAGATGATAGGGTTATTGTAGGAGAAGACAAAAAATAGTCACCAAAAGATAGAAATATAGAGGGATACCATGTTTATTCTAGATCATTACATGTTATAATGAATAAGATGATGTGCAACAATTTTTAGATAATTTTAAATGATAAAATTATATGTTATCCATGATGGATATCCATGAATAAAAATTCTTTTTGGTTGTGGAGATCAAGCAGTGTTTCCTTATTGTGATGATAAACCAAAATAAAATATACACTAATGGATGTATTGTAAAAAATCTATTAGGCTTTAGGTAAAATACATTATGATTTAGAGACATACAGTATAAATTCCATCATATGAGAAAATTATTTTGTGTGATTTTTCTGCTATTTTGTGACTGCTTACTCTACTATGTCATGCTACACTTCAAAAAAGGAATCAGGGTATTGGGGGATACGATGAGGAATTATGGGTTGTGGGTGGGTGAGGGAGGGGTGAAATGGTTATTTCTCTAATGTTCCATTGTAAAAATCATTGTGCATGGACATAAATTTGTTCACCATCTAAAACGTTTTGCACACTAAAATTTCTTCTTAGGAAAATTAATAGATTTTAAAATATTTATCCATTAGTAATTATTTTAAAATTATTATCAACATTTATTTGTATATTAATTTTTCCCTTATCGCATTCCTTATTGATTAAAAAATAGATTACCAATGGATAACCCTACACACTACACACTCAACATCGAGAACACTTCTAATTTTTGTCTAAAGTCACCATTTCCCACCCAACCCATGTAACCCTACATGAATTTACACAATCTCATCATCACCATAGGGATTATCATACATCTATATGATAATATTATATTCTAAATTTTTTTATATTTTATGATTTCTAATTATATTTAATTTAAAAAACTATATTTTTTGAACCATTTTATGATTGTTTTATTTTTTTCCACAACATATATTTAAAAAGGTGGAAATGAATGCTAAATTATGAAAATGAAATATAAAATCCTCACCAATTATGTCTAGTAATAAATTATTTCTGTTTTTAATTATGTGGGAAATGAATAATTGAAAAAATTATCCACATCAAATACATCTGAAAGAGGGTAGTGGCTTCATCCAGATGGGGGAAACTCAAAAAACACATGACATAATTAAATTAATAATCATAATTGATATATATCAATATTTTGGAATCACTTAAGATTTTGAATCTGAGATATATCATGGACTAACAAAATTTTCCAACACTCATTTTCATAGAAATGTTACTCATGATGAAAATGATGATAATTACAACCATTCCATTCATAGTATATTTCATAGAGCTCATTATCATTATATCTCTTTCAGAAAGTAGTTAATGATATTCCATGTAAGAATAAAATATTATAAAATATTATTTAATTCATAATATATTATGATGGTTATATAACCATTATTAAAATTTTAAATAATTTATGTAAAGGTATTTAATAAATTTATGGCCATAGATGGAAATTTTATGGAAAAATTTACAAGAAGTGCATTGAGCTTGTACAATGCTACATGACATAGGATACATGGAGAATGTATGATTGATAATGCTCCCATATTCACCTCGTTGTACCAAAATTTTTTAAGATGTCACCCAAGTGCGTTGATCATGAGTTAGGTAAAATATTCCCTAAAGAATATAGTTTATAAGAGACTAAATAAATTGGATACAAGGCATTAGATTTCAATTTATCAAGTATAAATCCATTGTCAAAATTATTTTCTCATGACTCAAAACTTTGATTGACAAATGTTGCAAAAACAACAACTGAAGAGGCTATTTACATTAAAATGTAAAAATATTCCTATTTATCATTGGTTTATCTATTTTAAAGTTAGTTTATATTGATTTTTACAAATCTCGGGTGGTGTAATGAATTTTATTTTCATAGAAATTTACATTTTCAAGATATTGGATGGATGAGTGTTATTTTTAGACATGAGAAGTATATTTTTATCCAAAACATTCTATTTCACAAATTATAACAACCAAAATAATAATATTAATATCCAATATGAATTATATGTATAATTCATATAAAACTAATGAAGAACTAAATATACTAACAAAATTAGTAAAAAGGTTAGATAACAACTGCATTTAATTTTCTTATCTAATTTTCAAAACAATATGTTTTTCAACCATACATGTTTCAGAACAATACTATAATCCATGTCATCATGGAATATATAGTTGGAATTTGAATACCTTATAAATATTTATATATTACATGAAATTATTTTATCAAGAACTATGTATTTATTATAATGAGACGGATTACTGATTGGCATTAAAGGAACCTCTTATCATCTATATCATTTCTTCAATAATTTAATTATATGATTGGTAATTTATTTGAAATAATAAGAAATGTCTTTCCCAATTATATGTATTAATTGATAAAATTATAATTATAAAATTTCCTTCAGATAATGATGGTTTAATTATATATATTACGTATAATGTTTCCATAAATATACATTATGTTGAATCATAGAATAAAATATTTATTATATATACATTTTTAATAATTTTATAATTTTATAATTTATTTAAAATTATATTCAATATTTAAAGTATTATCTATAACCATGAAATAAATCAAATATTTCATTATTCAAAAAACATATAAAACGATCGAAAATGTCATAGAGTAAATTTAAAAGTGATATATAAATTATTTGTTTCAGTTGTTATAGAAACGATTTTTTAAATTATATGTGATTTATAGGTTAAAAGTCTTGAAAGATAAAGTATGATTAAATTTTAATGGATTTATAAAAATAAAATACCCAATAAATATGAATACGTGATGATGAAAAAACACTCCACTTCAAACCTATATCTAGTCATTTCATACATTTTTTGAATAAGAGATATCAAATATGAAGATACTATTAAATGGATACTTCAAAACCAAAATATCATGGAATATTTTTCAATTTGTACTTGACTTGTGGATGATGTGGCATCTCATGTGGTATACACTTCATGATATAGACATTATTTTCATTTCATATTAAAAAATATAACGAAATTAAATAACAAATTTTCATAAGTCTCTTATTTTATTTAGCAATATGAAAAGTGGAAAGGGAATATATAGTCAATATTATGGTACTTTTTTATATAATTTATTTGTTAAAAAAATCAAGCAATAAAATATCATCAAAAAATTTGAATGGAAATGGAATGATTTGAATGATTAATTTCATCAATTAACTGATATTTCCATTTCAGTACTTGAGAGGATTGTGAATATACTACATCTGTGTGATGTAATCTACAATGATGAAGATTTCTACACTCATGCGATAGAGAAAATGATCTTTTGATCATGGTGTTTGATGATTCTGTGATGATATATGCATATGTAATATGATTATTACTTTACCCTTTTTATCTTTTCTTTTTGTATTTAAATATTCACTATGTATTTCCCTTAATAATTATTATTTCATCATGATTTCATGGATTTAAAATTTCCTTTTAAAAAATTACATGATCTAGGAAACTAGTACATTTAAATGGATGAATAAAAATCTGAAAAATATTTTAAAACACAAATAAAATGTAGGGATATTCCTATAATGGGATGTAAATATATATGACAAAAATATTATGAGAAATCCTATAAAACTATGGATGTGAAATCGTATCACAGAACAAATAAAATGAATCAAAACAAAGTATTTATAACATGAAAAAACCCTCTCATGCAGAGGATTAAGAATTACTGAAAAATTAAAAAGTATCCACTATTAATAAGAGATTAATTATTTAATTAATGACTAATCATGAATTACAAATGAGTGAATATAGAAACTACTTTGAAAACCTGACATTTATGTGCCTCTATCATCTCTCTAAAAATCATTCCAGGGAAAAAGAAATCCTCAAAGATCCATATATGAAAAAATTTCACATTTATGTTAAATAAATACCACTACCAAAGGGATATTTATCCAAACACATGTTATCCTCTCACCACACTATAAGAGAAATTTTTTCCCTCTATCATGATCTCACCATTATGATGTACCACTAATCATTAACTGGGACATACAGCATGATCACCACAATCAATAATAATTTTAATACAAGGTCTCGATCAACAATCTTCTCCCTGCTTTATTACACGTATTCAAGTACAATTTGTTGCAAATGATACCATAAAAATAGAATAACACAACATTTTAGGTCCACTATTAATGCTTAAATCACCAACACTAAAGTGCCACAAGGGGTACCATAAATGGGAAGGACCATTTTCGGTTCATCTCAGTGGACAACATCATGAGAATCTCTTTCTATATATGTTCACCACTAACTTCATCTGTTTTAAATACATCAAAGTATCTTAAAAATATAATATATATACTTTTTAGGTAATCCAATCACTAATACCACTTAAATAAAACTAATAACTCCAGAAATTATTGTTTTTTGTTAAAAGCCTACACCACCAGAGAAATTTTACATTTATTAACAAATCAAAATTAGAAAAGTCTCCAGATACTACACAACTACACACAACTAAAAAATATTTCATACATCCTAGGCCTCACATCAATTTATAATTTATAGACATAAAATTTCTTTCCATACGTTTTTCTACCATGATTGAAATATTATACTCTACAATTTGTAGTGACACCATGATTGCCTCTGATTTTAATCTAACCTATCTTCTATAAGGACTTACGGTTTCCCCAAATGTTTTAAATAATAACCACACAATATTATCCCATGGATGGATATCAAAATGGAATATAGCCCTATTATTTTTCATTAAATCAGTAAAAAAATATTTTAAATTTAAAATTACAAAAAAAATGTCCCCAAAATCTCAATCGAGATTTAAAATTAGAATAATTTACCTCCATAATCTATATATCATTAAATATCATGGACATGATTTACATAACCCCCAACAACAAATAAATGTTTCAAAATGATAAATTCTTGAGAACAAATGATGTGGCCCCAACATTTCACAAACAACTGAAGAAAATGTCACTTTACTTTCAACTAGCTAGGTGTTGACATATCTATGTGACCATGACATATAATTGTACAATGGGGAAATAATGAAGATTTACCTTTACAATTTTTTTTATATATTACCAATTTCATTCCCTTTGATGATGGATAATAACCATATTTTATATTTGAAAACACTACTACGCTAAGAAATCATAAAACCAAGGGAATCCAAAAAACACAAGTAAAGTATGTTCATTCAAAAATCGGGTTCAAACCACGCATTGGAAAGTGTGTAAATAATCACATAAAACATAAAACTCTCACCATACCAATGAAAATAATTACTCTTTCTGAATTGATTAACATTTTCAGAATATCAGCATCAAACACCACATTACTATCAAAATATTTTTTAAAATATGATTAGTGGAACCAATATATAAAATACAATCTAAATCATACACATCAATTATAGTTATAGCTAGAAAGAACTTTCATACCTCTAATATTGACTCATGATATTCACCTCAAATAATTCTTCATCCTTTTCCACTTCATTTTCTTCCTTTATCATTCGTTATTAGAACATATTATAGTACCTTTTAATATTAACTTTTTACCATAGTCCCAAGATAAGAAAAATCTCCTATTCGTCTTGATTGACATAGATCTATCCTATACCCTAATCCATTCCATCGATATGTGAACATTTCTTGATAGTTATGTCCATCAGTCAATGCCAAAATCCAACTATTACTTTATGATCCATCATTATTAGACTTTATCTGAGTCTCATTCATTTGGGATGGTGAAATAACATCATCAAATTTCACAGTTTCTTTTGAAAATAACATTGTAGTGATAATATTAACATACAAATATTTTAAAGAACCTAATCAAAGAAAATCCTTGTCTTCTTCATCCATTTCCATGGGAACCACATTTCTTTTATCATTGTTTATGACTACCACAGAAGAAAATTAGATCAAGTGTTTTGAGATCTAATCCAACAAGATTCTCAAATATCCACTTTCTTACATTCCTTGGTGATACCATAATTTTTCAATATATAAATTATTTTTATTGAGATTTATATTTATAACCTCATTCAAGTTTCATCCAAAAATCATCTGGATCTGTTATACTAATCTACTCTCATAGTTTATAATCTTCCAAATACAATTGAATGGTGCTTGTTCCCAAATCTCTCATATTGTTCCAATAATTAGAGCTAGACATCGCTAGTATTTCTAATGTTTTCTTCAATTATTTCTCTATCCCGTAAAAATAAAAATAAATTCATTACCCATTGTTACCGAAATCTAAAATAACTTATCCCATTAAATATAAAAAATGGAAAGAAATATCTCAATGTAAATCCCATATATTTAATGGCAGGATTGATAATGGATATAGTATCAAAAATCCATGATCCGGAAAAAATTTATAAAAAAATTAAAGTTAAACAGACAAATAGAGAATGGTTTGTAGACCCACAAGGTCTATAAACCCACACACATGAAATAAATCTAGTAATGCAATTTCCCATAGGACCAAAAAAAATATGACATGAATACACCTACAACCATAGTGGACACTATATTGAAAATTTCCTCTACTAAGGATGGTATGAAAACAGTTGAGAATCCCACAAGAACAATATCTAAATTGAAAAAACCCTATCCCAATGTCACTAAATCCAAATTCATCCTATTCCGTTGAGGTAGTAAACATCTAAATAGCCTGTCCTCAAAAATCTCGCATCAAGGACAACACATCCTATGGTCGAGGCCATTTCAAGGATTTTGTTACTTGTAGGTCCAATATTAATATAAAAATGGTGTTATAATATTCACCATCAACATGAACTTATAGTCCAAGAATCCTCATTTCTCATCAGTACAATAAGTCCTACCATATCCCTTCACCTGAATCTGGTGATCATCGCCAGCTTGACCTCACAGTCGGCCTGCCCCTCAAGTCATTACCATCTTGTGCCTATCACCACATACCATGATCCCGCCACCAGGGTCCATTGTCTCCAAGATGAAATCACCCAAGAAGGATGAATCACTTTCGAGTCATGCCAGGATCCTAGAACCATCACCCACTGAGAGAAAACAACCATCACCATGACAACCAGTAGATGTCATCATACGGTTCCTACATCCTGCATCACATACCATGTGCTGCTGGTGGGGACCACCAGACTGCATCTCTCTACCAGGATCCCTCTTCCTCCATCGCCTACCCCAAATCAACACAAACCATCGTCAAAAGGACCATTACCCCTCTACCACCAGGATCTAAACACCTTAGCACGAGTGGTCACAACATGAAGCACTGCTCCACCACCATCCCCGATTAGTCGGGACTCTATTATCATCTATAGATAGCATTGATCTTCTCCTTGGTTAGCCTCAACTAGATGGTAATGATATAATTACTAAAATTCATCATGATCAGTTACACCCAAAGATTTATTCCATGGATGATTTCCATCAGGTGCAGAAAACATCTCATAATGCCCAAATGATTTATATGCCTATGTGTGGGGACAGATTTGAATGACCCCAAGAGTGGCTAGGAGGGGGATCCACTCCTTTATAGAGAGAGATACACTCCATTATAAAGTAAATCACACATATTTAATCAGAAAGAAAATAAAATATCATGAACATTGATATTAGATATTCGGTAATCGAAATATTGATGTAGAAGAAAAAAATAAGAACACCAAAAATTACATTGGGTTAGAAAGACCTAATACACTAGGAAATTTTTTATTTTATTATCAAATGAAAATTACAAATGAATCAGGATACAAAAAACACAAAATTTCCCCATATTGTCACAAAAATTGAAGGCCTCCCTTAAATTTATTATTATCGATATGTATCTCTCTTACCTTAGGTGTTTCTCCCATGATCACTAGATTCTTCTCTCTATTTTGCAGCCATACCATGATAGTCTATGATTGAAATAACACCTACCTTTAAAATGGATTGTTGTTTCCCACTATTTTAAAATAATATTTAAAAATATTATCCAATGGTGTGATTTTACAATTAAAAATATTTATATTATTTTTTTGTGACTCTGTAAAAATGATAAATGTGTCCAATTTTAAATTTCAATCATCGTACAAAAAATATTAAATCTTTAGATTTTGAAATACCCTATATCATGAATGTTTACAAATATAAAAATTATCTCAACAAAATAGATATAATATATATATACTTATAAGAAACACATGAAATTTTATATGTGATAGAAAAGTATCTCTAAATTGATGCTATCTTTTGATAAATTTTGAAACAAACACAAGATGAATCTTATCAATATCCCCTTTATCATTTCATTTAAGATATCATCTGACAAATTTAGTTACACTAAAAACCTATCGGAATCAAACCAATGATCATCCTATGATCAAAAATGTTTTGATTTATTATTTCAAATATGACATAAACTTGAAAACTCCCATTACAAATGAAATAAAAATGTTGTAGTCTTCATAAAAAACAGATATGCACTATCATATTAATAATACCAAAAACAAAAATATCATAATACCCCATAATAATGATCACAAACGAATATAAAGATCCCTCATAAAATAATACCCCCTACTAAAAATATATAGCATCATGCACACCACTTCAATATTCAATTTTTAATACATAGTTTTCTTTTTGAATGTTCTAAACAAAATATTTAGTTGTTATACTGGGTAAACCTCTCTCAAAATTTAATTTTTTTTCGAACACTATTTTTCTTGTTGAATCATCTATCCTGTTGAAACATCCAAAAAATCTCACTAAATATTATGAGCCTAAACCATAACCTCTTATACCACTTCTTTTGGGTGATTCTGAATCTCAAGAAATAATCAGTTGTCATTTTTTTGATAAATTAGATAAAACAATTTATTGTAAATATTATGTTAAAAATTTAATGGAATTAACATGCTTGATTTAAAAAATTATAAAACCCTCTGATGTGTATAGTTAAAAAATATTGGGATAATATAAAATATTCACTATTAATGAGAGAGTAAAAATCACACTATGGCATGAAAATGAATTACAAATCAGAGTGTAGAACAACCACTGTGAAAAGCATACCATGATATTACTTTATCTTCTCCATGAATATAATTTTGAAAAAAAATACGTAATACTTGAAAATCGATGCAATAAAAAAATTCATCATTCTATAAAAGAAATGCCTGTACATTGGGGATCATTATCTAAATACGCATCATCCTCACAACATCTTCTGATACCCAATTTTTTTATCACTTATGATCATTCCACCAAGATATATCTTTGATCCTTAACTGGGACATTTAGAATTATTAATACAGTCTAAAGACTTTTAATGCATGACCATGATAAAAAATTTCATCATTGTTACTTCAACAATTTTTTAGGTCAATTCATTGGACAAGATACAAAAAACATTATATAAAATCACATATAATATCCACTGTTAATGATTCATTTTCCATTATCAACAAAACACATGGCCTATGAAAATATGATAGCCACGTTCTCATTGATCTCAGTGGACTACCCCTTAAAAATATCTATCTCAATTCACCAAAAGAATATTCAAATATTCAAGGCTTTATAGATTCTTTTTTCAAAAAATGAATAAGAAATAAAATTTTATATCATAATTTTTTTAATAACCATGTATTTTTCATGTTTAGGAATCAAAAAATCATCTCATATAAATATATATAAAAGATATATCTTCACATGAAAAGCACATACAACGTTGTTGGTGATTGAAAAAATATCTATATTTCTAAATTATGTTATATTATATTTTAAAAAACAAATATGTTAAATCAAATAACAAACAAGAAAGGATTTATAGTATCTTGAAAATAGGAACATTTTTCTTAGAAGAACTTTAATTTCTAGATAATGTACCTAAAATTTGATCAGAATGGACCCCACAACAAATTCATAGTAAGGGTGTGAAAACATGATATATATTCTAGTAATATGTTCTACATAATAGAAATGTTTTGGCTCAGTAGTTTTAAAATATGGATAATAATGAGGGGTTTATGTTTTCATAGTCAACCAGCTCATGGGAATCTTCCTCCGACCTCTACTTGGGTATCTTCTACTTCTACGATGATGTTCTTCCCACTTCAGGTTTGTTCAACACTCATGTTTCCTCTATTGTTATGAAGATTTATCATTAGGGATTTCGATCAAGTTTTCTTAATATATATAAATATATTTTTAAAATTATTTAAATAATTAAATTTTATAAATATTTTTAAAACTAAAACAAAAAGGTTTTAAATACATTAATACATTCTATGTTTTTTGTTAGATTCAAATGGAGTAATGTGATTTAACTCACTTTTATTAAGAAAAATGTAAAATTCATCATTCCCACTTCCAACTTTGTGATTTTAAGTTTGCTTGATTGTTACTAATGAAGGCCATTGGATTTTCCTTTAATTTTAGTTTATATGTTTTAATTGTTAGTTTTTCAATCCCATATGACTATATTCATTATTTAAATAATTTTTAAAGTTTTTATCTATATGTCATGTTTTATTACAAAGGGTTTTGATTAGATACAAAAACCGAAAAATAATTTAGTTATGATACAAATTTTTTCAATAAGTAATTTTTTATATTTCTAATTAGTTTATTATTTTATTAAATTACACTCTTAACTATAATTACATAACTAATAATAATTCATTTTAATTTAATATACAGTATATAACTTTATAATAATTATGTCCATCTATATTTTAATGCGAAAATGTTATATTTAAATGAAATATAGTGTGTGACATGTAAATTATCATTTTTTAACTATATTTATGAACTTTTTATATTAAATTATGTTGTATATGATGACATAGTATGAAAATTTTCATTTGGATTGTATTTAAGATTTATAATATATATATAAATATATATTCATATTCAACTACATGAAATAAAATATTTTTTCATATAGGTTACTTTTAATTTCTATAAATTATAATGTTATCATAAAATATAAAATAATTTTTGAACAATTACTGAAATAAAACTATTAAAAAAAGATAACAAAAGTAATTTTCATTGAATAATATATTTTTTGTTTTAAAACATTACATTTTATATTTATGATTTATTTGACATTCATTTTATTTTAATTTTTTTTATATTTAATTTCAATGTTCCTAATTTCATTTAGATTTTAGTTATACTATTACTTATGTATATATATTTTAAATGTATTACTATTCTATTTTTTGTAAATTATATTGGTTTATTGTAAATTATAATTTTCTTATTATGTTGATGAAATTATATTTATAGTCAAAATATTTTGAGGTTTATGTTTTTTTATAAGTTTTACTTCTATTTTGTTATTATTTATATTTAATAAGATTTTATTTTTAGCTACTGGAAAATTAATAAATTTCCCAATGTTTTAGGTAGTCAAATTTTGAAATATTATAAAATTAAAACCATTAGTAAAATATAAATTAAAATTAAAACCCATGCTAAACATATAAATAATGGTTGATAGTAAAAATAATTCATTAATTAAATAGAGAAACAATAATATTGACAATAAAATATTTTTTTATTTAAATTAATTATGTCATTGAAAAGCATATAAATGAATGAGTATAATCACATTCTATAATGAGGCCTCATCCTAAGATATTGTATGATGAGGAGACACTGGTGTCTAGATTTAAGGCCTCAATGATAGGGTACAATATTATAAGTTATAGAGTGCTCTACCTAGGGTGTTGTAACATCAAATTCCTTCTTCTCTACCTTTGACTGATTGGTAGGAGGTGCCATTTGAATGTCATAAAGTGAAATTGATCATTCTTCTACTACATAAGTAGATGAAACTTCCATTATCTATTGGGGGAACCATAAGAATTGTGAATACTTGGTCAGAAAATGTGGGGGCATGCAAAATGTCACCTAATATGAGCTCAAATCAATTATACTCAAGAAAAAATTAGTATATTTTAACAATATAAATTGATACAATGTCTACTAGTGCACAAACACAATCAACTGAGGATAGAATGCAATAGGCGAATTCTATGCCTGATGAATATTTGAAGACTCACATACAACACGATGTTAGTTATGTCATCACTGTTGTGGGGCCTCAACATCAATAATTACTGGAGGAGGTTATTGAGAAGAAACCTCCTCTCCATATGTAGGAACATTATATACCTAAGGTGTATAATAAATGATAGTATTATGAAAAAAATTATACATTGGGGACATCACCTTCGATGCAATAGGGTATGATTCAAAGCATAAAACCTCATCTTCATCCTGATCACACTGGTGGATAATATATTATTTTTTTATTATATCATGATATTCAAAAATAATTAAGAAATGTAATAAAAAAATTATAATGTAAATTTAAAGACTTACTAGATCATAAATCCCTCTACAATGTGGTGTAAGATATAGTGTAGAATTTCTTTTATACCCTATCTCATACCCAAAATGATGTGATAGATGGAATCATATTATATACATTCTCTTGATATGAAATTATACTCATCTATCCTAGAGGTCAAAATACTCAGTATGTTGTTAATGGAAGTCAGAATCCTTCATCCCCACCAGCTTCATAGAATGTATAACTACTGATTGTTGGGGGAATAATTGAAATACGATGGAAAATTTTAAATTGGCACGTGACTCAATGCAACTTGTTCCATTAAATAATATAAATTTTAATGAGAGGTTCTAATTCTATGTAATAAAGAATCCCATAAGGGCAGTATGCAATAAGCTAGTTTAATAATACCTAGTATGGAAGTCGAGATATCTTAAATTCCATTTGGTATTTTTTCAAATATTTTCTTACAAATTTATCATAATGATAACATTATGAAATTTATTCGTTAACAAAGAAGTGTATACAATTACATAGGTTGGTATTAGACTACAAGACATGAGACGATATAAATGGATATTTTTCCTTCGTGTCCTAATAAAGTGGTGTTCCTAACTCCACAAACAATGTACAAAATTGAATGTTATAAATAATATGATATAAATTAAAATAAGTTAAATTATCCTAAAAAAGGTTGAGTCATCATTCCAACAACCATAAAACGTGTCATGAATCACATCCCCTGAGATCACAACGATCTTATTATATTTTCTCTCAAAATGATCTATTTGTGTATGAAAAGCAAACAGATCCCTAGTTGTATCTCCAAACTAGATCAACATCCATTATTAGCACTAGATAAATCATTTGTACATGTATAACAATGTGATCAATGAACAATGTCCCTCCAAGGAACCAATATATATATATAAATAATCTAGATATAAGATAGTCCTCTCTTCAGAATCATATAGAAACTATGCGATGTGCACATCCTACCATCTCATAAATATCAACTCTCTTTATATAGCATCATCATCACCCAAAATTTCATGTCATAGAAATCATTTCACAAGGTAATTCCATTCTCTTTGGGAATGAACTATAACTACATTTCCTAGATTGGAAGACTGAGTAGAACTGCCACATCCTCAAGGGTTATGGTTATCTCCCTATCAGATTAGTGGAATGTGTGAGTCTTGTGTACCCATATCCTTGTGAGGGATGGAAGGAGGTTGTGAAAAAAAATTATATAATCGGATATTTTAATTCCATTTAATCTATCATGACATGGTATGGTATAATAACATATAAATGAAGAATGTTATGATAATGGTTGGCTCTACACACCATGATCTATAAAACATCACACCCTACTAGCACATCATGTAAAAGATTCATATTATTATCAATGAGTGGATTATTATCCTCCATCTCTATATATAAAAGTTAATTAATTATTAAGTCACTGTAAGTTATAAATAAATTGTTATGGTATTCATAATTTATGACTACTATAATAAAGGATATAACATGTTTATTCCAACTGTTTTATTAAATTGTTCTTACCAAAAAAGGACATGAATTCATCTTCCTCAAATAATATCTATAAATATTTTAGAAAATTATTTATTATATATGTAAATATAATTTTATTATTTGCATCTTTCCCAATCCTCATTCTTTTTATGGCTACATTTTTTCTGTCATATTAGTAGGAAAAGGGTCATGTTATAAAAGGGGGGGGGTACTTTTAAAATATATATTTTTCACACATGTGTTATATAGGTTAGATCAACATAATGTATTTAAACGTTTATTCATTAATATCATGTATATCAATATGTTAGATCCCAAATGGTGTGTTGCTTCAATTATTTTTGATTTCTCGAATGATGGAATATTTCACGATTATTTTCTAACATGATTTTTTATGGTTTATCCATGGAATGTTTGATTATTCTTTCAAGTCATATAACACTTCCTTTTCATATACCATGTAATGTGAATATGAAATTATTTGTATGAAAACATAAATATTATTTAAAACTGATTTTATCATGTGAAAAATATTTGTAAATATAATGTAATTGTATAAGAAATAGATTTATTTATTGAAATTATGTAACTTTTTTGAATGTTTATATTATATGGGATATAGTTAATTTGTTGTATAATATATGAATAATATCATATTTTATATTTATAGTATTAAAAAATTTCATATAATTTTAAAATATAAAGGATTTCTTATTATCACAATGTAATTAATAATTTGAAAAGATCACATTGGGGGAAATACATCATCAAGAATGAGAGTGTGAACACAATCAAGAAATGTTACGTCATTTTTTCCATTATTGAATGTACCTATAACATATAAGGAATATAAATCATTACACATGTTCAGGAGGGGAGTGTATCTCATTTTGCATCGTATTAGACTTCATTCTCCTTCCCTGTAACAAACTGTTGATGTCAGGTATCTATATCCACTAATTATTGGGCAATTAGAGTTGTCGAAACTCCCAATTTGGATTCCATAGTGAAATATAGAAGTTATAAATTGTGTTTATATGTTAAAGATGATCAAAATATGATATCTATGATATGGTAATACTGTAACATGCTATGATAGAGTGTGTTCATGGAAACAAAAATGGATGGAAGTTTCCACATTAAAAATGCCTCTATTTCATTACTACCACCAAGACATAACTACTACTACCTGTGATGGGTTATTGACACTCTTTCACATCATATCAATATTATTCTCATAAAAAGGAAAACTTGTTGAGCAGAATCTTATTCAATGTTCATTTCAATATCTCGTTGGATGTTTCTCCCTTATTTTTCCCTTATCGAATGTTGCATACAGTCTTATATCATATTTCAATGTAGTACATGAAGCATTGTTAAATTCTTTCTTAAACAAGGATAGTTATAGGTTTCAAGAAAATTATATAGAAAATCCATTTATTTAAATAATTTTTTTTGTGTTCATGTGTATATACCTCTTCCACACATAATATTACAATTTCCATTTTTCATTTGAAATATGAACTATATAATCATATAGTCCTGGATTATTCTTGCTAATTTACTTTAATAATTATTAAAACCATTCTTAATTCAAAGCATATTTTATATTAAGATAATCCTATTTCACATAAATAAATTATATCAGTGTGTTTAAATATTAAAAAATAAGAATGATATTATATTCAAAGCCTTTTTAATGACTTCTTTATTGGTTCATTGTCCCATTTTTTTCAAACATTTCTAGAAATATTTATGATGCAGTTATGATGATATACATTTTGGGGACTCTATGTGACAAGGTATTTATTCTTTACCTTATTTAGTTTTTAATTGGGATCAGATATCAAACAGACATTCCAAATGTGGGTGTAATGTATGTTGATACATGCTAAAAACCAACTCAATGATTTGTAACTTTCCTTTGTCATATGTAAAAATACTAGTAGATGATGTGAATAGTTTCTAACTAGGATTTTGAAAATAAAAAATATAACCAAGTATTTTCTATTTAGAAATGTCTTGCCAATTTTTATGAACTGTATATATAAATGAAATACAGTAATACATATAATAAATTCCTAGAATAACCACTTAAATTGTACATGAGATGGATCAAGTTGGTTATCTTGATACATATGTTCAAATATATCATTATGGGGAAAAACATGGTCATTGTGTCTACGTAGAGATAGAAATTGAGTAAACAGACAATATAAGTTATAAAAATCGTTATATTGCTTGAAAATTGTTGTTGGAGAAGATCTTGACTCCTAGTGAAGACTCCATACATCTTCTACTCTACTCTGTCTTCAAGTATAACCTCTCCTCCCCTGGTCAATCTAGCATGGTGGTTTTCACAAAATATTTGGGAGGTTATTTTAGAGTGGTTATTTGTGTTCCAAGATAGAAAATCATTGTTGTATTGAATTCTTTAATAATGGAATGTGGTCTGGTGATGGGGGGGGGTTGAGGACTTGATTATATTGAGGTGCTTCAATTTTCTTGTGTGGTTTTGATCGGAAACGATGATGGTGTTGGTGGACCATAGTATATGACAGTCATGATGAGGGAGTCTCTACAAGATTATGACGATGGTGTGTAGGCAGTGGTGGTCAGAGAAAAGGCAGACAAAAATAATATGATGAGGTTGATTTATAAAGTGATGTGATGATGTTACAGTGGTTACGGTGTGGAGATGATAGGATGGTGTAGTGATTATGGTGGTGAGGTTTCTACTCTAGGGTCGGTTTCTTAGGCTGGTCGGATTCCGGGGTTATAGGTTTTCCAATGTTTAAATTTGAGTTTTGATATTTGAATGTGTCTTTTGGGATGTATTTTGATATGTAATGGTTTATGTGTGTGATTTTTGGAACTGATATCTGTTTTTTGTGAGGTTCCCACTTATCCAAATAGTGTTATTGGGAAAATGAAAAAAATGGGATTTGCAGTTAGTTATTTAATAGTTAGTTAATAGTGAATCACTATTTAACTATTATTTATTTACCATCTAGTTAATATTAATTCTTAATTATGTAACTAATATTTGAAAAACTAAGTTATAATAAATAATGATCTTCTTATAATAGTAAATTTATTGCTAGGAATAATTATAAATTTTTGACTTAAAATTCATTATTAAATAATAATAGTTGATTTAATAATTTTAACTATTATTTATAAAATTAATTTCTCTTACAAAAATACTTGGTAAATAACATATTTAAAGATAATTAAAAAATAAAAAACAAAATAAATATTAATATTTAATATAAATAAGTAACAATACCTCCAAGTGATGCATCAAAAATTCTAAACATTGAAAATTGTTTACTCATTTTAGGAAATAATAGTTATAGTGAAAAGGGGAGGAAATACAAAGAAAATAATAGAGAGAGAGAGGAATTTGAATAAGAAAGTTAGAGGATATAATGTGAGTAATGATAATGGGTAGGGTTATGTGTATTTTAATAGGGGTACAGAAAATGCAATATTAGTAGAAACAACATAGGCCTTAATTTAGGCAAAATGTGATAGAGTGAAAAACCCATTTCACTAAAATTAAGGAGATGGGTGTTTTGTTCATTAATTCCTTCTGGATAATTTTCCATGTTCTTGATAAAGGTCAATGAATGATAAATGTGAAATTATCCTCAACACCATTGGGCTTAATCCAAATGCTTTTAGGCCGATTTCACTTTTTTTTTATTATTTTTACAAATATTTTAAACCTAGTTTTATTTGAATAATAATTATTTTTCCAAAAAAGTATTAAAAAATAATTTTTAGTATCTCGTAATAGGGAATATATTTTTTTGGGGAAATGTTTTATCTAAAGTTCACATATTTGGATTAGAATGGACCCCCATGTCTGATGATAGGAGGTGGCATGATAATGGGATTTAGATTTTATTCTAAAGATCCATATAGTGTAAATGAGTTGTCTAATTTATTGTCAAATAGAGATAATGAGAATGAGTGATAACACCACACCCAAACAAAAATTGGGAATCTTCTTCCCACCACTTCTAAGGTTTCTCTTACTATAGTGGCATTGATCCCCCTTCTCAGTTCATCAGCCCCCATGTTTCCTCTTCAAATCTAGAGATTTCATATTACGGGTTACCATTATATTATGTCCTAGTAGTGATGGATTCTATTACATTGTGTTTGGATTTGTGTCTCTTCACAATCATTTGGTTCTATTCTATGTTGTTTAAATCTCTTCACCCTAATTTCTTCTTCTTGGTTTTTGGTCTTCCTTGTTAGATACTTTATCTAGTGTTTGTTAACCTCTATGAAAAATCCTTATTTTCTTGTTATCATGGCCTTTTCTGTTTTCTTTTTGTCCAATATTTCATTTTGATTCCACAATACTCCAAATTCCACCCAATGAACCAAACATGTTGCATGACACCAACTGACATGATGAATTTAGATATTCAAGCAACACCAGTATTACCACTACTATATTCCAATGACATTCTTCTGGATACCTGATAAACCAAACAAACTAAAAAACCCAAATATTCTTTCACCCACCTTTGAAACCACGATTTGGGGATATACGTTGAATGTAACATGTTTAGAACATTTTTTTGGATGATCTCACTTGACTTTTGTGTTTGGAAATAAGAAATAATTTTCCCCAATCACCACACATGGAAATCCCTTTATAATGATCTAGTTTTCTCAATGGATATACTCTATGAAATAAAAGAATCATGATAATAAAATATTCCCATTAATACTCTATTTTACTTCGTAAAAGAATTTATAAAACCTTAAAACCTTTAAAAACCCAGGAAATATCTTAAAAACAACCAAAAAACATATAAACACTTTAATAAAAAATTGAAAACAATGCACAACAAGATTATGTGGTTCATTATTTTTTACTACACCCACCGAATATTAAAAAATATGACTTTCACTCAATAAGGATAAATATATAGTCTGCAATAATTACCATCTTCCATGACCCTACCAAGATCACTAAATTATGCCTCACCCAAACTGTTCAGACATCACATCTATCAGCTAACACCTTCTGATCTCCGCACTAGTTGGTCTCTATTTCCACCATTATCTCTCGTGCCTTTGAGATTCTAAGTGTGTATAGATTGTATTCTAGGAATGGGAGTCTCCCACTCATTTGTTAGGCCTGGTCCACACTAATTATTCAATGTAAAAAAATTTCACTGTATCTTTTTTTTGAAAACCATGTTTATATCAACAATTAATTTTCAACATTCCATTTTCTATCCTTTAACTATTTGAAATAAATATCCAATAATTTTGACTTTAACCAAAATATTAATGTGGAGAAAACTATCTCTATTAAACAATTTCAGACTATTAAATAAATGATATGGAATTAAATCAATTATGAAAAAAGAATTATTTTTGTTGGTTGAGTCCAACATATTTATGTTTATGAGTACGAGTATGAGTATGTGTACGTGTATATGTATGTGTATGTGTATGTGTATGTGTATGTGTATGTGTATGTGTATGTGAATGTGTATGAATACATATATATGTGCACATGAATCTCTATGTGTATGTGTATATCTACAATTATCTAATCAGTATATCTGAGTATATGTATATGAATATATAATTATAAAATAATAAAACACATTTTTTTTGAAATTTACACATCTCACTATATTATATGTTTATATATATTCATATAAATTTAAACAATTACAAAAAATTCATTTTTTTCAAATGTAATTGATTCAATAATATATATTAAAGTACATAAATACAAATAATTTTATTTAATGTTTATCATTTTTTAATTTTTATTTATGCGTTTTTATTTGATAACATTTAATAATTTAAACATTTTATCAATTATTGTAAATAATATTTATTTATTTTTATTTGATTAGTTTTTTAATTAACTGATTATAAAATTATTATTTACTAATTTTTAATTAAATTCATTTTTGGAATATTTTTTATTTTTGTTTAAATTTATATATTTTAAATTTATTATTTAACAAAGAATTTAGTTTTAATACATCTATAACCAATATAGTTAATATTACTTTTTTATTTTTTTTGAAAAAATTACATTTTTTTAATATTCATTATTGAATGTTATTCACAATTAATATTTAATCATTTTGAATTATTCTTTCACTATTAATATTTCCCCATTTATAAAATTTTATGAATTTTACATTTTTTTAAAACATATTCATCTAATATTTTTTAATTATTTTTTCTTATAGTTATTTATACATTTTGAAATTTTGAAATTCATTTCTTTTAATATATATGTAATTTATATAAATAATATTCACTAATTTCTATATTAATATATTTTCATTTTAATATATATCTATTTATTATTATTTAATTAATAACAATTACTTAAAATTATTAAATTAGTCATTAATTTTTCTACAATTTATTCATTTTGTATCAACTACCTCACATAGTTATGTCAATGACCAAAGTGCGTCGATTTTCATTTATAAGTGTTATTGTATACCCTAGACAACATTTATTGAACATAGTAATGTATATAAACTAAGTACATTTTTATATACCATAATATCAGATATTATTAAAAAATATCTATGCGATTTTGTTTATTTTCTAATGGATTTTAAAGAAACACACATAGACATCATTACGTTGTCCATTATACATGTTTGATTCATTAGTTTACAAGATATTAATCCAAATTCAAGTGTGAAAATCATACCACTCATAGGAGAGTGATCCACCATTATGTAAACAAGTTAGTATTTTAAATCCTTCAAGAAAAATCAGGTTTTCAATATAACAAAGTCTTGAATCCATAATTCCTGCAAGATAATAGATTATTCTTTTAACTTCAACCCATTATGCATAACTTGGTTATTTTATATGAATATTCAAATTTCTGGACTCAAATTAAATGTTGGGTATTATGCATGACATAGATTATATAAGACACATGATAACCTTTAAAAATTCCAATTGACCAATTTACCTACTAGGATTTGGAGGAATCTTATTCCCATAATCTTATTGAGTAAAAAATATGGAACAATAAATATTTTAAACCACTTTATGTCCATTTCAATAAAATATGATTGATAAAGAAAAAAATTTATTATTCCTAACCATTTTGATTCCAAAAATAAATCACCTTCACAAATTTCTTTAATATCATCATTTCTATAAAAAAGGCTTTTAATATTTCACTTGATTAACATTAGGTTGATAAATTACAATCTCATTAGCATAAAAAAACCACACCACAGTAATTATGGAGATTACTATAAACATATATATGATCTTGGATAACAATAAATCCATTTGATAAAATTTCTATATTAAATTTGTTATGAAATTTTTAAGAGTATATTTTAAACCATAAAGGAAACCATAAAAATTTTCAACCCTTCATTTCATTACCAAAAACTATGAATCCTTCCAACAGTTCCACATATATTCATTTATCTATTTCATTTTATTATAATATAGTTATATCATACATTTTCTAAATTAAAAACATGTATGTATATTCTAAGGTGTTAAAAATTATAATTGAATTTTTCCTAGCCATTGGATCATAAGTAATGTGTTCATTGATTTATTCCTTTTAGGTAAATCCCTCAACTACCAACTTGACAGTATATTTTTCAATAGTACATCCTAATTTTCATTTTCATCTATGTTATATATTATAACCTATCAATTTTGAAATGTGATTAAGAGAAATAAATATCCATGTTTTTTTCCTAGTTATAGATTCCATTTCATATTTTATACCTTACATTCAAATATATTATTCTAAATATAACAACTATTATATGATTAATAAGGATTTGACTCAATATTATAAAAAAATAGTTTGTGTAAAAACATCATTATATCCATCAAAGAAGAATATATTGAAATAATATATATATTCCATGGGTAATAAATTAGTTTTAGGTGCGGCGGAAGCACTTTTCTGAGATGATCTTGACTCAATCAATTTTATATTTGATGGATCATTTGTATATTATAAAATATATAAACATCATTACCGATGAAAATTTTCCAATCAAATATTAAGAAGAAAGGATTCTAGAACCAAGGGGATATTATTAAAATTAAACTTATAACTAATTTAATCAAATTAAAAGAAATATTATCTCATTATAATGTTTTTTAATTGTATAGGTTGATCATCAATTTTTTTTTCAAATATGTCATTGTGCTTATAGGATCCATGGGTGGAACTCCTTAAGTAGTGATCCACACAAAATCTTATAATCTATGGACAACCCTAATGAATCATCAGGTGAATGTGTGATTAATTTTTCATCTTGATCACTAGATATTAATTTAGTCTTGAAGGATTTATCTTAATATACTCATTTTGGAGGGTATTTGAGAAGAGAAGGATTCCAAAGAACAAATTTTTGGGAACACAAGTTCTCTAATAAACTTTATTAAGATATATTATTGGTCTATTTATATATTTAGGGTAAGAGTATGTAATTTAAATAATTTAACATGTTCCCATAAAAGAATTAAAGCCATCAACAACCCCATGTGATGTATTCAAATGATAATATAAATAATATACCATGTAATATGAAAAATAGTGAAATGATATTTTTCATTTTACTTTTGTAAAAATTAATATTTATCATGGACAATATTTTGGTCCATTCATCCTCATTTGAATTTATAAATTACCAAAAAAATATTTAAATATTTTTTTATAAAATATATATTTTATCCACAGTTTGGAAATTAAATATTTATTAAATACTAAAAATATGAATTAAAATTATATATCTATTTAATTGAAAAATTATCTTTCGAATAAATAAATAATTAATTTAAGTGATCATTATTTTTTAATATGATTATTACTAGATTTTGAGAATAATAATTATTCTAATATTAAAATATAAATATAATTAAATTTCGATTAATGGAAACTCATATTGTGTTACCCTCTATGGTTCTATCTCAACAAATATTTATTGGCTCTCCTATTGTTCAACATTACTGTCCAGAAATGGGTCAAGAATCCCAAAATAAATAAGTAAGTGTTGCAACATTGACCACCACATAGGAGGAATGGTTGTGTATTATAATCCATTTGTCACAATATCTCCTCAGGAAGGTTGCACAAAGATTTTATCAACCTATATTCTCACTAAGTCGTTCGTTGAATTTATGAAATAAACACATCATTAAAACATGACCATGGAATTTAATACAACAAATATGTTTTTGTAAAAGGTATAAGATATCAACTTCTATAAATATTTTTGGGACAAAATAATCATCAACATATTCATTAATAACATGTCATTCATTATGAAACCAATATAAATTAATTCCTAGGAAAATATGATGTCATGGTTTTTGGTTAGTAAATATAATTGAGAGAGTCACATCATGTATTAATTATAATAATAATTTTTAAGGAACATTACACACACTCATTGACAGAAATATCAGAGACCACATACACATGAAAAATTATTACTTGCGAATATTATATCATATAATCTCATATTTGGAGTTTACCAAGCCTAAAAGGCATGAGATTAGTATCATCACCTTATGAGTGATTTCACATTAAAATCAACATAATATATTACACAACATAGAATATTGTCTGACTATAGAATTTTTTTAATAATATTAGCCTTTCATTTCAATGTTTTCATTAGAGATGGGAATTGTTATTCCATTTTAATGAAATAGATAATCAATGAATCTTTAAAATAACATTATGAATAACAATAAAAAATTTCATAAGATGTAAAATTAATATCAAATTCTTTGAGTGTACATGTAATTTATATTACATGTTGTTTGTTCTAGAAACAAAGCTCTATTAGAAAACCAATTGGACTAGTTCCAACTGTCAATTACATTAATTTATCTAAAACTCACATGAATATCCTGTTTTTAATTATTTAAATAATTATTCATGGGGTCCACAATGTTGTCTTCCATGGAGACTATGTTCACAATAACTTCACCACTCTGAGAAAAATCTCCCAAGGGATGATACTTATGAATTATGTGTTTCATCCGATGATGTGACCTTGGATTATTTGTAAGAGCCTCCACTATAGTATTATAACAATAGAGTGTTATCGGGTAATTAATTTTATTTAACGATTAATGATATTGGATTAATGTTTTTCACAAATGTATTATTTAGCTAACTTATAAGGTCCAATATACTCAGACCCTACAGTAGAATATATGGACAAAACTTTATTCATGGTATACCATTTCATAATAGCACCATTGATGTTGAATATATATCTTAATTCATATCTCATATCATACTGTTATATTTGGAAACAAGATGATTAATATACACTATTTACTAGATCCTCATCTCCACCATATACAATAATCATATCCTTATTTCAACACATAAACCTATGGAAATCCTTTAAGTCCATTCAATGGTGGTCACCAATGATATCGTGATATCATCCTTCCATACATAAGTAATATGTGACATCTAGCCTAATATATATCATACTATATATGAAATACTTAATCACGTATGAAAAAGTAATAAATTCAATAATTTTTCTTCCCACATGTTTCTATAGACAAATTTTCTTTTGAACGATGAATTCCATTCCACAATGGCAATAACCCCGTGTTGGATTTTTCCATATGGAATCTATTTAGTGTCTAGTCAATATATGTAATTTTACTTATACCAAAAAATATTTTAGACCTATGATAATGGATCATGACCCAAATATTATATAAGGATTTACATAATTCAATCACTGTGAATCATGTATTTGATCCTTCTTTAATAGACTGTAAGACATGTATTTTTCATCATATAAATAATATGTCATTGGGATAATCTATTAATTAAATTAAATTTCTTCTAATAAAATACTTATTGACATAATTACTACATTAATTACATAAAAACAAGATTCTATTATGGATTCATAATATAGAATATACTATGATATATTTTATTTCATTAATAAAAAAATGGGACTCTAAAATTTACATACATTTTTTGCATCCTTTGGTGTCAGAAAACCTTCAGTTTGTGTAATATAGACATATTCATGTAGGTTCGCATTATGTATTTATATTTTTGACATAATTTTTCAAAATACCATAGTCACATTAATCATTTATATAAAGTATAATTGTTATTGATTTCACCATTAAAACTAGTGAAATTTTTCATCAAAGTCTATTACATGATGTTTATTAAACCCTTTTTATACCATTGATGCCCTATAAGTACTAAATTGTCCATCCATTTCTGGATTCTTATTAAATAGGAATTTCAAACCAATGATATTTAAATCAAATTTTTTTATACCTATATCAAGATTTTGTTTTGATATACGAAACCCATTACATATATTCTATCCCCTTGGAAACTTTTTTATGGGTTGTTGCTTTTTTTTAGGTTTTAGAACGATTATTAATAACTAATAATGAGCCATATTTCTTGGAAAATAGAAATATATATATTTCAAGTTCTTTAGCATCTCTTGTTATCATATATTGTTCTTGTTTCTCGATAACTTATTCTTCCATGGGGATATGTGGAATTTAATATTGTGCCAAAAATTGTTTATGATGATCCTGGAGTTTATCAATATCTATATCACTCCCAATACATACTTTAGAGTTGTTCTCACATTAATGGAATATGTTGTATATTTCTATGATAATGTTTATGATTGAGGTATTATTTAAGTAATATACCCTTATTTTCATCGGCCATACCAAAATGTTACAATTTGTTCATTGGGGTGACTATTTATTTCTAGAGGAAGAGATAAGAGAATCTTTACATCTATACAAATATATGTATAAAAAATGTGGTTCATTCCACCCCAGAATTTTTAAGTAATTCCATATTCTACATTATCTATCACTATGTTTAGTATATATATTTTAGAATTCAATGTGTATCAAAAAAAGGACAATAGAATAATTGCATGACTCATCATTGATTCCACCATGTTTATGATTTTTTGGTTCCTACTTTTACATAAAATATTTCATTGTGGTTCATAACGGTATACCATTTGGAATAGAATCAAGAAATCCTATAAATAATTAATTTAATCCTAAATAATATATCCTCTAAAAAAATTAATAGAGTTTCTACACTTCTTATAAAGATGGGTTTCATCATTTTTTACATATTCCATTAATATTTAAATGGAATTGTATTATATCTCATTAAGTACAAATATCCATATTTAACAAAATAATTATTAAAAGTTATAATGTATGAGTATCCAACCATTGAATCAACTATAAATGGTACACAAACATTGATATAGAATAATTCAAGAACCTCCAAGGCCCTATCATGTTCTCCAAAAAATGAGGATTTAATCATTTTTTTTGTTAACATTCAAGTCATACACAATGTGACGTTAATTAAATGGAATAATAATATCCATCTAGATGTTGTTTCATCAAATTATTTTTGTTTACATGACATGTATAGTTATTCCATAATTGGGTGTGGCGAGAGTCATGCGATTTGTTTTTATATCAATTTCGATTACTTGGTTCATTTAATCTAGCACATACATATAATTATTTAAGTAAACCATTCCAACTAATATTCATTATTTATAAAAAATAGAAATATTTATTGAAAAATATTAATATTAATATATTTCTATCATATATGGAACATATATAATGTTTTTAGTAGCTGATGTAACAATATAAAAATATTTCAAACCTATAATCATTCAGGTCGGTAGTGTGTGGTGGTAGTCCTCAATAACCATAACAATAAGTATTTCTCTATTATATGCTTATAGTCCTACCAAACCTCTATCAAGATTATAGAATAAATATTCTTCATCTACTTTAATATATATATATATGACCACCAAATGTTGTATCAAATAAATAATTATTAGAAAAATATAAATTTAAATTGATCACTATCACACAAGAGAATACACTTTCTTCTTTTCCTGGATGTTGTTTTCCTTCCAATGGTCATTCTTTCCACATGTGAAATCGATAACATCATCTTCCATTTCATTCACTGTGATATTTATATTTTTGTAAGGGTGTTGTAAGTAATATTTTGATTTTGTTCTCTCTACCAATCCATTTCTTTTAGTCCCTACATGGATGGAAGGATCTTTTCATATTATATCCTTGTATAATTGGAATATTAATGTGAGAATTTTTGGGAGAGACATATTTTCATGGTCTAAAGTGAAATTAATAAAAAAAATAGGAATAAATTATGAGGTAGTTAAAAAATAATGAGATAAATTCATGATTAATTCAGTAGTTTTAACATTAAAACCTCTAAGGACATAATGTGTTCATTGAGATTGACTATTTGTGTCCCAGATGGAACACATTATCCATTATTACTTTGAAAGAGGATCCTAGTAATAAGAAACCCTACTAGTCTAACTCTCTCCTGATATAGATCATGGAGATTCTAGATTATGTTAGTATCATAAATTCATTAATGATAATTCATGAGTTTATCAGACATTTAATAATACATTAAACACTAAATATAATTTTTTTTACTAAAATGTTTATGATACATATAGAACGCCAATTAATCACCTAATTTTATATGGAATATGTAATTGAGTATTCTAACATGAAATATTTCCATTCATGATGCAACACTACCTAATCAACATTTAAACCACTCTATGATTTTACTACTAGTAAAGAGATGGTATTTCTCCCAAATTTATTATAGAGATAATTTGGTATAAGAACATTTCATTATTCTAAAATTAAAAAGTGAAATTTTAATTAAATTTCTTTATTACAATTTATATGAGACAAAAAAAAATTTAATTATTTTTTCCATTAATTTTTCAATTCAAAATAAAGATCTATATAAGAATTGGATTGTATAGATTAGACATTCTAGTTGAAAGGATATATTTTCTCCATCTCATTACCCAAATCGGGTCTTGATCAATTATGTGGATGTATTTAGGTTAGTAGGTCTTTTCCAAATGCAATCATTCAACTACACAGTTTATTGGGTAGACTCTTAATCCTAAAATCACGACATGAATTTCTTGTAATCATGACAATAGGGAACATAATGACTAGCAAGGGTTACTTCCACTGAAATAAATTTGTTAATTCACACAAAAAAAATTCATAACAACTAGATGATTAAACTTATTGTCCCAATATGGCTTGGTCAAACAGTTTGTCCATTGTTTTTCATTACTACCAAATTAATGGAAGGATTAGTATGACATAAAATTTTGTTAATAGATTGTATTTATTATTGATAGATAATTATATTTTATTGTTAATTAGTCTTTTTCATATAAGGTGGTTTTTTTACATGAGGTATTTACCATATTATGATTTTACATTTAAGTGTATCCCATTTATTTAATTCCATAACTATATATTAGTACATTTTTTTTTGTGATATCTGTTTTTCTTATATAAATAAGTCGTGTATAAAACAAAAAATAATCAAAATAAATAAATGACATTATAAAAATATTTATCTAACAGTTGATCTGTTGAGTGGAAATTAAATAAAATTATGACCTAAGAGATAAAATACATGTCTCATCCATGGAAGGAGTCATAGAACCCCAAATTTTCAAATATGTATCTTCGGTGTTGATTTTATGTTCGCTAATTCTTGAACTGCCTTTGCTTCGGCTCCACTAGGAACTGACTCCAAAAACCATTATATTCTCATTTAATTAAATATAATTTATAACTCATATGTATGCATGGGGGGACCTAAAGTATTGGTCCTGGGGAATTAAATAAAAATATAATGGAAAAAAATAACTTGTAATGGCCCGGACCTCTCTGGTCCATTACTTTGTGAAATGTTGGTGTTGGAGGTGTTCCGGGAGGTCAAGGGGACTTATCCCCAACACTTTGCCAATTTTCTAGTTCTGTGAACAGTGTTTCCAGTTTTATGAACAGTAACAGATCAGTGAGACAGATCAGTTTCACGGATCGGTGAGACAGATCAGTTTCACAGATCGGTGAGACAGATCAGTTTCACAGATCGGTGAGACAGATCAGTTTCACAGATCGGTGAGACAGATCAGTTTCACAGATCGGTGAGACAGATCAGTTTCACAGATCGGTGAGACAGATCAGTTTCACAGATCGGTGAGACAGATCGGTGAGACAGATCGGTGAGACAGATCGGTGAGACAGATCGGTGAGACAGATCGGTGAGACAGATCGGTGAGACAGATCGGTGAGACAGATCGGTGAGACAGATCGGTGAGACAGATCGGTGAGACAGATCGGTGAGACAGATCGGTGAGACAGATCGGTGTGACAGATCAGTTTCACAGATCAGTTTCACAGATCGGTGTGACAGATCAGTTTCACAGATCAGTTTCACAGATCGGTGTGACAGATCAGTTTCACAGATCAGTTTCATGTACAGTAACGGTGGGTGAACAGTGTTTCCAGACTCCTACAGTTTTGCCCCTTTTGACGTTTCCTTTGACGTAAAATACATTTAAAGCCTTATTTTAAGGGCTCTTAAGGTCGTTTCAAATGCCATAAGTCCTATATTAATTATTCCTAAGTCTTGGAATGTTTTACGTGGTCAAACCGCATGGGTTAATGCGATCCGTTTTTAATGGAGAATTAACCGGATCTTAAACCATCACCTCGTTAAATCTTAAAAAGGGACGAGATATCATTCTTCCTGGTTCTTTCCCTTTGTTCTCGATTAAGAGGCACTAGAACCTTTCAATACTTCCCGTAGGAGTTGCACAAACAACCCTTACTCCTAGGATCAGTCCCGCTCTGTTGGATGCAACCAAGCCGTGTCGATCATTCTTCCACATAAGTTGTCGCGAGGGGAGGATCGTGACCTGCTGTGTGGATAAAGGACGTCAAGAACTCTTCGAGGTAGGGGATTCATGGCTTCTCTAATTATATATGTGCAATCGTAGAGTTAGCATGATTTATTCCTTTGGATCACAATGAAATTGACCTAATTAAATACTTGAACCGGATTAAAAGAATTGGTAGATCGCATGCTGTTGCTTTATACCGTAATGACGGTTTGCCTCATGTTTTCCTAGATATAGTGATATCTATGTTTCTTTGTTTTGTCGTTCCTTCATGATAGAAATTGATAATGAACGTAAAGCCGGAATTAATTGTTGATTAATTGGCTAAAGATAAAGAGGCATGTTATTAATCTGGTTATTGCTGTTGTTGCAGTTGTTCTAATTTGAGGATAATCAAATTAGGGAAGTAAGCATGGTTATTTAATTGTGATAGCTTACTGATTAGGTATCCATGATTGGAACCTACGAATAACAAATCTGTTAATTCAATATGGTATAGAGAACAGATTATGTGGGAATTTCAAAGAGGGTTCTGAGTTACCCTCTTGTTTGTTAAAGGGCCGAGAGCCCATTTTGTGATGTTTGTTTTCCTGCTGCTTGTGCTGTGATGTGAGCCTGGATGGTTGTTGTGATATGTGGAGGCATGGAGGCTTTATAGTTGTGGCAGCGGATGATGCCTAGTGTGGCGAGATGCATCGGTTTATGCATATGGGTGTCAGGGAGGACACCGGGGGTGATGGAATGGGACGGATATGGTTGCTGGTTGCTTGTGGTTTTCTTGAATGTTAATCTGCTTTGCTTTTTCCTCACTGCTCAAGGCAGCTGGTCTTGCTTACCCTCATTCTGAAGGAGGCGAAGACACGCGGGGTATGCCACGTGCTTTCCGTGTTTAGCCTCTCGATGGAGGATGGGTCTATGCTCTTTCTATAGGCGGCAAAGACTCGACGGGTAGTATATCTACTCACCGTGTTGAGCCTCCTTTGTGTTTAGAAGCATAGGATGTTTTTCTAGAATGCCTGGGAATGTGGAAAAGTATTTCTGTATTGAATGTTTGATTAAATGGTGAAATTCCACGGGGATGGAGATGCTGTAATTTAAAGGTGATGTGAATCTTAAAAAGGAGCAGTTGTATTGAAAGTGACGCCATTTCAGTTAAATGGGGAATTGTTCAATCTTAATTAATGCTTAAAGAATTAACTAATGTACAGTGGAACTGATAAATAAGAATGGAGTAATCTAATAAAGCTCTTCAATTGGTTGTGTGCTTATAGGATACCTAGTCTTAGAAGTAGCAGCCTGGAGTCTGAGAGACGTTAGCTGCAGTTGTGTCTAAGACTAGGTAATGCCCATAGTGTGGATGTGAGTTACTTATATACTCTGTACTTTTTGTGTTTCTATACGCTACTCCACCCTGTCGGTAAGGGCAACTGACACCCCGGGGATTCTGAGCCCTGGGGGGGTGTTTTCCCCAACATTCTGATGGGAGGATGAATGGCTGACTACCCCCTTTGGCCCCGCTCTTTTCTCTTGGTAGATCTTAGTGCTGGTAGGCACAGTGGTTAGTTTTACCCATATATGTGTGTAGAGGGCTGTAATGGCTTGTGGTTATTTCACACACATATATTCTGGATATAGTATTTTATGGACTACTATAGGTGTAACGTGTATAGGCTGTGATGGCTTGAGGATCCTTACTCGGTGTATGGGCTGTAATGGCTTCAGGTATAATACCCGACGTATGATACACGTTATTCGAGCTGTGGTGGCTTCCGGAAACTACCTAGTTACTTTTGGTTGTGAGGATTGTGTGGAGCTTAGCCCAGGTGTCTGCGGGCAAGCCTATGTGGTGCACGTGGTGCAGATTGTGGAGCTTGACCCATGTTGATACGGGCAAGCCTTTGGAGAGAGATGCACAGGACGTATGTCGTTGGGGCAAAGCGGCAAACCAGTGGGGAAGTAGTAGCGGGGTACCCTTGATATTCTTTACTACATGCTATATTCTTGTATGCGTTACTTGGTGAGAGTAGCCTTGGTGAGGTTGGGAACATAGTATACCTGTTTAGGTGACGAGTTAGTTTCACTTGTTGTTCACTGGGCTTTAGCATGCTTTCTTTACTTTTGCACGAGAGTCTTGGGGAGGATCCTACTGAGTATACTGTTATACTCACCCTATGTACATATAAACTGTTTTTCAGGTCACTTGGAGCAGGTTGGAGATCAAGCTGGTTACTACTAGCTTGCGGTTGGAGGAGGAGCTGTTCGGGCTTGTGGTCACTATCGTTTTACTTTCTTTTGGGTACTTTTAGTTTCCCCTTTCAGTTGTAGTACTTTTTCATGACATTTCATATATGTACTTGGGTTTCTTTTACATTTCAGTTATGAGTTGGAGTTGGTTGGATTCTATTCTATCTCTCTCTTCTGCATGTGTTCTCTTAGAGGGTAATGCCTCCCATTTGTGTGTGTATTATACCCTCGGTGCTAGTCGCCAACCCGGGGCCTACTGGAGGCGGGACTCGGGGGTCATTATCTCCCTTTTTCACATTGCCGGCCCAGGAGGGGTACACTTTGTGGGGAGGGGGTCGTGACAGAGTGGTATCAGAGGTCTGGTCGAGGGATAGGATGGAGTTTGGAGTTAGGCACAGGTGAGGATGCATGGGATGGTAGGGCAACTGTGTCATTCATGTTTAGCAAGTGGGGTAAACACTGGAGACCGGCGGAGACATAGGCGTTCAGGGCCCCCTATGATCTGTTGCACGGACCTTTAAGTTTACGATGGCTACTAAACAAAGTGATACTGGTTGCAGGGTAGAGACCTAGGAAAGGATCATGCATCATTATTCCTTGCGCCTGTGTTTGAATGGGTAGACCTTGGGATAGGTAACCTAAAATTAATAAAACAAAATAATTAATTAATTAATGTTGAGTCTTCCATATTCCAGGCTTAGGAGCTCTAACGATTGTTATTTTACAGGTATGGCTCCAGGTCGGCGTCCCCGTCAGGTTTGCGCAGAAGGTGCCCAGCAGGATGTTCCAGCAGATCGCCGCCGGGTAGAGGTTGACGAAGATGACACTTGGAGGAAGACACTCCGAGAGTTTCAGCGCCAGAGTCTACAGAAGTACGAGGGCTCCGTTTCAGATGCAGTCACAGAGGACTGGTTGGAGGAGGTCGAGATAGGCTTCAGTTCGATTCGTGCTCGGAAGGAACACTGGGTGTCCTTGGTTGTGACGATGTTGCGTGGAGCAGCGAGACAGTGGTGGTTCTTGTTCCTCGGGGATCGTGAGGAGTCAGCGATCTCATGGGAGGAGTTTCGAGACAGGTTTAGAGTCGAGTTTCTTTCTTCGACTGCGAAGGCATCCAGTCGCCAGGAGCTTCTTACCCTTCGACAGGGGAGCTCCAGTGTTTGGGAGTTTGGAATCCGTTTCAGGAACCTTCTACGATATGCTTCAGACCTGTTACCAGATGATGAGGCCAGGGCGAGGCATTTCGAGGAGGCTTTGCGTCCAGAGATCCAGCGTCAGGTCACCCCATTTATGCTGAAGACATATCTTGAGGTGCTGGCGAGGGCAGAGGTTGTTGAGAGGACTTTGGCTAGGACCGGATCGTCACGAGAGGGGAATCGTCATGATTCCTCAAGAAGCAGAGCTGTGGTCCGGGGTTCCCGGTTTTCAGGACAGAAGAGTTTCCGTTCACCTGGGGGTAGGTCCCGGCCCTTCCCATCTCATTTCTCCGGAGGTAGCAACTCTCAGACCTATGCCAAGGGATCAGGCGCTTGTTTTTCTTGTGGTGGACGTGGTCATCAGCAGCGGGAGTGCCCAACTTTTCAGAGCAGTCATCGTGCACCAGGCGCTCCACTCCAGGTTCCTCCGTTGAGGCAGTTCCAGCCGAGGCAACAGCAGCAGGTTGCACCAGCTTTAGATCACCAGAGGGTAGATGGAGCAGGCAGAGGACAGCCCCATGACGCTCCCCGTCCTCAGAGAGCAGAGCGCGGCCGTGGTGGTGGTCGTCATCAGGGTCAGAGAGGCCGTGGAGGTGGTCGTTGTCAGCTTCATGCTCTAGCGTTGCCAGCTCCAGGCGAGCCAGACGTCGTCCGAGGTACCCTTTGCTTGTTTTCTACCTTGGTGTATGCCTTGATTGATTCCGGAGCGACACACTCCTTTATATCCCCTACCCTTGTCCACGCTTTGGGACTTGAGGTAGAGAGGCTTCCAGTGCCCTTGGCGTTGACTACGCCAGTTGGAGGTCGAGCTAGCTTGTTTGAAGTATGTAGAGACTGTGAGCTAGTGTTGGGGCAGCACCGCTCTTGGGGAGATTTCCTATGTTTACGAATACAACCATATGATGTCATCCTCGGCATGGATTGGTTGTATTCGGTGCAGGCTATTGTGGATTGCTACAGGAAGAAGGTCGTTTTCTTTGATGAAGATGGAGAGGAAGTAGTGTTTGTTGGTGAGAGAGATCCTCGGATGAGTCATAGACGAGTTTCATCCTTATCATCCATGATGGCTGGGATGATGCTGAGTTCTTCAGAGGTTCAACAGCTGGCATTTCCTAGGGTCGTAGAAGAGTACCCTGATGTCTTTCCAGAAGAGGTTGTATCCTTACCCCCTCGACGGAAGATCGAGTTTGGGATCGAGCTACAGCCAGGGGCGTCTCCCATCTCTATGTCTCCATATAGGATGGCCCCTTCTGAGTTACGAGAGCTACGTATTCAGCTCGATGGTCTATTGCAGTGTGGTTTTGTTCGGCCAAGTGTGTCACCGTGGGGTGCACCAGTCTTGTTCGTGAAAAAGGCTGATGGCAGTTTGCGGTTGTGCGTCGATTATCGTCGCTTAAACAAAGTGACAATAAAGAACCGTTATCCTCTCCCGCGGATTGATGACCTATTCGATCAACTGAAGGGTGCAAGTTGGTTTTCAAAGATCGACTTGCGGTCAGGATATCATCAGATGCGTGTAAAGGATGAGGATATCCCGAAGACTGCTTTCCGCTGTCGTCATGGGCATTATGAGTTTGTTGTAATGCCATTCGGCGTGACAAATGCTCCAGCTGTTTTCATGGGGTTGATGAATGCTGTGTTCCGTGAATTTTTGGACAAGTTTGTTGTGGTTTTCATTGACGACATCCTTGTGTACTCCACATCTGAAGAAGAGCATGCAGAACATCTACGAGCTGTTTTGGGAGTTCTTCGTCAACATCGGTTGTTTGGGAAGTTGTCCAAGTGTGAGTTCTGGGCTCGAGAAGTTCGTTTCTTGGGACATGTTGTTTCCCAACAGGGAGTAGCTGTGGATCCTTCGAAGATAGAAGCAGTGGTGTCTTGGCCAGCTCCCAAGACCGTGTCAGAGGTGCGAAGTTTCCTTGGTCTCGCAGGATATTATAGGAGGTTTGTGGCTAATTTCTCCCGAGTTGCGACTCCTCTGACAGCCTTGACCAGGAAGGATCAAGCGTTCATATGGACTGATCAGTGTCAGACAGCTTTCGAGTATCTAAAGGGGAAGTTGTTAAGTTCTCCAGTCCTTTGTCTTCCAACGGAGGGAGTCCAGTTTGATGTTTTCTGTGATGCTTCACATCTGGGGCTAGGCTGTGTTCTCATGCAGCAGAGGTCAGTTGTTTCTTATGGGTCTCGGCAGTTGCGTCCCCATGAACGCAACTATGCCACCCATGATCTTGAGTTGGCAGCCGTGGTGTTTGCGCTGAAGTTGTGGAGACATTACCTCATTGGAGAGCACTTTGTGGTTTTCACTGATCATAAGAGTTTGAGGTATGTTTTCTCTCAGCGGGATTTGAACTTGCGGCAGCGTCGGTGGATGGAGTTCTTGCAGGAATACGACTTCGAAATATCGTATACACCTGGGAAGGGAAATGTTGTTGCTGATGCACTAAGCCGAAAGTCACGTAATGATGTTGTGCGTGAATCTGGTGATTCGTGGAGAGGGATGGAAGAGCTAGCATCTTTGCATCTTGATATGGGAGAAGTTGGAGGAAGAGGTTGTCTTTTCCAGATGACGGTGCAGTCATCCCTGATGCAAAAGGTGGAAGAGTCTCAGTTGGGTGATCTAGAGGTGGAAGTTTTGAGAGACAGAGTTGTTTGTGGGGAGGCCCCTGATGGGTGGTCAGAGGATGAACAACACCGAGTGTTGTATCATGACAGGCTTTTTGTTCCCCTGGCTATGCGCGAGACGGTTCTCCGAGAGTTCCATAGCTCGCCCTTAGCTGTACATCCTGGTGTGACGAAGATGTATCGATCCTTGAGGAGTCAGTTTTGGTGGCCTGGGCTGAAGCGTTCAGTTGCAGAATGTGTGTCTCGATGTTTAGTCTGCCAGAAGGTGAAGGCCGAACACCGTGTTCCTGGTGGTCTTCTCCAGCACTTAGAGATTCCTCAGTGGAAGTGGGAGGACATCTCAATGGACTTTGTTACATGTTTACCTCGAGCTCCGGGAGGACATGATGCTATATGGGTGGTAGTGGATCGTTTAACTAAATCGGCCCACTTCATAGCAATCAAGGAGTCGAGCTCAGTGGAGGTTTTGTCGAGGCAGTATCTGGAGGAGGTGGTGAGGCTTCACGGAGTTCCTAAGACGATCATTTCTGATCGAGACCCTCGTTTTACCTCGAGGGTGTGGAGAGGTCTCCAGCATGCTTTTGGCTCTCAACTATGCCTTAGCACTGCTTTTCATCCTCAAACGGATGGTCAGACAGAGCGAACCATCCAAACTCTTGAAGACATGTTGCGCTCTTGTGTTCTTGATTTTGGAGGTTCATGGGTGAAACACTTACCTTTGGTAGAGTTCTCTTACAATAATAGTTTTCACTCTACCATCGGCATGGCGCCGTTTGAAGCCTTGTATGGCCGGCCATGCCGTTCTCCGTTGTGCTGGACTGGGGTCGGAGAGTCAGCAATTCTCGGACCAGAACTAGTGCAGAATACGACGGAGATGGTTCAAGTGATTCGTGAGAGGATGAAGACAGCACAAGATCGTCAGAAATCTTATGCGGATCAAAGAAGGAGACCCTTAGAGTTTAATGTTGGGGATCATGTGTTTCTGAAGGTGACTCCCCGTCGTGGGCAGCGAAGGTTTGGTCGCGGAAGTAAGCTTTCTCCCCGTTTTGTTGGGCCTTTCGAGGTGTTAGCTCGTGTTGGAGCTGTGGCATATCGAGTAGCACTTCCCCCTCGGATGAGTCGGATACATGATGTTTTTCATGTATCGCAGCTCCGTCATTATCTTCATGATGAATATCATGTTATCGATTGGGGAGAGATCGATATTGATGATGATGCAACCTTCGAGGAGCGACCTGTGGAGATCCAAGACCACAAGGAGAAGGTGTTGCGTGGGTGTTCTATTCCTTTAGTTCGTGTCTTGTGGCGACACGGTGGCATGGAGGAGAGTACCTGGGAGCGTGAGTCACAGATACGTGCTCAGTACCCAGAGTTGTTTAATGTTTAACTCCTTTCATGTAATGATGTTTTCTCTGTGGTTGGACCTTTCATGTTTTGTTTATGTACCTTTGATGTGATGTTGTGAATGAATTGTTTGGGTATGGATTGTTTGTTCCCGGATGTCATAGTTTTGTTCCAGCTTTTGAACAACTCATGGTGGTTTTCCCCTGAGAGGTATCTTATGGGGTGGTTGTTCGGACCCCTCTTTTCTTCTGGGTTGGTTTTTAATTCTCGAGGACGAGAATGTTTTGAGAGGTATCTAATGTAATGGCCCGGACCTCTCTGGTCCATTACTTTGTGAAATGTTGGTGTTGGAGGTGTTCCGGGAGGTCAAGGGGACTTATCCCCAACACTTTGCCAATTTTCTAGTTCTGTAAACAGTGTTTCCAGTTTTATGAACAGTAACAGATCAGTGAGACAGATCAGTTTCACGGATCGGTGAGACAGATCAGTTTCACAGATCGGTGAGACAGATCAGTTTCACAGATCGGTGAGACAGATCAGTTTCACAGATCGGTGAGACAGATCAGTTTCACAGATCGGTGAGACAGATCAGTTTCACAGATCGGTGAGACAGATCAGTTTCACAGATCGGTGAGACAGATCAGTTTCACAGATCGGTGAGACAGATCAGTTTCACAGATCGGTGAGACAGATCAGTTTCACAGATCGGTGAGACAGATCAGTGAGACAGATCGGTGAGACAGATCGGTGAGACAGATCGGTGAGACAGATCGGTGAGACAGATCGGTGAGACAGATCGGTGAGACAGATCGGTGAGACAGATCGGTGAGACAGATCGGTGAGACAGATCGGTGAGACAGATCGGTGTGACAGATCAGTTTCACAGATCAGTTTCACAGATCAGTGTGACAGATCAGTTTCACAGATCAGTTTCACAGATCGGTGTGACAGATCAGTTTCACAGATCAGTTTCATGTACAGTAACGGTGGGTGAACAGTGTTTCCAGACTCCTACAGTTTTGCCCCTTTTGACGTTTCCTTTGACGTAAAATACATTTAAAGCCTTATTTTAAGGGCTCTTAAGGCCGTTTCAAATGCCATAAGTCCTATATTAATTATTCCTAAGTCTTGGAATGTTTTACGTGGTCAAACCGCGTGGGTTAATGCGATCCATTTTTAATGGAGAATTAACCGGATCTTAAACCATCACCTCGTTAAATCTTAAAAAGGGACGAGATATCATTCTTCCTGGTTCTTTCCCTTTGTTCTCGATTAAGAGGCACTAGAACCTTTCAATACTTCCCGTAGGAGTTGCACAAACAACCCTTACTCCTAGGATCAGTCCCGCTCTGTTGGATGCAACCAAGCCGTGTCGATCATTCTTCCACATAAGTTGTCGCGAGGGGAGGATCGTGACCTGCTGTGTGGATAAAGGACGTCAAGAACTCTTCGAGGTAGGGGATTCATGGCTTCTCTAATTATATATGTGCAATCGTAGAGTTAGCATGATTTATTCCTTTGGATCACAATGAAATTGACCTAATTAAATACTTGAACCGGATTAAAAGAATTGGTAGATCGCATGCTGTTGCTTTATACCATAATGACGGTTTGCCTCATGTTTTCCTAGATATAGTGATATCTATGTTTCTTTGTTTTGTCGTTCCTTCATGATAGAAATTGATAATGAACGTAAAGCCGGAATTAATTGTTGATTAATTGGCTAAAGATAAAGAGGAATGTTATTAATCTGGTTATTGCTGTTGTTGCAGTTGTTCTAATTTGAGGATAATCAAATTAGGGAAGTAAGCATGGTTATTTAATTGTGATAGCTTACTGATTAGGTATCCATGATTGGAACCTACGAATAACAAATCTATTAATTCAATATGGTATAGAGAACAGATTATGTGGGAATTTCAAAGAGGGTTCTGAGTTACCCTCTTGTTTGTTAAAGGGCCGAGAGCCCATTTTGTGATGTTTGTTTTCCTGCTGCTTGTGCTGTGATGTGAGCCTGGATGGTTGTTGTGATATGTGGAGGCATGGAGGCCTTATAGTTGTGGCAGCGGATGATGCCTAGTGTGGCGAGATGCATCGGTTTATGCATATGGGTGTCAGGGAGGACACCGGGGGTGATGGAATGGGACGGATATGGTTGCTGGTTGCTTGTGGTTTTCTTGAATGTTAATCTGCTTTGCTTTTTCCTCACTGCTCAAGGCAGCTGGTCTTGCTTACCCTCATTCTGAAGGAGGCGAAGACACGCGGGGTATGCCACGTGCTTTCCGTGTTTAGCCTCTCGATGGAGGATGGGTCTATGCTCTTTCTATAGGCGGCAAAGACTCGACGGGTAGTATATCTACTCACCGTGTTGAGCCTCCTTTGTGTTTAGAAGCATAGGATGTTTTTCTAGAATGCCTGGGAATGTGGAAAAGTATTTCTGTATTGAATGTTTGATTAAATGGTGAAATTCCACGAGGATGGAGATGCTGTAATTTAAAGGTGATGTGAATCTTAAAAAGGAGCAGTTGTATTGAAAGTGACGCCATTTCAGTTAAATGGGGAATTGTTCAATCTTAATTAATGCTTAAAGAATTAACTAATGTACAGTGGAACTGATAAATAAGAATGGAGTAATCTAATAAAGCTCTTCAATTGGTTGTGTGCTTATAGGATACCTAGTCTTAGAAGTAGCAGCCTGGAGTCTGAGAGACGTTAGCTGCAGTTGTGTCTAAGACTAGGTAATGCCCATAGTGTGGATGTGAGTTACTTATATACTCTGTACTTTTTGTGTTTCTATACGCTACTCCACCCTGTCGGTAAGGGCAACTGACACCCCGGGGATTCTGAGCCCTGGGGGGGTGTTTTCCCCAACATTCTGATGGGAGGATGAATGGCTGACTACCCCCTTTGGCCCCGCTCTCTTCTCTTGGTAGATCTTAGTGCTGGTAGGCACAGTGGTTAGTTTTACCCATATATGTGTGTAGAGGGCTGTAATGGCTTGTGGTTATTTCACACACATATATTCTGGATATAGTATTTTATGGACTACTATAGGTGTAACGTGTATAGGCTGTGATGGCTTGAGGATCCTTACTCGGTGTATGGGCTGTAATGGCTTCAGGTATAATACCCGACGTATGATACACGTTATTCGAGCTGTGGTGGCTTCCGGAAACTACCTAGTTACTTTTGGTTGTGAGGATTGTGTGGAGCTTAGCCCAGGTGTCTGCGGGCAAGCCTATGTGGTGCACGTGGTGCAGATTGTGGAGCTTGACCCATGTTGATACGGGCAAGCCTTTGGAGAGAGATGCACAGGACGTATGTCGTTGGGGCAAAGCGGCAAACCAGTGGGGAAGTAGTAGCGGGGTACCCTTGATATTCTTTACTACATGCTATATTCTTGTATGCGTTACTTGGTGAGAGTAGCCTTGGTGAGGTTGGGAACATAGTATACCTGTTTAGGTGACGAGTTAGTTTCACTTGTTGTTCACTGGGCTTTAGCATGCTTTCTTTACTTTTGCACGAGAGTCTTGGGGAGGATCCTACTGAGTATACTGTTATACTCACCCTATGTACATATAAACTGTTTTTCAGGTCACTTGGAGCAGGTTGGAGATCAAGCTGGTTACTACTAGCTTGCGGTTGGAGGAGGAGCTGTTCGGGCTTGTGGTCACTATCGTTTTACTTTCTTTTGGGTACTTTTAGTTTCCCCTTTCAGTTGTAGTACTTTTGCATGACATTTCATATATGTACTTGGGTTTCTTTTACATTTCAGTTATGAGTTGGAGTTGGTTGGATTCTATTCTATCTCTCTCTTCTGCATGTGTTCTCTTAGAGGGTAATGCCTCCCATTTGTGTGTGTATTATACCCTCGGTGCTAGTCGCCAACCCGGGGCCTACTGGAGGCGGGACTCGGGGGTCATTATCTCCCTTTTCACATTGCCGGCCCAGGAGGGGTACACTTTGTGGGGAGGGGGTCGTGACATAACTTGTATTAGAAAATATGGATTTATGAATCATGGGGAATCATAATCAATTATATTTTATATTATTTTAGAACTTTGAAATAAAATAAAATAAAATTAATTGAACACATATAAAAATATTTTCAAAAAAATGATCTTTCATATACATGTAATGAATATTTATTTTTAAAAATTTATATTATTAATTTCAATTCATTCTTTAATAAACATAAATGCATATGAAATAATGGGATTAATAATATTATTAATCAATTAATTCATTTTTTCTTATTCTATCAAATTTCTAATGTCTCTATTTTTTTCTATTTTTGTATTTGGAATATTTTTATGAATATTTTTAGAGGTAGGCACTTATACTATGAGAGTTTCAATGTCTCAATGAGATCATAATACATATTTAAATATATTAATTCCACGTGCATGTAATTTTCCTAATAAAGTTGACTAGCTCTAAAATAATTTCACTAATTGGAAATTTGAGAGCAACGTCGAGTTCGGAATGTGATTTTTATTCTAGTTGAGAAATAATCATTTTTTGTTTCATATTTTTCTAACATCATATGTTTTTAAAATGAAACACTATGTTTGATAGTGTACATGATTCACCACATTAAGATTAAATGGATAAATAAATATTATTATTTAATATAAATGATATTTTGTAGCTGTTAGAATGGTGGCTGTGAATAGGATTAACAGTATTTTGAATATATAATTTTAAAATATATATATAAATAATTAATCTTTGACCAATTAAATTTAAATTTAAACATCTTTTTTGTTGTTGAAGGAAATTTTTTTGGGAAAACTATTTCAATATGTAAAAGCCTTTTTCCACAAATAAATAATAATTCATTATTAAGATATTATATTATTGACATATAATTTTATATATATAATATTAAATATAATGTTTAATATTTATCCAATTTTTTTTATAATCATGATATAAAAATGAATACATATTTAAGCATAAAAAGTGTATTTTTTTAAAAAGGCAGTTTTAAACCATTTAATAGTGCACATGTTTTAGAAATATTTTTTTAAAAAAAAATTTATAAATTATATTTGAAAAAGTAAAATTATTTATTTAATTCATAAAAACAATTTTCCACATTGTTTTAATTTTTATTTATTCTCATAAGTTTCATGTTTTGATGAATAGTGGAAAAAATAGATTTTACTTGAAAATAACTATTTCGTTTCAGAATCTTACATTGATAAATTATATTATAAATTATTTTATAATTAGATCAATTATATATAATGTACTCTAATTAAGATAATCGTAATAAATATTTAAATGAATTTTTATTTAAAATCATTTTAATATTTTGAAAATTTTCAAATTAATAACTCTCTTTATCACCCCATCAATGAGATTAATTATAAAATAATTTTAGATAGTTATGTGTTTTCAATTTTTTAAAAATGTTTATTTATTAGTATTCTTATGGTCATGATTTATTATATATTCCCCATTAATTTTTTGATAATATGAATTGTATATTTGGTAATTTTAATTACCATAGTTAGGGTTATACCAGTTAATTAATGATAAATTTAATATTATAAATATTTCAACAATAACAAAAATGTTGTCCTTATTTTATTTTATAATTTTTTTTCCTAAAAATACTTGGGTTTTTTTGACCCCTTGGATCCACTTGGAAACCTTTTTTCTGTTTATAGTATTTTATTTTAATGAAAAGTCTAGGATTCCATAATTATGTTTTATTAAATATTAAATTTTCAATATATGAATATTATGGAGATAAATTAGAATATAAATATTATATGTATATATAATATGATTATATTCATCAGGGAAATTTATTATTACTTTTTAGAAAATGAAATAACTACTTAAAATAATTACACAATAATGATGCACTAATTCATTAATTAATGGAAATATAAAATAAATGATAATACAAGTATTAAAATGGATAATAATTGATATAATTAATGTAATAAATTAATTTTATAAATGACTATGATATGTGAGATGTTTTTTAAAACACATTTTTTTATTATATCATGTTGTAGTGATATTTATAAAAATTCAAGTAATGAAAAGTGTCCAAATTGACAATAAAGATATTTTAAAAAAGAATAATTAATTAAATGATGTCAAATACAAAATATTATAATTATTATAAAATATTTTTATAAGGTTCAAAATTTCAACAATAATCAATTTATGGTTATTTTGGAATTTTATAGTATTTATAGTAACCCTTAATGTGTAAAAACACATGTTATCATGGTAAAGGATAAATAGGTTAAATAAGTGTTAATGCTAAATGACGAGGATTAAAAAATAGTAAAAACTTGTCTATTTAACATTGGATGAATTTATATAGACAAATAATAATTGTATATTATAAATAAATTATATTTCATCCATTTTCAATGAAAAAGTAATTTGTATTAATTCTATATTTTGATAAATTTATAGAGTTACCATAGTCTCTCTTATAAATGGTGGCCGCTTATAATCTTCTCTTCAAACATAAAAAAATATTTAGTTCAGAAAATATATTCCAAAATCCCTTACTATAATACCTAAAAAAATTATAGAACAATTTTTTTAAAAATAATACCAGACATAGTGGTCTTAAGGTTTTAAGGAATAATGTATTTTTAATGAAGATGTTTTCTTTTTTAGTTAAGTATTTATATATTTTTTATTCATAAAATTACATTAAATATTTCTAAAAATTATAAAATCATAAATAAAATTTCATTAATATATTTAAGATTTATTAACTTACTATCATCGAATAAATCTATCTCCACTTGTATAAAATGTAAAAATAATTCTTAGTCTATGTGTATGGAGGACTACAGCCTAGAAAATGATGTAATCTATTTTCCATCACCATATCTCAATTTTGAATATAATGATTCAATTAATGATGATATATGTTATTATTGAAATATTTATCACTATTATAGGGTAATATATCATTAATATTGTTACCTTATGAGCTAAAGAAAAATGATAATGTCATTTGTGTGTGCATGTGGACTATCTCCTATACGAAGTGATGTGATTTTTTTATCACCACATCACATGGATGATATATATAAGTATATTTAAATGATTAATATGATATAAAGGTTATTTTTTAATTATTAAAATAAAAAGTTATACTTATTTCCATAATGATGATTGAAAAATGGAAATGTTACACTTGTGTATGAAAAAATGTACAATATCTTTGATTGTAATGTAGTTTTTTCATATCCATATTTAATATTTGGATTCAAAATTTTAATTTATGTATATATATTATAACAATTTCCTGAATATTATTCATGAAATGATGGTCTATTGAAAAATTTGACTATATACATCAAGTCAAATCTGTTTTAGACTCAAGAATCGAATATCATCAAAATGTATGATGTGGACTTAAATAATTAAATTGCAACAATATAGTAAGTTATATAAATGGTATAATAATATTGGAAATGGACTTCCATAAGTAAATAATTATCATTTTTTTATTATCCTCGATAATATATACTATACTTGATGAGTTGGACTGATGCTAAGGGACTTCTCTTAAATCTCATATCCTTGAGGCACATTTTGATTTTATAATCCCAACATCATATCCTGAAATTATTTATTCTCTTGTTATTTAATGTTTTAAATGTTTTTATTTTATGGCGATTAAGATTTAAATGATCAACGATGTATGGGACACTTTTAATGTTTATTGATTTAATTTCAGTATATTTTTCTCTATCAAAATATTCTTGATATTATTTTACATATTTATTTATATGGATATAAAAGAATTATAAATTAAATTTTATTCTTTTTTAAATTTGTTTAAAATATTTTCTAAAGCAATATTATTATTTTATTTAATAGGAATGTTTTATCAAATTAATAATGGAATTTTTTATTCTTAATGTACACAATAATAATGAATTTTCAGCCTCTTTGGCTATTTATTAATTTCTAGGTTCCGTTAAATCTTAATATGTTTACTTAAAGGAAATACATTATTTTATTTTTAGGTTATTTTGGAAAATTTATTTTTAAAAGAAAATCATATTTTTATACAAAATTGTTTTTCATATGGGATTAAAATAGTCTTTCAATTGTTTTTCTGATGAATGTATTTTATTCAAGGAAGGGTACATGAGAATTATATAATATTGGTTATACTGATATAGCTTATAAGAAGTGTGAAGCACCATTATAGCACATGAGTAATGGGTGAGCTTGATACAAGTTTTACGAAGGGCTGATCCCTATTATCACTCACATGAAATTTGTGAGACCAATAATGCGTATACAAATGATTGAAACCCATTATAGTTTATGAGACTAGGGTGAGCCCAATATAACTTATTCAAAGGGTTTAGACACATTATAGCTAATAGGTGAGGCTTATATATCTTATACAAAGGTAGATTCCCAATATAGTTATTCAATTCATTGATTTAAAAAAATATTGTATGTCAACTGTATGATTATTCCAATTGAATGGGATTTGGAATTGATTTATTTCTATGATGTATAATGTCACCTAATGAAATTTTAATTACTTTATAAGGGTTATAATGACTTCCATTGAGAAAAGATTGTGTTTCTTTTTCATGTGATAATGTTTACTTTGATATTCTCAGAGAACATTGAAGGAAATGGTAAACATTATATAATTTTCATGTTTTAAAGAAAATAATTTTTTTCATTTATTTTTATATCCCTTACTATGATTTTGTTCTCATACGATGTTTCTAAAATTTTATTCATGGGGTTTAATTTGGAATAGATACAAGGATTATGTCAATTGGATTATTAAGAGGATTTTCATAAATATAAATTTGGTTTTATTTAAAATTGTTTTATATTGTGAAAAAATTGTTACTGAGTATAAGTTTCCACTTCAGATGTATGGATTTACTATGTAAGAGTTTGGGAAAATTAACTAACACTCTAAACTGATAAAATCTTTGAATGAGAAATCTAGTTCAAAAAATTGTATTTTTAATGTTTATTGTCCATTCCCTATAGTTAGTATCGAAGGAAATGATTAGAAAAATAATGGGATTATTGATTTTGGTTAAACATGGGCTAATTTTCCTTATATATTTTATTAGGTAAACCCTTTTTCTATAAATTTTTATATCATGGACTTTTAGATACAAATTGAATAAGGATGATATCAATCAACATTAAAATTTCTTCGTGATGAATTTATTGCAACAATTAATGAATATTATTTTAATTATGATTATGAAAATGTTTCAAATATATAAATCTCTTGAAAACTATTTACTGAAATATGAAACATATCCACTACACCTCAATACCACCATTGTTCATGGGTTGTTTGTAATAAAATCACATTTTCTCAATATTCACAAATTTTCAAAAACATGTAAATTTTATATTGAAATTTTCTAATATTTATCCTTATCTCTTTATTTTAAATCATATTATAGTCTCAGTATAGCTACAAAGTAATGATAATGTTGTGTTGCCTATATATATTTGGATATAAAAATTATTACATTAGAAAATATGGTATTTTAAAAGTACCCTTTGTTGAATGATTCCAAATAACATCGGTAATAATTTTTTCTAAAAAATATGTTTTATCCGATTTTTTGAAATTATATCACATAAAAATTTATTTTACAAAACAATTTATCTACCAAAACCCATAAAACCCACGTTTTAGTAGTTTTATTTGGAAAATTGAAGCAATGGACAATATAAAATTTCTAAATAATTTTGAAAAGCGTGGAACATATATCTACATGAACAAATCAATAATAAAACTAGGTGGACACCATTACCAAGGAATGACTTTATTTCTTATTATAATGTTTTTATTAAATCATAGGGAGACCAATTCCAAAATTTCATGATACAAAATACATAATGTATTAATATTTTGAGGTAATTATGGGTTGGGATAAAAATGATAGGTATAAGATAACCTATAAAGGTAAAAAATTCAAATAAAGGATGAAACTATTATTTTTTGGGAAATTATATTATCTTATGTTCATAGTTTATGTAGAAAAATATTACCTCTACTCTATGAATAGTATTTTTTGAACAAAAAATTTATATCACTACTTATCTTACTGAGAATTTAGTGTCATTTTAACCCATTACAAATTTATTTTTTTATTGTTAACATTCCCATGATCATTTTCTCTATCACAGATTATTAATCCTTTATTGTTATTGTTATCATCCATGTCCATTATTTCCTACATAGAAAAATAGTATGGACTATATTATATGACTTTCATACATCTATTTTCATTCAATTAATTTGGATGCTTTATTGACCGTTTTTCCAATGTGGGATTTCTATAAAGGCACTTTTAAAGGTAAAACCATAGATACCCAGCCAGAGTTCAAATTGATAAGATTTAATTTATAAAAGTGGGGGAGAATATAACATATTGATTTTTTAAAAGGATACACTATGTTCTATAGGGTATATGATATGCTACATCAAGCTTAAACCAATGACATAATATTATTATTTGATATCTAATTAATGTTATAGTCGTTAGAATGGTTATTGTGAATATTATTAAATGGATTATAAAAATATGGGTTATAAATTTTTATATAATTAATTATTTGGTGAAAATTTAAATAGAAATTATAATAAAATCCTTTTCAAAATAAATAGAAACATTTTTTAGAATAATATTTAAATATGCACAAGTATTTTTTTTGCCAATATAAAAAATAATTCAATTTTTTATTTCTATTAATTAAATACATATAATATATTAATTATAAGTTTTAACATTAATCCAATTTGTTTTCTATATAAAATATGAAAATAAATCCAATTTTACACATAAAATATTTATTTTTCTAAAAATGTTATTTTATCACCGTTTAATGGATTACTTAATTTAAAACTAAATTTTATCACATTTATAAATTATATTTGAAGAAATAAACTTATTCATTTAATTATTAGTATCCAAATTAAATTTATTTAATTATTTGGTAATTTTTGATAAGTTTCATGTTTTGGTAAATAGTGAATAATGTTGAATTTTAACTGAAAATAACTTTTCATCTGAATTATTTATATTCTTAAATTATATTTTTTTGCTTATAAAGTACAATTAGAACAATATTATATCATTTAATCCAAATTAGGATATTTTAATCTATCTCACAATGAATTTGGATATTAAAACTTTTTAATCATTTTAATCATTTCACTTTAATAACTGTTTTTAACACCCCATCAATGAGACTAATTATAAATTAATCTTATCCAATTAGGTATTTTAGATCCGGAAAAAATGAGAAAATAATTTTAATCAAAATTTCAATTTTTTTATTCGAAATAATTTATAGTGTTATATTATGATTTTTTTTTGATGAATAATTAGATAACTTTTTTAACATTTAAAACAATATAGGTCATTATAAGTAATTTCACATTTAAATTTGATAAAAAAACATGTCATTCCTTCAATTGTTTTTACTTTTAAAGACTTGCTTGTTGGTTTTGACAACGAGATTTAATATTAAATCAACAAATGAAACATCAATGTTTTTAATTTGTTAAAATAGACTTAATTTCTGAATTTTTAATATGGAAATTAGCTTAGGGTGAATTTTTGGTATTTTTCTAAAAACATTCTCTTTTTTATGAATAGTGAAAAAAACTACGTTATTATTTAAAACCGACTATTATTTTAATAATTATTTATTTTATTTAAATTTATTTAATGTAAAAATAGAAATATAATACCTGTATAAGATCAATGTAATTAATTTGAGTCATTTTATAATAACATTATATGTATAAAATTTTATTGAACATTTAATCCTCTTTTACCCACCTTCTAGGCACGTTACGAAGTTTGCATAAAACTAAATTTTATAGCTTCTGTGTGTTGAATTATAAAACTCTAAAAGTCATGGATGACATCAGTAAGTAAAATTTTATTCAATATTATTAAAATAATTTTTGGTGAATTGTACCTTTTGACTTTTATTTACCACGGTTAAAAGTAAATAGGGAAATTAAAGGTAAAAAATTGTATTATAATTACACTAGCACATTTCCAAATTCTACTGGATAAGTGTAATTCGACCAAAAATAGCCTTAGGAATAAAATATGATACTTAAGGTCCACTTTCATTAGATTATTACTTTTATTATTATTTTATTTAAAGAAGAGATAAAAGTGTTTAATTCAAAGTTTATTAACTAATCTATTTTTAATATAGGGTTATACATATGATAAATTCGACTCTAAATATTAATTTAAAAGAAAAAAATTCCAAATTAATTTTATTTTATTAATAAGTTTTAGATATTAAATAATTAAATTTATTTATGACACAATGATGATGCATTAATAATATTCTTAATGAAATATTAAAATATTTTACACTAAAAATATTAAAATAAAAACAATTTAATGTTTTTGATGCCATAAATGAATTATATAGGTTATCATTCTATTTTAGGGTTAATTAGATAATTTTTTTTCTAACTCATATATTTTTTTTGACTTTCATTAAAAAAAATACATAATAGTGTAAAAATTGACATAAATTAATTTTTATAACAAATAATATATTATCGGTTGATATAACAGTCCCAAAAATATAAGGATCAACCAAAGGGAATAAAGAATACTATTTATATAATTAATGAACCACTTGAGGTTCTCATGGATGTTTAGAGTAAATTTATTTACAGTAGAGTGTACAGATACAAGAAGACCCGGTAAAAGTTAAACTATTTAACTAAGAGCTACATTTAAAAGATAAGCTTAAAATGTTAACCTAAACTTGTCTTGAACTTATTGGTTGAGATTATTTCGACCCATAACAACTTATGGACCTAAATAAATTTGTTTTGAGCTATTACAAACCGAATATTATTGTATAATAGATGAATATTTAATTTTTTTCTTTAAGTGACTCTCACCCATCCTATAAAAGGGAACTTACCCTTCTCTCAAAATCACAACACCAATGTCATTTTCCTTGGCCAAACACTGCCCAAATATCCTCCCAACCTCCCCCACATAATCCTTGAGTCCTTGTATTTATTAGAAATCCAATGTAAGGATCCCATTTGATCAAATCAATGGGAAACACCCGAAGAAAAGGTAATATTTTCACCACCCTCTTTCATGATCTTTTCATCTTCCACTTCCTCTTAAATTGTTATATTGATACCAAAATAATAAATCTAGTACCAGATACATACATTGATGTTATTATAAATATCGTACAACCATATTTTTTATTCTATCCATCCCTTAAATGAAAAATTCACCATACATGTGTACGTACAGGTTACCGTCTCCAATTCGTGCAGAAGTCTATTATTCAAACACATCATTATTTGGATGGGAATAATAATGAGTATAACTGATGTAAATTTTAAATATAACATTTTAATGATTATTAAAATTTTATATACCATCCAATCACATATGATTTAACCATCAATTTAATGATATTTTCTCTCGTGCGTATGTACGGATTACCGTCTCCATGACATGATGAGATTCATTCACACATTCACCATTAAAAGACAAATATAAAAATATATATTATTAAATAGTATGTAATATAAGAAATAATAAAAAAATGGAGATATATTAATGTAATTATGTAATTATATATATATTATTCACTTACTTCTCTTCAATATGATATGAAAACAGAAATAGTCTCTATCCGTACGTACAGCCAACCGTCTCCAAAAACAGTGCCTTAATTTTTTTATATCTATATATTGTAAATATTTATATTAAAAATATATAATATATTAAAATCCAGGTTTATATTCTAAAAGTATTTAAATCATTATCTAAATGATACGACCATGCATAACTAATTAAAAACATAATTTAATGAAAGTGATTATTTCCCAAAATGTTATTTTTACATTGAAATAATTAATAATTAGGTAGTATAATGTCATGAATGAATCATGTATGATATAATAAATATAAATATGGTTCTGTTATAAGTTAATAACATACTATGGTCATTATACAAGAGGTTGAATGTATCCTAAACCAATAGAAAGTACATGGTAAACATTAATTTCACAATCTTTTTATTATCCGATGTTGTTTTTACAAAAGTATCTATTAGGAAATATTTATTATCCATATCCATGTTTCATAAAAGTGTTTACAATGGGTTTATTTTTAATAAATTATTACTAAAAAATCACTTTAAATGTTTTATGGATTAATTCATCTAAACCATTCTCCTTAATGTCCATGTTTTCAAAATGGTTTTAATTATTTATTTATATGAACATGACTGCTTTAAAATGTTAATTCCATTCAAAAGTATCAAAGTGGTATACTACACATTGATTCAAAATGATATTTTATATGTCTTCTTTAATATATATTTTAAATGATTTCAAGAAAAACAGATATTTCTCACAAAATTTATAACATATCATTTTCAACTACGTAAACATCCTTTACAATATATTATTTCTAATTGAGGTGGACTTATTATGATAAAAATCTTCCATATTATATTGATTGTTATTTGATATGTTTGATTGTGGATGTGTTATTTTTATACAATTCCTGGTTTATGGATAAAATATTGAGATTTCGTTTGCTAGTTTTAATATAAATATTTATGTTATGTTTAATCATTTTTATACGAGGAATGTATTGGTCTTAGTATATAATGGGTGGAGCCCGCTATAGCTCCTTGATGCATCGGTAGGTATCACGAGACAAACTAGTGTTTTGGAATAAGACCTTGACAAAATCTTATTTTTAGACATAGCACAAGGCCTTGACTATGTGGTTATGAAGTCTCACATTATGAAATCCATCATATTGAAATTAGCTATTGATATTACATGTGATTATTCAACCAGTAGAACACACATGTGAATAATTATATGGCATTATTTTATGAATATTTTCCATATTATATTGATGTTTATGTTCAAAAGGCTTTAGTTTTAGTTTTATACATTGTCTTAAATATTTGTGCTTATTTATGAATTTTTTCTCTATATTGTTGTCCTTATTGAGAATATGAGCAAACTCCTTTCAATGTTTAATTTTTCCTAGGCTATGAAAAAGGATATTATGACTCATCTATAGGGATAGTCTAAGTGATATGAATGTGGTCAATGGAGACAATTTTGTTGTTGAGTTTCATTTTATAATGCAATTTAATTTTCATGTATGTAATCTATTTTCCAAGGCTGCTAAACTGATCGGTCGTTCGAGACATAATGTCTTGTAATCATGTCAATATAGTAAAATAATGCACCGAATCTGTGAAACTGGGGTCGGTACGTTACAGTTTGTATCAGAGGGAGATTTTAAACTACTATGGAAATTAATTTAGATAAATTATTATTAGTGAAAATTACCTTAATATAGGCTTTGAGGATATCTAAAAAATCCTAGATTTTTGGTAATGTATAGATTTGGTCTATTTTCCAAACATTACATCCCTGTCTGGATACGAGCAGATAAAGGCTGCTCTGGAACATATGGAACTTGGAGTGAAAACTTCAACAAGGAGTTTAGGGATTGACCTGGGGTATCCGGGTACTTGACAATGGGCCTTGCTACAATCTTGGTTAAGACACTTTCAAGGGATACACTTAGGATAATTCACATTTTCATTACAAGACATTCTGAAAGATTTAGGAGTAAATACCTCCTCAAATAAATTTTATTATTATTATAGATTAAATGAAAAAAATATTCAATCTATGTTAGGTATTTTACAAGTGTCTAATTATTCATTGTGATTCATAATATATCCTAGTGTATTCCATTATTTAGAAATGGTTCTTTGTAGATGGAATGAAAATTCTAGTAATACGCATGATCGAAAGATTAAAAAGATCATATCATTCATAGTATTAAGATAAAATTTATACAGGAAATAGTCTTCCACGTATTCTAATCATATGAAGAAATAATATCATGGGTTAATAAGATAAGTAAAGTGTTCACTGAGTACTATATCTTTAAAGGGAAGCAAGAGAAGAAAATGATGGAAGAGATAAGGATGGATAAAGGGAATATGGGAAAGAAGGATTTTTTCATATGTGATTACTGTGGAATGAACAACATTGGTAAAAGCTTGGAGGGAATGAGAGTTTTTATAAGTGTGGAAAAAAAGGACACCAAGTACGTGATTTCAAGGTTTTGAAAAAGGTTTGAAATATACAATGATTCATCTGGAATGAGTTGGGACACTATGAAAACCAATGTCCAAATCATCTGAGTATACCCTAAATGCATCTATTAGATAATAATCAAGATATGATACTACTGAAGATGAGGAGGAATCTTTAAATTTATTATGTTGTTATAAAAGTATTGTGTCATTACAATATTTAATTAATGATGTACATGTTATAAGAATTATAGTGTGTAAAATGATTGTATTGGAGTACTGTATCATAAAGTACTTGAGATTGTGTGGAACCATGAAAAGTGACTCAATAGCAGGTTAAAATTTTTAAAAAATCTATGGTCGAGAGAAAGATAAACCATAATATGGTTCTGATACTGAGGTAGTGATTATGGAAGAATATATTACTGATTTGGATAAATTATATTGGATATTCTTGACTACCTTCAAACTGATTAATGATTGGTATATTTCATTATTGTTGGAGATTATATCATTTTTTGATAGAAGGAGTATATACTGTATTCTATATAGAATAAGGGCTCATCAATATAAAAAATAATGGTTTTTGGCAATTCAGGGTGTTATAGTGTTTTAAAAGAATACATGATGAAGGTATTTACATGTTATTACATGAAAAAAAAGATTTTATTGTGTTTAACATCCTTATAAATTTTGGATTGTGAGTTCGGAATGAAGTATATTGGATCATTCTAAAGGTTGGAATAGATTATGATTGAAAATAGATACTATTGTGAAGGTTAAATGATTTCTTGAGATTATTTTCGGATTGTCATAAAAAGGACAACAAGGAGGTCGGACGATAACTCGTTCAACCTGACAAGGCCATGAGACTTGAACACAAAACCAAAGGGAAATAAGGGTGGATCACCTACCACTGGCATACTTGATGTCCTAGTTTGAATAATTTAGTTTTTTAAAATAGTATTAAAAATTAATTATAAATTCATTATTTGTGGAACCCTATACGATTAGGATAAAAAGAATATTTTTGAATTCTATTATCTTTTTGAGTGAAAGTTGAGTTTGTGGTTGGAATTAGTTGAAGGATGAAACTCTACATGTCATGTATTTTTTCCACACTTATTCAATGAATAAACTAATTAATTAAATTTATGGAAGGGATCGTAAAACCATAAATTTTTTATCCTAATACATTTTGTTTTTTTGAACCGATTATATTTTACATCAACTTAGATTGATGTCTTAGAGGCCCTTAATTTAACACTTGTTTGTGATTGATGACCTCAATCACTCCCCATCAATATTTACATTTTTCCTCAAATTAAGTGTCTCTAATTTCCACAAATGTTCTCTTAATAGAGATCATAATTTAGTTGCGACATTTTCATTTCCGTTTCCCTCTTATTAAGATTAATTTTAGTAAACCAATTTTTGATATCGGTTTTCCACAAAGGCATTTTTCAATTTTTAACCATATTTCAAGTAGTGAGGACTCATTTTATTGATGGAGGGGAGTATGTAACACCCCAATATTTCATAGTACATTATCTCATTAAAGTAATTCCACAGTTTTCACTACACGGAAAACCAAGTTCGAGAGCAACACAACATACCAAACTAGCCATTCAAAATAAAAAACAGTTTTGAATAGTATTAACTGCATTTTGAATCTTATATACTCTAGATAAATTTAACATACATATTATTTTTTTCCTAGTCATTATATAAGAACAAATTAAATTTTTTAGTTAAAAGAAGTATTTTGAAAAAAATGAAATTTTAACACCTTTTTCTGGATAACCCTTTTTAAAACGAATATTTGAAATTTTTATATATTAAATTTAACGAAATTAAATTATTTTATTGAAGGGGGATATAAAAATTTATTTTGAATAATTTTTTTTACATTTATGATAACATTCATATTTTGACGAATAGTAAAAAATACTACGTTTTAATTTAAAACAGCTTTTTTAATCAAAATAATATATAGTGTTAAATTATTCATTTGAAATGATTTTAAGTATAACTAGATTATATTATTATCTTCTAATACAATTTTGGTCATTATAAGTAATTTCATGTATAAATTTGACATAAACACATGTAAATATTTTGATAGTTTTAACTTTTTAATAACCAGCTTTCTGGTTTTGACAATGGGAATTAATTTTAAATTAATAAATAAAACATTTATGTATTAAATGTGATAAAATAGGCTTTATTTCTGAATTTTAAATATTAAAATTATCTTATGTTAATTTTTTTTGTATTTTTCTGAAAACATTAAATTTTTATGAATAATGAAAAACACAACGCTATTATTTAAAACTGACATTTTATTTAAATAATTATTTATTTTATTAAAAATTATATTAAGTAAAAAAAGTTATATAATACCTATATATGTTAAATGAAATTCGTTTGAGTAATTTTATAATAAAATTACATGTATAAAAGTTTATTGAACCTTTTAACCTCTTTTACCAACCTTCTAGGGAAGTTAGAAAATTTGAATAAAAAATAATTTTACCACTTCTATTAGTTGAATTTAAAAAATATGAGAGACAAATTTGACATCATAAAATAAAATTTGATTCAATAAAATGAAAATAACTTTGGGGGAAAGGTAACTTTTAACTTTTATTTACCACGGTTAAATGTTCATTGGGAAATTAAAGTTAAAATTGATATTATAATTACACTAAAACATGTTCTAATTCTATAATATAACTGTAATTCGACCAAAAGAACCTTAGGATAAAATATGATCCTTTAGGTCCCCTTGGAATAGAGTAGGACAATTTTTGTTGTTTTATTTAATGAAGAGTTAAATGTGTTAAATTAAATATTTATTAACTAAACCGTTTTTAATATAGGTTAATACATAAGATAAACTAGACTATAAATATTAATTAGATAGATTAAAATGTTAACTAGTAATGTTATTTTATTTATAATTTATAGATATTAAATATATACACTTATTTATGTCACAATGATGATGCAGTAATTACCATCTTAATTAAATATTAAAATCGTTTACATGATTAATATTAAAATAAATAGAATTTCAATGTTTTAATTCCATACAAGAATTTTATATGTTTATATGACATGATTGGGTTGATTAGATAAAATTTTTTTCAAAGTTATTTGTTTTTTATGACATTTACAAAAACAAACTACCAAAAAGATTCAAAATTGAAATAAATGAATTTAAATTTTTTATCTATATTATTGGTTGATAAAATTTTCCAAAAACTATAATGTTTGTCCCAATATCTTAATTAATATAATATATATCATTAAAGAACCACTTTATGTTCTATTTTATTTTTAGTGTACTTTTATTAACCATATAGTGTAAGAATACAAGAAGACGTGGTAAAAGTTAAACTGTTTAACTAAGAGTTAAATCTAAATGATGAGGTTAAAATGGTAACCTAAACTTGTCTAAACCTTATTGGTTTAGAGTATTTTGACCCATAACCACCTAAGGATAGAAATAAATTCATTTGGATCCATTATAAACCGAATATTATTGTTTAATAAATTAATATTTTAATTTTTCCAAAAGTGACCCTCACCCCTCTTATAAAAGGGAACTTCCCAAACTCTCAAAATCACACCTCCAAATCCATTTGGCTCGGCCCAAACCTGCCAAAATATCCTACACAAAACCCTCAAATAATCTTAGATTCCTAACATGAACTATAAATTCACCTTAATGAGTCCTTTTGATAAGCTCAAAAAGAAAACACCCGAAGAAGAGGTAATAATATCACCACCATCTTTCAAGTTCATTTCATCTTCCACTCCCACTTTCATTATTGTTTCCATACGAAAATATTAATACTAGTTCCTTGTAGAAACTATGATGTTATTATAAATATGTTAGAAACATATTTGTTATTATATACATCCCTTAAATGGAAAAGTACCATATGTGTGTACGTACGACTTACCATCTCCACGTCATGGTGTAGTTTGTTATTCAAACACATGATTATATAAATCCGTATAATAGTGATAATAACTGATTTAAACAATATATATAACATGTTAATTATTCTTTATTTATGATATATCATCCAATTACATAAAATTTCACAATCAATTTGATATTGTCGCTCGTGCATACGTATAGACTACCATATCCACGACTTGATGAGATTCATTCCCACGTTCACCATTCAACGATGATTATAAAAATATATGTTATTAATAAGTATATTATATATAACATAATAATTCTACTATATATATATATATATGTACTTACATATATCTTATTCACTAACTTCCATTCAAAATGACATGAAAACAGATACAGTGTTTATGCTTATGTACGACCTACGGTCTCCATAAACGGTGCCTTCCATTTCATATATCTATATATTGTAAATATTTAAATTCTAAATATATATGATATATAAATAACGGTTTATATTCTGGAAGTCTTTAAGTCATGATCTAAATGATAGGATCAAAAATAACAACTTAAAACACATACGATAGAGAAAACTATTATAAACCAAAATATTAATTTAACATGGAAATAATTATTAAATAGGTAGTATAAATTCATAAATGAATCATTTATGATATAATGAATATTAATATAGATCTGGTATATTTTAGTAACATAATATTATCATTATACAAGAGTTTAAACGTACCCCAAACCCAAGGAGAGTGAAAAGTAAGGGTTAATTGTACAATAACATTATTATCTGAGGATGTTTTTATGTAAGTATCTAATGGGACATATTTATTATCCATGTCCTTGTTTCATAACAGTTATTAAAAAGTGATTCATTTTAAGATAATTTTTACTAATACATCAATTTAAATGTTTTAAATATTTATTCCTGAAAACCATTCTCATAAATTTCCATGTTTTCAAAATGGTTTTAAGGATTTATTTATATGAAAATGAGTGATTTAAAATGTTAATTCCATTCAAAATACTCAAAGTGGTATGAGAAACTTTGATTCAAAACTAAATTTTAAATGACTTCTTTTATATTACTTTTAAATTATTTCATGAAAAATGATATTTCTCTCAAAGATTTTTACTGGTCATTTTCAACTATGTCAACATCCTCTAAGGGATATAATTCTTGTTTGAGGTTGATTTATTATGATACAAATATTATTTATTGTATTGAAGGTTTACTGATATGTTTGAATTTGGATGTGTTATTTTTATTCCATTCATGGTTTGTGGATAAAGTATTGAAATTTTGTATGCAATTTTTAATACGAATTTTTATGTTATGTTTAAACATTTTCATATGAGAAATGCAATGCAATAGTAAGTGATGGGTGGAGACCGCTATAGATCCACGATTCATCGGTAGGTCTCATGTGACAAAATAGTGTTTTGGCATAAGGCCTTGACCAAATCTTATTTGTAGTCTTGGCACAAGTCCTTGACTATGTGGTTATGATGTCTTGGATTATGCATTCCATCTTTATGAAATTAGCTATTGATATGACATGTGATTATTCTACTAGTAGAATATCCATGTGAATAAGTAAATGGAATTATTTGATTTATCCTTTCCATATATTACGGATGTATATTTTGAAATAGATTTTATTTTAGTTTTATACAATGACTTTAATATTTATGCTTATTTATTAACGTTTTCTCGATATTGTTATCCTTACTGAGCTTTAGAGCTAACCCCTTTCTAAGATTTATTTTTTCCCAAGATTCAAAGAAGTATATTATGACTATCCGATAGGGAATGTCTAAGGTATATGAATGTTGTCTACAGAGACAATGTTATTTTTTTATCATTTTATAATGTAATGTAATGTTCATGTGTGTAATCTATTTTCCAAGACTACTAAAGTAATCGGTCCTTCGGGACTTGATTCTTTCTAATCATTCCTATGTATTAAAATAATGAATCGAATCTAGGTAATTAGGTTCAAGGAATTTCATTTTTGTCCTAATTAATCCTTGATATTATTTCATGACCACTTGTATCCAAATGGATTACTTTAAGAACATTATATTATTTAATTTAATTAAAACATAAAACATGTCATACTTATATTTTATTAACAATACAATTTTTAATATTCTATTATATTGAAGTTATATTCGACTAAATATTGTATATAGAAATATAAAATTCATAACATTATCATTAAAAATTATATTAAATTTTTATGAAAGGAATAATTTTTTTTAAATAATTACACAACAATGAGGTAGTAATTTTTTAATTAATGGAAATATAAAATAAATGATATAACAAATAATAAAATATAAATTATTTGAGGTGAGTAATGCAGTAAAAGAACTTTATAGATATATTTTATATTTTATTGATATTTTCAAAGAGTTATTTGAAATATATCATGTTTTTATGAGATTTTAAAAAATTTAGGTAAATAATAGTGTCAAATTTTACAGTAATTATAAATTAAAATATATAATATTTTATAAAAAGGTACAAAATTCATAAAAATATAATATTTAGAAAAATTATAGGAAAAATGTTGAAAATTTCATTAATTGTCCATTAATGGTTATTTTGGAATTTTATTGTAACTATATTTACCCTTAATGAGTAAAATCACATCTAATCACAATAAGAGATAATGAAGAAATATAATGGATAAATCTAAATGAAATGTAAAATAAATATAATAAAAACATATATAATTTTCATTATATAAAGGTATTTAGACATATAATCATCATATATTATAAAGAAATTTTTTGGAATCCATTAAGAATATAAAATTCATTTATATTTATTTAATATTCTGAAAAATTCATAGATTGCCCATCCCCTCTCTTATAAAAGGGAACTTATTGACCTCATCCCTTCACAATTACAAAAATGTTATTTTTTCTCTACCAAAATCCCATCATATGTTCCCTAAACACATTATAGAGTTCATCATTTAGGAATGAAACCATCTTTGGTTGTCTTAAGGTGATAAGAAATAAAAGATTTCTAAATAATAGATTATGTTTTTAATTAAGTATTGTTTTTTAATTTATTCTTAAAAAACCTTAAAATATTAATTAACAATTATGAATTAAAAAAAGTCAATATCCTAAATATAATATCAATTTATTATTATATTTTCATCAGCTAAATCCATCTATAATTTCTTCAAATGAGAAAAACATTCAAAGTCCATGTGTATGGTGGATTACCACCTCAGGAACCCATGCAATTCATTTTCCATAACCATATATTAATACATGTTATAATGATTGTATTAAATATTTTATATTATAATCATAAAATATTTACCATTAAGTAAATATAATATATAATGATTTTTTCAATAATTTCCTTGCATAGAGAAGTGATAACATCGTTTGTTCGTATGCGTAGATTATCACTTCCACGAAGCGATGTGATATGTTTTTCATCACCACATAACATTGATGTTATATATAAGAATATTTAATTGATTAATGTGATATTAAGGATATTATTATCATTATTTAATGACAAAATAACCCTGAACTAATTTCTATAAAGATCATTTAAAAATAAAAAAGTTACCCATGCATACGTATAGATTACCCTCTCCATGATTGTAACATAGTTCATTTTTCATATCCAAATTTAATCGATGGATTTTTAAGTATAATTATTTCATAAAATGTTCAAAATTTCAGGAATATTATTCTTTATATGATGTATTAATTACCACCTTGACTATAAACATCATATTAATGTCATTTTGGACTCAAGTATTGAATATCATCAAAACATCTGATGTGAACATAAATAATTAAATAATTTTTATAAAATTATATTCAATGATAACATAGAAATTATAATATTGATGATGATTCTATAGTTTTAAATAATTAACCTAATTTTATTATTCAGGATGATAAATATTGTACGAGAAGAGTTGGACTCAATTAAAAGTAATTAGTCTTAATCTCTATTCAATAAGTCATATTTCAAACATATACACCCACATTATTTTATGTGGTATATATACAACCCCGTTGGCATATAATATATTGAATTTATTTGTTATCATATCATTTATTTTTTTCATAATTTATTCTTTCATGGGGATTATGATTTCAATGTTCCAAGTGGTATGGGTCACTTTGAATTTACAAATATTTAATTTTTAAATATTTTTTTAGTTTCCAATATTATTGATATTATTCAAAATATTTATTTATAAGGATATAAATGGATTAAAAAATAAATTTTATGTTTATTTCTAATAACATTCGTTGGTTTTCAAAATGAATCGTGATTTTTTATGTAGAAATTTTTAAAAAACGAATAAATAAATATTTTGTTCTTAATATACACAACCAAAATGACTTTTCTATATCCAAGAATATTTTTTAATTTAAATAATAGTTTTAAATCATAAAAATTTTAAAAAATTAAAAGTCTTATGTTCCTTTTTTTATTTCAGAATCAATATTTTTAGTTGTTATTTTTATATGAAATAAATTTTTATATGTGATTAAAAGAGTATTTCAATGGGTTTTATAATGATAATATTTCATTCATGAAATGTTACTTTAGTATTATATAGAATGGGTTATCATGATGCATATTATATAAAATTTTAAACACTATCATATATCATGGGATATGGTCGTGTCTGATATTTCTTATATGAAGCGTTAATCCCAATTATAGCTCATGGGAAATTGGTAAGCCAGATAAAAGTTACATGAAAGGTTAAACCCTATTATAGCTAATGAGAAATGTTTAAAATTTATATAGATTATACGAAGGGTTGTGCAACATATTAGCTCAATGATGATCCTAATATAGCTTATAAAAATGGTAATTCCCATTATATATCTATAATCCATTTATTAATAATAATATTTGAAGCCATTCATTTGGATATTTCAATTGAAAGGGTTTTCATGGAGATTTATTTATATGTTTCTCTAAATTATATTATAGAATTATAATTTATTGCTAGGGGTTTTAATGAATTCATTTGTGAAAAATTTGAGTTATTTTCATTGTGATTATTTTATATCATATTCTAAAATAACATTGAAGATAATGGTAATTGTTATATGTGTTTTTATGTTTTTATAAAACTCCCATGTTCTATTCTTTTTCAATCTATTTATGATTTATGGTGCTCAAACCATGTTATTAAAATTTATTTCATTGTTTCTAAGTGTGATGAAATAAAATGATGAGTTGAAGGAGGTAATTGTGAATATTTTTCATATATAGAAATTATGTTTAATTTTAAAGAGTATTATATTGTGTAAAAAATTGATACTGAGTATAACAATCCACTTGAGATATATAGGATTACATTTCATTAATTTATCCTAATTCTCTTATACCCTGATCTGAAAAGATTATCTAATGTGAAATATAGTTAAAAACAGTAGTACATGTAATGTTAAATCTATGTCTGTAATATTTCGTTAAAAGAAGTGATAGATTAAAATAATAAAATAAATAAATAAAATTTATTATTTTATTATTTTTATGAAACAACCAATTTTTTTCTTATATAATGCTGTTGATATATCCAATTCATGGGGTTTCACTAATAACCACGAGAATTTATAGTATAGTGTAGAGGAATGTTGGTAGGTATCCAGGAAACGGATGAATGATCATAGTACCATTAGGATCTCAAGAAAAAACATGTCTTGTGGATATCATTAATGATAATTACAATTAATAATTCATAATCCTAAAATGATTTAAACCAATGTTTTATGTTTTTTTGGGGCATTTGACGTTTTTATTTACCCATGATGAATTCGATTTAATCACCTAACAAATTAATTCATAACTAAATTAATTAATTTTGGAAATTTTTTTATCTTACTGTAATAGAAGAAATGATATTTTTTTATTAATTTATCGCATTTCACCATCCTTAGAAATTGAATCAATGGAAACACAAACATTAGATCATGTATATAACTAATGTATCTTTTTTGTTTATTTTATCTCCCCAATATACATGAATTCATCATTGGGATTTTCTTTCAGCATACGATTCACGGAATTTATAATGGGAGGTAACTATAGCTTTTTTCAATGGCACAATGGATCTCTATTTCAAGTTTGGGATGGATATCTCACATCATGGTTGTGGTGTAAACGATGATAACATATATATGATGGATAGTGAGTTTTTATTTGTAGTTTTCGTATGTGGAACCGATGGGGAGAAACAATTGTAGATTCCTGAGTAATAGATATAACCAGAATCCAGAAAATGATGTTGAGAGGGTTCACTCAACCCCGGATCCTTGAAAATTGTAATGATTTCTAGAAAAAATGGTTTCTCTAGGTTCACATGTAGAGACAATTGAAAAATCTCATGGGTTCTATTAAAAACCCAAATACACGACACGTAGTCATAAACACACTTGTCTTGTAGTCCCCTTTATGTGAATCTAGGGTTTTTACAAAATGTTAAATATCACATATATTTTTGAACCATATCACATGATGTATGACCTATAGTTGAAAATATTAGAATGTACAAGGTGTACATGTATAGGAGGCCATGTAGTGTAACATGCCTTGTGTTCAAAGTCAAACAAAATGTAACATGTGGTGGGATCTATAGAATGTATACGTGTACACACCCAGGAGACCATATGGCCCACCTATCCATGTACGTAGGAAGTACACATTCATTCCAATGTACGTGGGAAAAGTCAGGTACTCAAAATTGGCCATGTACACATGCACGACCCGATGTATAAGGGAATGAGAAAAATAGAATGTCAACAACTAGGGTGACATCTACATGCCTTTTACTATTGGTTCATTCCATGTATTGTGGAAATGTTTATTCCATGTGAGCACAAGACATGGGAAGTGTCATGATTTGTGAAACACACCATGTACCACATGAGAAATTCCATGTACTGCTAAGAGGAATGGTTGGATTCCTATTTCAAGTAATTGTATATTTTTCACAATATTATCAGATATTATTTAGATAAATATCAGTTAAGTGTGTTCTAATAGTGTATTCATTTTATAGTTCATTGATGAAACTCATTCTTATCATATAGGGTGACCCCTCTATGGCTACCTATTGATTAGTGCATTTTGGTCAAGTTCCATTATTCAGGTGTGATTTATCTTTGTTTTCTTCGACTAGTCCCCTAAATGTATTGGAGAATTTATCCATCTAAGTGGCATAGAGATATCCACATATCCATAATAATAACTCAAGATAGTGTTTGTGGAATTGGAATGTCTGAACATTGGAAAACCAGTCATCTCCTATATAAAAGGGTGTTTCTAAATTATTCTCCTATCCCATAATGATCTATAGGCGTAGAAATCCTATCTGTGTACAAAAATATGACTATTTTGATGGGGGTATTATTTATATTGAATGTGTTTCAAGGATAAATCCTTGTAGTTTTCTTTTTTTCTTTTTTTCTAGACCTAAAAATCATGACCTCTAGGATTAGATTCATCAATGGATGTATAACTCGAGGAAAGGTTCCTCTTGAATGAGGGTTACCTTGAATCGTAAAGTGAATATATAGTTAGAAGTGATTGAGACATTTTTTTGACTTAGATACATTTATGAATATATACGCAATATTCTTGGTTATCATTATATATCTTTCCTTATTCGAAATACATGTATTTGATTAGTTTGATCCTCTTTTTCTTTTTCAGTATAATGGTTTTGTGATGCCCTATTGAGTATATTAATACTCACCAATATGTGTAATATAACCATAGATGTACTATATTATGTATAAGGTATTCCTTTTTAAATATACCTTGAAAGACTAGGAGCATGTGGATCTTATATTAGGATATAAAGGCCGAGGTGTATACTAGTGTTTCATTTGACAACAGTCCCCTCCATCTTAAGAGTTTTAACATTATTTTCTTGTTTTGTGTGAGAATTTATTTTTCCCATTTTTATGATTTATATTACTACATGTCATACTCTAATATTTTCATTCAAGAGGTATACATGCATTGTAATTGTCTTGTTCTGAATTTCACTATTGTCTTGGCATTGAGTTGTGTGTTTGTATACACATGAACAGTAGTGTAACACCTCCCATGTGTGTGATATGACTACAAAAAACTTATTGACATACCTACGACTATTGGAGATAGTACTGTGGAAGTTATTCCATGATCCCCATTGGGAAAGGTAATGAGATAGTGGTATTTTAGCTGGTTACAATAATATGACCATAGTTTGGAGTTTTTTCTAGATCTATGGCATGATTTGGGATCTAATGAAATAATGATATGTGAATCGAGATTGGATCTCATTCCAATGAATATATTATTGGTGCATAAGTTGGAATTTCAATTCAACAGGACTCTAATAACCTTTATTTTTACTTGGTAAATATATGCATTTGATGGAGTGAAAAACATTGGTGCAATCATCATATTGGAATGGGGTTTTTTTCCATTTCCTTCTTCAGTACACTCACCATATATACTCATTCACAATGCTTAATATTTTCTCACATTGAATTTATCTATGATGACTATTAGTATAGTTTCCATTATAGTGTATAAAATATGACCTAGTGAGTGGAGAGGCCTCCCTAAAAAGTGTAATTAATTAGGGAGTCATTATTCAAGATGTTCCTCAATTGGTGAGTAATCCTATTTATTAGTCTATTGACCCACAAATTGTGCTTCAGGTGGATTCATTACATATGACTAAGAAATGGATGGATCACTTGGATTTAGTTCTTGATACATAGGTTTTGAGATTATATCACAATAATTTGTGGTAGTGATCAATTGGGATGTAGGGTTATCAGGACACAATAATAGTATGTTTGTGATGAAAGTCACAAAATATGTGGCTTTATCAGATGCCCTATTGATAAATCATTTCCTTGAGGCTAAGATATTTATATGGTTTTTATGGGAGAAGAAATATCACAGGGTACTTTCCTAACCATCATATTGAATTCTAAGAGATGATCGATGAACTTACTAGACTGAAGAAGAGGCTAAATTAAAGAGGTATATGTGGTATAGAACATGATTAAGGATCTATAAATGTATTAAGAGGTGGATAAATCATTTTTTAATGGTACCACCACCACCACTAGGTTGTCAAGAAATTCTTAGGATGATGATGGTTAGAATATTATGTAACTACATGTGCAGGAGGCTTTTTTACGTCGATGCTCTGGTAGTGTTTTGAAGTATGATCTTTATACCATTATAGTACTATTGGAAACAGGTATGTGTCATTATTTTCCAACATTTTTCCAAGAAGTTTCAAGTATATTTGTGGAGTTTATAGAGTCATGTTTTGGTGATGTCAGATGTTACTTTGTACATGAACGGAAGATGTAAAATTCATAAATGGAAATATGTTCTTGAGACGCGATCCAAAAACAATGAGGGTGTATTAGTTTCTTCCTAAGTAGATTCTGCTGATGTGTGGTGTATGAGTTCCTATGACATGTGTGTTTAAATGTTTTTTATTTAAAAAATTTTCATTTAACACCTCGATTTTAGTAAACAAGCAAGAAATGTAAATGATGAGTTTCATGTTGTTGGAGCTCACTGGGACTTCAAGTGTTGTTTGAGGTTCTTCACAACCACTGATGTAGTTTTCACAAGGATACCTAACCCATTTTTCCATAGCATATCCTCTGATTATTACCTACTAATACTTATTTTTCCTTTTTCGTCAACTATTGTGTTTGAGGATTTTACAAATTGGATCAGTTATCATGCACTTCTACGGATAGTGTGACATGACTTCCAAAGGTGAGAGAAATCCTCACGTGGATTATCTTCATAGTGGAAATGAGACCCAATAATGTTTTCCGTAGTATGGATGGGTTTCCTAAAATACATTATCATTATTTTCTACCACTAAGTGTGTTGGTATTTTTTTTCTTGTTGGGATATAGTTTTCCACCTTGTATAAAGTGTGATCCTGAGCATTGAAATATTGGCTCATGTGAAATAGGATAAAACTGACTTTTTATTAGTTAGATAATGATACCTCTAGAGTAGTGGATTTCGTGATATATTTATTTTCTGAAGTGGTGATGGAGTAAGAGGATGTCTTTCCTATGAATGTTCTACTTTTAAATATATAGACAAAGTTAGGATTCCTCGTGGAATATCCCCATGAATTTACCCTATATTTTTAAAAGATCATATCAGATAGTTAACATTGAGAATCGTATGCTGAAGGTACATTATAGAGATTATAGATAATGGTTTTTTAAGACACATAATGTTCACATGGGGAGCCTAGGGTTGGTCACTAGTGGGGTGAGTGAGTGATTGAGGGTTTGAGTGAATTTATGTACCATTAACTTGGTGATGTGAGGATGAGTACCCAATCTCGATAATATTTATATTGTTTGACCAGGGTTTTGGGAGAAATTGGTTCTTATAGTTTAACATCCAGATAGGTTATACCCAGCTCCAGTTTTGGAGCATAATATACCATAAGTACATTTCCAAATCTAATATACATATTTTGTGTTCATGGTAGTGTCCTACGACAAGATGTACACCTTATTAGAGTTTTAGGACTTGTTGACTATATCTATAACCATTTATGGATCATTTCATGGTAGTCTTCTTCGATGATGACCATCTGTTCTTAGAAAATGAGTTGGACCATGTGAGATACTGGAGGATGTTTTTTTTAATTCCAATTGATAGTTATTACCCCTCTACATATTTATAAATCCTAGGATGTACAACATAGGGAATCAATTTTGAGGTGTTCCTTAACTAGATATCCACAAGATATGTTCCTCCTGGATTTTTCATAGGTGATTGTCTCTACAACTTTATTTGAGATTTGATGGTTACATTAGTCATGCTATGGAAGCTGGTATGGAGGAGGTAGTTTTTAATTAGATATAGATATAGTTGAGGTGATAATATAATAGGATATCATGGAATTGAGGGGGAATCCATGGAATATGTTGAATCTTTTCAAGCTAAACTCTTACTGTATCTCCTGTTTGAGGGTGATGACCAATAGATATTCATGGAATGTAAGGGAAAATTGTTCCAATAAGAGGTAGTCTGTATTGATGGAATTCCCTCAAATATCATTTAATAATATGATTCATAGTTTACACCACTATTATAGATATTATATGATAATCCATGGGAACTATGTTATAGTTGATAATAGTGATTTTCCCAGTCAGCTGCCAAGGTAAAGTGGACTATTCATGTTCTGGTGTACATGAATTGAGATCACAAGGTTTCTTTTGGAAATAACAAGAAGTATTATCTAACATTATGGGTGATTGTATATAATTATTATTATCACTACACCACTAGAGTATCACCCTTTTGATTCCAGGTATGTGGCACCCTATAGGTCACGATTATATAGGTCAGATCAAGTGGATTATAATGCATGGTACCTAGTTTTGTTGATATTGATTTTTGTGAGGGTTTAGTTTATCTAGGTGTGAATGAGGATTTCCCAGAGTGAAACTTGAGTTATTTATATTATAATGTGAAACTCCATTGTAGTTTGATATTTTCATAATTTTAGCCAGGAAGGTAGGATATCTCCGAGATTTATATGTCCTTCCATTTTCTGTCTACTTGTTAGGTTAGTGAGGTGGTGTACCACTAATCCTTTTGACTATAGCAGTTATTTTTGTGTTCCGTTCTTATCATATTTGAGGAGTTATGTTCATAATTAACCTTATCATATCTACCTAGGGACTCTAGGTTATGAGAGTTGAGTTTTCTTTTTCAATGAGCTGGTGATGCATAGAATCAATCAAGAAAGAGTCTTCTTGTTGTTAGGTTTATTTTAAATTTCAATGATGTTGATAGAAAAAAATGGATAAGATATTTTTAAAAATGAGCTATGAGGGAAATTATTTGAAAAACTTTTACATTATTTATTATATTTGATAGGTTTTGATATCTCTTATAAGAAGGATAATTTGATGTGTTACAAGTAATGTAGAGGGGTTGGAATGATATAGTCCCTTTGAGAGGTAATGAAGGGGGTTTCACTATTTAATTTTCCCAACTGCCAAAAAATTCATACTACGAGAGGTGACAATGATGGTGTGTTACAATGTAAAAATATTTTTCTATGATGTAATGTGGATGGATTCATGTAATTAACGTCCTCTTAGTTGTAGGGACCAATAAAAATTTCATAGATTCCATTATCAATGGTATAAAAAAATTGTAAGTATATGTGTGTGTAAAAAATGTATTTAGGTGAGAGAAAATTTCCATTAGGTAATGAGAAAAATATAATTTGGTTATGTTATAAAATTTATTCTAGAAATTTGAGTAATTTATTTTGGTTCAAATATCATTTAGGTTAACATTATTGTGTTTTGATACTTTTTTTTGATGTCAAGATCCACCAGAACAATTGGCATCAGGGCATGTTCACGGTTCCAAGATGTGAAGATAGATATGTAGCGATGGAGTCACTTCAATAATATTCTTATAAATATGAAACTTTTACACCTATAATGTAGGTGATGAGTTATTTTTGAGTTAACATGGATCATCCAATGTATATAATGATCTAACTAAGGTGTATTTGATGTGAAAAATATGTTCATCGTGGAGTTGATGATAGTGAAGCTGACAATCACAATGATGCTAATGATGGATATTATTAACAATTATTAAAATTTTAAATCATGGTGGACATTTTTGTGATTCTTTATTTTGAAATTTTACTAATATAAATAATAAAAAATCTAAAAGACTATATTGAATAATGTCATTCATGGGAGATTATTTGAATAAAATCAGATATGTTTTTGTTAGTATTGATAGGGGTGTATTTTAAATATTAAAAGGATATAATGGGGTTCTCTATATGATGAATAAGGGTTTATATGATATATGCACTTGGAGAGAGAATATAGGTGTATTGACTTTGTGTTTTTTGAACTATAGAAAAAGGCATACAAATTGAGTTGATGATGATTGAATTAGACGATAGAGTCGATGGCATGAAAAGTTATCCATAATAGAGATATATATATATCAATTGTAGTCTTGATTATAGAGATAAAGATACATGTCCCAAATGTGATGATAGGTGGTAAAATATAATGGTATGTACATGTGTTTGTTAAAAATTATTTCAGGTGATATAGAAATTCCTCTATATGTTGAGATAAAAATCCATCATGTACATTTAAAAATTCATTTGGGTGATTTTTAACATTCTTTTTTGTAGAAACATCATTCATGTGAATTTTTATTTGTTTTGTGAATTCTTTTTGTACGATGATAGACTCCACCCCAACACGTGGGAAATTTATTTAAATGTATGTATCTTTGTTGGCTGAATAGAAAACCATAAGGAGAGCTCATGGGATAAAAAAAACATAGTTAAAATCTTAGTATCACAACCATATTTTTAGTTTATACCTTTGTAGAGTTAAAAAACATGAATATGTGTATGATTTAATATCTTAGTTATTTCTATTTAATAATTTGTAATATTTAATGGAATATTCTGTGTGTCCATATGAGACTCCAAGGACAAGATAGCCGAGAAATTAAATTTTAAAAATCTAATATATATTAATATCATGTGAAAGTTTTTTTCCTAAAAATGTGTAATAAATTTCAAATAGATTCTTGGATAAAAAATCTGATACCACCATTGATTAAAAATTGTGTGTTTTTTCGTTGAAAAAACATAATATTTTGTTGTCATTGGGTGTATGGTTAAAAGATATCATAGGTGAAATAATAATATAAATTATTTTAATTTAATAATTTATTAAATTGAAGGAATATAATGGTTTTTCCAATATAAATATGATAATATAACCAGTTTGTAAAGTTAACATCATAACAGTTTGAATTAGGATAAGATAATGGTGGAATGTTAGAAAGAATCAGTATCATGGATCGATGATTAGAGTACTATAACGATCTCAAAAAACAACACAACTTTTGTATCTCATCAACAACAATGATGTGTGATCATTCTACACTTAGGAGTAATAAAAATAGAGGAAGGATGTTGTTTTGTATGGATTTATCCCATTTTTATTTATCAATGATGAATGAAAATTAATTACACAAGAAATTTAGTAATAAATAATTTTTTAAATTTTCCATATTGATTTATCATTCTTTGGTTTAGTAATTGATATTGTTTTTATTGTTTTCATGTTTATTCATTGAATCAATTCTAACATGAATATTAGATGAGATGTTTTATTAATTTTTTTGTTTTGTGAATTTTATCTTCCCATTCTACATCCATTATTCATTGTAATTTTATTTTGGAATATAAATTGATGAATTATAGGTGAGAGATCATTTTTCATTAGCTAATTGGTGAAAAAATCACTAATATATGTTTGGGATTAATATTGGTCATTATATTCATTTTTTATAATAACTGAAGTAGATCCGCAATAGATAGATAGTTTAAATTTTTGTTTTTGGAATATAACATTGATTGGAAATGACTGCAGTTGTTTCCCAATCATTAGATATGGTTATAATATGGTTATTGATGGTGAGAGGGTTTTGTAAATCTTAAACATATGAAACATGGTGTTATTTCTAGGGAAATCAGTTGTTGTGGAGGTATGGGTGAAGACACGTGAAGAATCAGGTGGGTTTGATTAGAAACCAGACTACATGGAATGTAGTCTTATGAACACTTTAAAGGTAGCACACTCTATATGGAACTACTATTTCCACCCAATTATAAGTATCACTTTTAGTGAAATATATTTCACATGATGTGTGAGCTATATATGAATGGCTCGTCAAGTAAATGTGGTGCATTCCTAGGAGGCCTTGTCATGTTATATGTTGTGTGTTCCAAGTCACACTCTAGGTGACATGTGGAAAACATCCTAGCATGTACTGGGGGGGTACACACCAAACGTTCCATGATTCCCTATACATTGTTCAATTGAAATTTAAATGGGAAGGTCATAGTACATAGTCAGATCCGTGTACTCCGACACAACCAAATACAAGGGTAGGGTCTCGAGTAACCAAGGACCATTAGAATGACACACGATGTTCCATGGAGACATATACATGTTTTTAACCCTTGGGACACACCATGTATTTTGGAATTGTGCATCTCTTGTGAAAACGTGACATGAGAATTTCTAGGAATAGTGAGACATACCATGTACTGCCTGGAACACACGATGTACTCCTTTGAGAGAATATTGGAGTCCTCTTTATTGTCAAATCATATTAATTGTGAGATTTTCTGTTATGAATTGGAGATTTTTGGGGGGAGTGTTTCACCTTGGTCTATTCCTTTGTGGGTTTAGTGTAGCATATCATTCTTATCATATAGGTTAACCTCTCTATAGATTCCTATTGACTACTATAGTTTGGGAATGATCTATTCTTATAACGTGAGTTTTCATAGTCCACTTCGACTAGACCCCTTAGTGTCTTGTAGCGTGTACCACTCTAAGAGGCCCATATTGATCCTCACATTCTTCATGTTTTCCATAGGTAGGGTTTTTTGTAATTTTCATGACCAACACTAACACATGTGTTTTCATCTATCTTTGAGTATGTTTCTAGTATGGTCTGGTTTCCCACCAGTGATCCCGGGGCATTTAACACAAACTATGTATTTGGATATGATCTTTTTGATGGGTTATTTGGTTGATGGAGTTTTTTATCTCATATGAATCCTCATAGTTTCCTTTGTGCTTCATATTGGCTAGACTTGTCCATCATGAACTCATAGATGTGTGTTTGTAGTGGAATTGTATCTCAAGGATTTTTTCCTCTTGGAAAAGAGTAACCATAAAACCTCATAGAAGATCTATTGATAAAATAGATTGAATCCATCCTTGAATCAAAGTATTTTATTATTATATCTAGGATATACTTGGTTATCATTTTGTATCATATATTGTATGACATACCAATGCTTGATTAACTGACTAGTCTTGATGATTTACATTTGGTGTTTTTGCAGTGGTATATTACATAGTGTTATACTCACCCATTTATGGGCTCTAGCCACACATGTCATGAATTATATAAAAAATGAATAGTTTTATATAGTCCTTGGAGGGCTAATAGAAGGTGGAGAATTGTTTGGGATAGAAAGACTGAGTTGTATACAAGTGTGGAATTTTATAGTAGTCCCCACATTCTATGCAATTCAATCATTTTTTTCTATTTTTTGTGGTATTAATTTTTACCATTATTATGTTTTTTATTACATTATAACATACTATTATTGAGGTATTATAAATTTATTTATGAATTTTTACCAATAGTAATACATTTTATAATATAATGGGCTTGGGGATTTCTATCTCTACATGTATATTTGGATAACTCCTCTTATGTGTGTGATATTTCAACTTAGTGTTGGTCACATATAATACCATGTAAAGTTTCTGTCATCTATATTTTAACCTTTTCATTTTAGTTCCTTTTTCATTGAAATAATAACTCAAAAATGGAATTGGGAGGATTCCAATAATGGTGAATTTAAGGATTGTTTGGAATTTTTGGCATGAACAAGTATTTTCTACCATTCATTGTGAAATTGTACAATATGTGATAGGAGTACATGCTATATAATCTACATTGGCTTGAATCCATGAAATGGATACACAACATGTGAGATTTATAGTCCATGTAATAGGTTAATTATTTTTTATATGTAAAATATGGTTTTCAATAAAAATATATGGATTTTCTGTGTAATTGAGTTTCATGAATTAAACGACATGTAATCTTATTACACACAGACTAATTTTTGGGAATTAGGCTAATAATGTACTTCTTACCAAAATGTTTATTTAATCCTCTAGTAGATCATCTTCATCTAGAACTAAAATATCCCATGGATGATTTTGGAGACCACCAAACCTTTCAGAATATTTCATGATGTGATTGATCATTATTATAGCTATGGTGTGTTTCTATGAGTAAGTGTTATTTCTAGTTAATATATCATTTTTTACGATTATTGTTTTGAAAATGATTTGGTCCCATATTTTTGATTGAATAGTGTTTCCTATCAATGTTTTTATGTTTTATGGAATTTATTTTCTTTCAATGGAATCTCTCGTGGATTCAAGTCACCATTGTCAATGGAAGATATATTTCAACCATGTTGAGGTAGGTAATTATATACGATGTGTTAACTTATTGATTTATACATCATTCCTTATTAATTATGCTGTGTTGTACATTAGTTAGAAGTGATTTATTTTTTCAAATGATTTATTATAAATAAATATGTCATTAAAATTGTGGGTTATTTTGAAAATGGATATCCTTGATTTGGAAATGGGGTTTCAAAATAAAAAGTAGATTGGAGTTTCGTTGAAAACATTTCATGAAACTGTGATATTGGTTTTGAAAATTTATTATAAAATTTTAAATTGGGATCCTTGGGTGTGTCGATAAAAAGAAATAGGTAACCTTAGAGTATGTTTCACCTCTAAAAGGTAACATTTAGAATGTCTACTACACATTTTCCCACAGGCAGGATCCAAATATGTGATGTTCATTTTCATTGATGGAAATTTATCATTTTTTATCATGTATTTTATTCTATCAATTTTTATATGTGGTTGTATCATATAGCTTCACATCATAGGTTATTTAATAGATATGTTAAACTCTTGATAGATGGATATGATTTCCTATTTTACAAAATTTACTTATGATATTTATGGTTTGATATTATGGAAGGATTTTATGAAAACAAATGAAAACATGATTTGAGAAAGGATTTATTTTATGCCGATTCTTTTTAAAAATATGTTATTTTAATATTTAAAATTATTAATTTGTTGGTATTTAACCTTGTGTTGAATTATTGGTGGTATACTAAAGGGATTTGGCTCACACACTACTTTTCCCTTTGGTTATTTTTAGATATTGTACTACATGATTGAGGTAATGGGAAGAAAATCTTATATAATGATAGCTTCTCTTGTTACTTCTAGCATTAGTTTAGGTTGTCCTGGATGTATTTTTTTCACGTGGTGTATTGATATACTTTTTGGTTTATATTTATTTGGATTTATTGATTTTTTTTGATATACCATATATTATCACTATATAATCTAGATGTACCTCTTTTTTTATATTAATGACTTGTTTTTATTAACATGTTTTTAACTATATTACAAAACAGTGTAGTTTAGGGGTATTATATAGATGACTTGGGTTGGTTTATTACAATTTTGTATTATATGTAATCTTAGCCCAATGTTTGCTAGCACTTATTGAGTTTGGTTATTTGTCTTGTATATAATGGAGTTAGGAACAACAAAATCTGGATATAATGTGATGTAAAAGGGAATGAAAAGCTCACTTCCATAATTGAAATTGATTTACCTTGGTTGGTCAAGGAAATTTTCTAGGTATGATTCTTGATTTTTGAGTTCATTTTAATGATGGTTAAGGGATGTTTATTTAAATATAAATTTTTATTTTTTGTGGACGTAATTTTTTTGTTAGTTAAGTAGCAGCTTTAAATTAATAATTTTTTATAGATCATATATCAATAACAAAAATTGGTCATATGATTTTAGAATATTCTAAGGTCTGAATGGGTTTTTTATTTTTTTAAAAAAATTCCAAATAGAAGTGTTCTATCAAATAAAAAAGGGGAAACTAATATAATGGTTTCAAAGATGATTCTTCTAGTGTAACATACTTTGGTATAAGCTGTTATCAACATTGTCCACACTCTGGGTCATGTTGGTATTAAAAACCCAACATGTGGGGTGCTCCCTGGTTAGGAATTTACTAAGCAGCACCATCCTTTCATTAGTGGTGACAATGGACCTTGGTAATACGAGGAGTGGATTGTAAGGATTAAGAGGATCATCAAGATATTGAGGAATCGTGAAGACACTGTGGTGGGTTTCTCCTCGTATATGCTTGAGGGGTGGTGAAGGAGATGGTGGAACTCTGTCGTGAATGTTGATTTGATTATGGATCTTAACTATATGTCCCTTAATAAAATATTTATCATGAATTTTTACCCTATGTAATTTTTTGTGGTTAAGATCCATGAGGTTCTTACCTTTGTGAAGTGTTATCAAACTATTCTTGAGTATTCATTCCATTATGAAATGTTGGTTAATATGGAGTGAAGCTTGTCACTAATGGGTACCTGAATTCTCATATTTTTTAGTTTGTAATAAGGGGTGATATTTAGTAAATATTGATAATCTTGTTCCTTACAAGCATTATAGAGCCAGTTGAAAATGTTGATTTAGTTGAGGTAGGCATAAATGGAATGCAAGCTTTGGGTCAAGATTTAATTCGTTCAGTGGTATTGCATGGGGTATCTTCTGGACAAGAAAGAAAGTTTACATGTGGTAAAAAATTTTGAAGACTAGTTTCATGGGCTACAAATAGGAAATAGATGATTTTATACTACCTGTGTGGATAGAATGGAATACTAATCCTAAGTGTGTGGTGGATCCTATGACTATACATCTTTTTGATGATCTATCCATCTACGAGGTTATTTTGAATACATATCTCTGGGAAGTAGGGTAGGATCCATTTTCCCTATTGGTTTGTATGGACATAGTGATTCTTCCATGGGTAGTGGGTCTAATCCTCTTTCCAACAGATATAATCTGGTGTCCATGACAAGATTACTCTAGGTATCAGATTATGCTCTAGAGGAATCTGAATTCGGGCCATCATCTATTAAGGGAACACTTTTTATATCTTATTATATAGTGATAGTGTTGTTTGATATAGGTTCTACTCATTCTTTTATACCATCAACGTTTTTAGAAATATTGGGTTTTTGTAAGAAATTTATCACATTCTTGTCGGATCATTCCATGCCTTTGGGAGAGAGGCCTAGACATTGTTTTTGATGTCCCACGTTTCAGGTGATGATTGTTGACTTTGAGGTGGAGTGGTAATTTATTATGCTTGATCTTGAAATCATTGACATGATTATTGGCATGGATTTTATGATTAGTGTTAAGGCACAGATATACTGTTATCATCATTTGGTACAGTTATTAAATGCATATTAGGTTACCCTTGTTTATAGGGTGAGTGGGACTCCGGATCGTGAAGAGAGGAACACAATATTCCTTTTGATGGGGTAATATCAATCTAGTTGATAGAGATTAATCCTTATGGAATTTATTATTTTAGGATTTCAACTTACTATTGGAGTGTGTGTGTACCTTAATGTGTATATAAATGAATTTTTTGGCTCAACACCCCAGATATAGGTTAGGTTTACTAGAAACATGCAACCTGTTATGATTCCTAATTCTATATCATCTTACAATATGGAACCAATTGAGTAAGTGGAACTAATGTTCCATCATGAGTACATAGATGAAAAAGACATTATTAATCCTAGGATGTCATTATGGGATCCACCAATTATCTTTTCTATGAAGGCATATGTGAGCCTCATACGATGTATTGATTACCAAAAGTTGAAATAGGTTATAGTTATGTAAAAATATATTATACCATGCATTGATGATATATATGATCACATTAGCGTGGAACATTAGTTTTCTAATATTGAAATATAGTTAGGGTATCTATAGATAAGATTATGAGAAGAGGATATATTAAAGACATAATTTCGGATTTTATATGGGAATATTGAGTTTCATGTTATTTAATTCATTATCACTAATTATCATAAGGTGTTTATGGATTTGATTAGCCAGGTTAATCATCGGTTCATATAATCTTTTGTTGTCATGTTTTTGGATGATATTTTTGTGTACTATATTTCAAATGAGTATAATATGGACCACATGTATTTCATTCTTCAAATGTTGAGGGAACTTCATCTATATGGTATGATTTCTAGTTGTATGTTTTGTATCTATGAAGGGATGTTTTATGGGCATGTGATATCCAAGAGGGGAGTCTTGGTAAATCCTAAAAAGTTAATGTAAGTTATATCCGATTAGCAGTCAAAAAATGAGTTCGAGTTTTGAAGATTATTGGGTTTCTCTTGTTTCTGTAGATGTTTGTTCAAGACTTATCAAATATCATATATTAGATGACAAATTTTACCCAAATTGGTTTATTGTTTCAATGAAATGACAAGTGTTAGAGTTCTTTGGATGATATAGAGGTGAAGTTGAATTCATCAGCTGTTTAGATTCATTCAGAAATGGGATTGGGTTATGATGTTTTCTAGAATGGTATTGGTATGGGTTTGGGATGTGTATTTATGTTGGGAAAATAGGTAATAGCCTATGGATCTCGCTAGTTATTCCCACATGATAAGAACAACGCTTATCATGACCTTGAGTTGATAGGGGTTATGAATGCACACAAAATGTGGAATCTATCTATTCAGGTACTATGTTATGGAATATTCAATTTATAAGATTATGAAATATATTATTAATCATATGGATTTTAGTTTGAAAGAGATACATTGGGTAGAGTGTCTTAGAAATTCTTATTTTGATATTTATTATACCCGTGGAAAGGAAATGTGGGTTCCAATGCATTGTTGTTACATAGAACGAGCTTAATAATGTGGTTGAATGTCTTACTTCTTTGGAGGTGGTAGATCAGAAGTCCAACATCACTTGTTTTTCTATAACTCTTCAAATGATATCACAGGGGGTAATTATATTAAGAGAGATTGACTTGGTTTCCATTACTTCAGTACTCCATAGGCTTGTATTTTGTAGCCTTTCCCATGGCCTTGTTTTTTCTGGGATTTATTTATTCCGTTAACAGTAAAATGAAATGATAAATTAATGAATGGTTTCCAATGCATTAATCATAAAATTACCAACCAATCCATGAAGTAATAGGATGAGTAGTGTTCTCTGATGAGTTGATTTTCTATGATGGAATTATATGTGGAAAATATCGGTGGATCAGTGTTCTTAGCATCTATAAAAGTAAAATCATTTTTTGATGGGGGATTTCAACTCTGGTAGTTTACAAACACAAGGTGAAAGTCATTTATTAATATACTTTATGACGGGGATACCACTAGTGAGTGGTCATGGTCTCCCAGTGGAGCTTTGGGATTCTATACTAGGTTGGCTGTTCTATTTTCCCTGAGGATGGAGTATTGTGATAGTTGGAAACATTCAAGATTTCCTTGGCACCTATTCACTTCCATGAAGTATCATGATATGAGACATTGGTAGAAGTGTCATGGGATGATATAGTTGATTGTGTTTTTTGTATCATTATGCCTTACTTGAAATTGAATTTGGATGAGACACTAGAGACCATTGGGTTTATTTTTACCTTTACCAATTTCAGTATGGAAGTGGGATGAGATTTTCATTGATATAATTATGGATTTTCCAAATATTACCACAAGGAATGATGTGATTTGTGGGATCATTTATTGAATCATGAAATTAGTGAATTTACTACCTATCTGAATGGTGAAGAATGTGGAATATTATAGGTAGTTTTATATTTTAGAGACTTTGAGAAGTTATTGGGTTCCCTCTATAATTGTTTTTGGAAGGGTTTGAGGTCCCCATATATGTTTTTGAAATTTTTTTAGAATGTGATTGATTACTAAATTAAATCGAAAACATCTTATAATACATATAATGATACAGATATGAAGAGGGCTATCTAGGTTTTAGGGGATATGCCTTGTGATTATGTGTTAGATTTTAGGGGCTACTGGGAATTTTTTTTTCCTTTGGTTGAATTTTTCTACCTAAATAGTTACCAAGATTCGACCATAATGGAATGATTTTAGTATTACTATAGAAATCCATGTAGATCTCCCTTTTCCTAGGATTTTATTTTAGATTATCCCTTTTTTGGGCCAAGTGTTGTTTAAGAGATGATGTAGATGGTGTAGTTGATCAAGAGGAGACTGATCATGTAATAGGGTCTACATAAATCTTACGCGGTTCATTATTAACAACTGGTGGAGATTTAGGTTAGTTCTTGAGTGTTTCTTATTGTCCAAACTTTCTTGGTACATCACGGGGTGCGTATGTAGGGTACATTAGAACTATGTTTTAGGGTGAATTTTGAGATAATCGTATGGCTAGTGTGGGAGGCCAATTGGTTGGACATGTCTTTTAAATTTAATTATATCTATGAAGCATTTAACGTTTTCTAGTTGAGGAGGTATTTAATAGATCCTTCATACATCATTTTATGGGAGAATGTTGGTCTTTATCTAGTACCACCTTGGTTGACCAACTAGTTTAGAATTTTGAACGCTAGCATAAGGTACTTCATGATAAAATGATCCCCATGGTCTACGTGTTGTGCTAGTGCAGATAGTCAATCCATGAGATTTGGGTGTGGTAGTCATTGATGAGGAAACAATGGATATCTCTATTTGTATATGCCAGTGTTTGAGAGAATTGTAAGTGAAAAAACCATTTATGTTGGGGAGATTGTAATGCACTAATAAATTTCAATTATGTATGTTACAAACTTTTCATTAGGTTTCAATATTCATTGAATGATAAATTCTGAAAAGTAGTTGGTAGGATACCTGTAAAAGTGATTTGAAGGATTTTTTATAATTTTTATCTTGAATATGTAGTTTATTTGTTTACTAGAAAATTACTTTTATTGTAGTAAGAATGCTGACCCTATAATTGCCACCATGAAAACGTTGTAAACTGGATACATATCCTAAGATATTTACTCAAAGTGTAATAGTTTGACACTTTTTAATGGGAATAATATAATTTTAAATAAAATAGATAATTGTTTTTCATTATAGATGATCCTCATGAATTAAATTTTGTGTAATGGAATTATTAACTATGTAGTTTTTGGGATATGGGGTTTTAGGGTTTCTCATGACTAAATTTTTATTTCACCCATTAGAATCTATCCATGATCTTGACCTAAAAACTATCAGAGATGAATTTGGAGACTTCTAAACCATTATTATTGTTCCCTGTACTAATTGATCATTAATGGGGTTGCGATGTGATTCTATGAGTAAGTGATCCTTTTGGTTCTTTATTCTTTTTGTCGCATCTATTTGTTTCCTAGGATTAAGTTTTAGATTTGTGATCATATATTAGTTTCTATCATAAAATTTTAATTTGTTAGTGTCCATTGTTGTTAAAATGTTGTTCCCCTAGTTGTCTATCAATTTTTTCAGTGTAATATAGTTTTATACCATTTTGATGTATTTTTTATACACAATGGGATAAATTGGGTAGTTTCATAACATTATTGATAAATTTATTTGGGTTGATCATTGATTGGAAGTGGTAAATTGTTTCAAATTCATTATTAAAAAGGTAAAAATGTTTAAAAAATAATTGTTTATTTGATAATAGTTATGCTTGATTTGGAAATGGGATTTAAAACTCCACAGAGATTTATAATTGATTTCAAAATGCTTTAATAATTTTTTATCATAGATTTAAAAATGTATAATAAAATTTCAGATGGGGAACCATGGGTGCATTGGGAAAGAGACACGGGTACCCTTAGTATCTGTTGCACAACTGTGAGGTAACTGTTTTTTATATTAACTGGAAGTAATTTATATCTATTGTATTCAACATATTACTTTTTAGTCATGTGGGTGTCTTGTATGTACTGTACTATAGGTGAGTGCCCAATATGTGAGGTTGTTATTCATTATTGGTTATTTATCACATGAGTTTTTATCATTTATTTTTTATCAGTGGTTTATAAAGGAGGTTGAATTATATAGCATCACAAGATAGGTTATTTCATGGATATGTCTACCTATTTATGGTTGTACATTATTTTAGGTTTTGTCATTTCTAATTTTCATTTTTCTATTTTCAAAATATGATTGGATTTTATGAAACATGATGGGGAATATATATAAAATTAAATTGTTTTATGAAAATTCAATGTAAAACTATTTTTCTAAAAGCTTCCATAATTACATTCTTGATATTAGAAATTCTATAGAAACTGTGGTGGTTTCTTACTTGGATTTGTATCACTCCAAAATAGTTCCATTGGGAATTTTATGATATACTTTTTCATGATCCAAGTAAATGGGATAAATATTATAGCATTATAGATTCTGTTGTTGTTGTTACTCTTAGTTCTATATGGTCTGGTGGTGATTTTGGGTTAATGGGTGTATTGATAAAAAAAATTACTGTGCACTTTGTGGCTTGGATTATGTGTTTTTGTGGAATCTCAACTGTTTTCCCATTGTAATTGGGTTTTATCTGTTTCTTTACTTGTAATGATGATGGATTTTGTTCTCCTACATTACATATATTTGGTGATGGGATTGTTTATATATCGTGTCTTGTTGACCCTGGTTGGTTCGTTACATCTTCAGCCCTTGGCCTATTAGAGGCAGGCTTGTGGTAGTTGAAACATTAGCCTAGTTGGGTTGGTTTGTGAGGCAATCGTCCAAAAATTCCCACATTCTATTATTTTAAATAAAATATTTGTTTAAATTTTATTAAAAAATCTATAAAGTATTATAAAAAATTTTACTTTGAATAAACCCAATGATTTCTTATCTGAAAAACCATGTATGGTATTAATTTTAGAAATTTATCTGATACAACATTTTTTTACATGGAAGGTTTTTTAATTTCAGGGTGTGTACAACAAATATAATTCCCCATGGGGAATATGAAAATTAAAAATATTTTTAAATTTAATTTGTTGAGCCATTAGTATATAATAACCATACATGATTAAATGTTTCAAATATTACATAGAGTTATTTAATAATTTAATATAATATACAACCAAATGACAGTTTTGTGTTGTAAACATAATGACCCATTCGACTTTGGTCAAGAAGTTTTAATGGAGAATCTAATCAAATATAATATTTCCATTTAAATAGGTAAATTACATGACATGTGCACGACGACCACATGACAAGTACTTCTATTTTTCATGTATCTGTGGCACATTACTAAGGTCTCAACATCTATTTCCTAATGATGTGTGTAAAGGATAAATGGTTTGTATATAAAATTACATGGATGATTTTTTGTACGCATTGTGAATTAAATATAGCTAACATACTAATTACAGGATGTGGTTTGACCCCATGTTTTCCTACACTAAACGACAATGAGTACATTGAATGTAGTCAATCAATATTGTGTATACTCTAGTAAACATGAAATTAAATCCTGCAGGTCCACACATTCTTTATTTAATGTGTGTGGTGTCTAAAAATTACATGAATACCTTGGAACCATGCATGCATACCTATGGAATTGAGCAAGAATACACTTCCTATAAAACATTATTACACAATGGATGGTAATCTTTTACTAAAGATTGATTCATAGATACTCTGAATGGGATCCATAGATGTGATTTCCAATAATCAGTAATCAGACCAGTATACATAATACATAAATAAATATTTATTTGAAGATATTTTAGTGAATGATCATAAACTAATTATAAATTTAATTGTATCTTAACATTTAAATGTTTAATGATCAATAATCCAATAAAAAATTATACATTTGAACAAGACTCATTTGATAACACATACTTGTTAGAAGTGAAATAGATGAACATTTAAGGGTTGATCACGACTCGAAAAATGAATGATTCAACAAATCATTCTCATATTTTACATGATGTGAACACAATTAAAAATGAAAATTTTAAAATCAAATATTGAAAAGAAAGGTCACCATAACAAATAAGAGATATTCTCAAATTAAATTTACATGTAATTTAATAAAATAATATGAAATATTAAATCATCCATCAGATCTTTTCCTCATTGTAAATTTTGATTTTATGAAACTTTTTTCGAAATATATCATTTTTCTTGTTGGATCAGAGTGTGGAATCACTCTAGAAATGATCCACACAAGCTCTTATGATCAATGAATGAAATCGAAAAATCACCAAGTTTTTAGCGTAGTCGATGGATCATATTCTATTGTTTTCCTAGATCATTTTAGGTTTCATTATCCATGATGAAATTCTCTTGATCATCCCATTCATTAGAGGATCTAAGAAATAATAATATTATTCTGAAGAAAAATCCATTATGCAAAATAATACTCGATCATCCACTTTTTAAATGTATTAAAATCTCACTAATAGATCATGGGTTATATATTATAGACAAATTAATTCTAAAATAACCCTTAATAAAATGATAAACCCATTTTTGATCCCATTCCATGTATTTAAATAATAATATTTTTTCTATGGTGTGTACCATCTTGAATGACAACAAGTATAATATCCATGCCTCTAAAATTAATATTTATCCCCAAAAAAATTTTGCTCCATATCGCCCTTCCTAGAATTTATCAAATAACTTAATAAATATTGAGTTAAACATTTATTCATAGAATAAATATTCTATTAGAAATTTTCCAAATAAATATTCATAAAATTGAAAATAAATTAAAAAATATATTATATACCCATAGTTTAATAATAACCTTGTGAATAAATAAATAATTAATTAATGAAATCATTAATTCTGAATATAATTATTCCACAGTGTTGAGAATAATATTTATTTTAATAATTAAATTCAAATGTAATTTTTTTGGAGATCAACATAAACAATTAGTTCATGACCCTCTTAACTACTTTCATGTTCGCATTGTAATTGGATTTTTGAATGATCAAGATTTCTGTCTAAAAACTGGTCCACTAACCCAAGAGGAAAATTTTATTATTTTAACATCGACAAGGACATATGTTCTCCCACTATGTAATATAAGACATTTGTTAAAATATATCATAAAGAATATTTTACAAACATTTCATCATCCTATATACTTGATACATCATTCATTGTATAATCAAAATAAGAAATCATAAAACCATGGAATGTGAATTTAATATGAAAATTTTCTTTGAATCAAAGGTTTGAGATATCAACTTTTATAAATAGGTAAGGATAAATATATTGGATTTGGTTCCCTAAAACCAGCTACTATGTACTTTATGAAAACTTATATTCATAGTTTTGAATATAAATTAACTTAATTACTCATAATGACTTTTATTCTGCATAACATAGATTGTCATAATGTCCAAATAGTTATTATTCCACTAAATGGTCATAGTCATTCCCCACTACAACAATATCCCAGAAGTGCTACGATAATATTTTTAAATAAATTTTATAAATACATATGTTATCATTTGAGGGACACATATGATATTGGATATCATGAGTGGAAATTCATAATACACTGAGGAACCATCTTATTGTGTACACATTTGGTGATATCCAATGTATGATATTAAGAGAACGATAACCGCCAGTAAGAAATATTCATTTAAATGTGTCATTGGATGATACTTTATACAAACATGTGTATTGATCCTTTTACTTTATGATTATTTTTAATGATTATTACGAGTCATGTACTTTGATTTATTGTGAAAATTGTGACGACATAAGTTTTAAAGGAGGTAGGACATGATAGGCACATCACGAGTAATATTGCATTAATGAATAATGAGAGAATGGATTTTTATCTTATGTTCATTAACTAAAGTTGATTTATATGGACCATTGATAAAAATAATAAACAATAAATAAATCTATGGCCATGTGGTTCTATAATCAAGTTAAAATTCTAGGATATTATGGATATAGCCATTGAAAACATTGGTTGATGGCATTTTCATCCAAAAGTATTGATTTGTGATCTTATGATAAAGGGATTATATGATATAGTAATCATCCATATGTTGTTTTATGTCCATTATATATTAGGTTCCTTCTCTAAATGTGTCTTAGAGTGTTTCTAGACATTAACCTTGGATATTAGTCTGATTCACCTAATTCCACTGATAAAGAGGCCTAGAGGGTCACACACAACGTGTATCTAGAATCTCATTAAAACAATATATTATTATTTATTATTTAAGAAGTTGAATAAATATTATTCGTTAATAAATTTTAAAAATTATTCATTTATTTTTGATCACATATATTTCTTCACCATTTATTTAAGAGAATATAATGTCAGTAGAATATTTAATAAATATTCATTTTTTAATTACTGAATATAATAATAATTTATTTATTTTCATATAATGTAGAGATATTTATTTAATAAATAAATATTCATTATCCAAGACCCAATAAATATTTTGGAAAAATAGAAATTTGATTTTTATAGTCTGTTCAGAAATAATAAATATTGAACATTGTTTGATTAAATAATATTTAATGTAATTCAAATCTCAAGGGCATAGAAGGAAATAAGAATATTATTATTATAATTTGACATGTGGTTCAACATGAATTACATAAATAATAAGGGGAACTTGTGCATTTATTTTTTTCTAACCCTAGTGATATATACACTCGATTATATTATTTTCACGAAGAGAAAATTAATTTGGTTGGGTTGTGAACAACGCATTTGGAGAATCCCATAAATCCCTATAGAGTTCCCTTAACTAATAAAACTCCCAAGAAGGGAGAGAGATCAATCTCCACCTCCCACTCTTGAGTTAAGAGACATATATAAGAATTATTTGGATGTGGTTCTCACGGTGATCAAAGGCAGACAATGCAAGATATTAGATCTGTTGTTCTGGCACCCAAAGATTCCTATGAAAACGTTCATAGATTTTTGGAAAAAATGTGGATCATTTCTATAAGGAAAATAATTTAATTCTTACAATGCAACAATTGTACAATGAAAATGTATTTTTAGATCCATTATTGAAGTAATAATTCCAACTGGGTAATTATTTAATTTTTTTAATTGATTACAAATTATATGTGAGGATCCTCTCTTTTGTTCCATCATTAAATCCCTTGCCTATATTAATTTATTCAATTATGTATTTCATGACATTTATCATTGTGTAAATCTATTATTGGCCATTTTTCATGATAGTAGTTATGTTGGTAATGACACACAACACAATTCTTCTACGCCCAAAAACTAGAGGTGGGATCATAGAAGTCACAGGATTATTTATAATTATATAAATAACAATGATTCATTTAAAAATTTGCGATAATGTTTTCAATTGTTATTTATTCATTATTTTAATCCAAATTGTGATAACTATTTCTACCTCCTTCATTTCTCATATTCAAATCAAATTTTTCTATTTTACGAAAGAAATAAAATTGAAGAACTCATCTGAAAGTGCCTAAGAATCGGGACCGATAATACAAGTTTACATGTTGTGTCCCTAGAGACACAGGCTGCGTAATTGAGTTTAGTGAATTAAGAATTAATTCATAAATTATTTCAAATAGTGTGAATTAATGAAATGTGGTGCATTTAATTATTACACCATGTATTGAATAATCCATCCTCATAGATGGTCAACCAGAGTACGTACCATGTAGCCTATATATAGGGCATGTAGTCCTATTTATTCACAAAAGGTTCATGTATTACCATACACAACCTACCTGATTTGTGGCCATGTAACATTTGGACCCCACACTTTGCAGTATCTTATACATTCCATGTACTCTAATTTTTATTAGGAAAAATTTACACACTGTGTCCCTAGGAATATTCCTCGTATAGAAAGTGAGAGATGTACATTACATGTAGCTCTCCCAAACACACGATGTACTTATACCATATTATAATTATTTTATAATTTTTTATTATACTGTGTAAACCATGAGACATGTTCTTGTGTGTGGTCATTAAATTGATAGGACACAGCATGTGATTGGTTTTAATATTCATATATGTATATAAATGTTTAATTAATGTTTTTATAATGATGAGATATGCATATCATGTTTGTGTCTTATTATAGTTGTTACTCTAATTGAATTGAATCATAACCTCTGACCCAAAAATTATGTAATTTCTGTAATCATTATGGTCATGTAAACTTTCTAAAAGTACTCAATATGTTGTGTACTATAGCTATATCAAGTGTAAATTGTATATATGTTTAATAAATATCTGGTAGAATCTGACGGGTATTCATCATGTTTCCTCCATGGTACATTTATGTACAACTTTAATTTTAAATAATTTTATTTAATTTATTTAAAATTATGATGGATGATAATCTCAATGAAATTTTAATGAGAATTAATATAAAATAATTATTTAATTAAATTATATAATTAGGTGAATCGATCGTGATTTATTTTAAATAATACTGATTATTACTTAAATTCTAGTTCATTAAAATACACAATATTTTTCATGCATGTGGATGATCATAAGAATAGACTATATCATTGTATGTTATTGGTTTTATTTTATTTATTATTAAATAAATTTTCTGGTTTTCATTCCTTCACTCTTCTTATTATGTAAGGTCATACTAACAATTAGTTTATTTTATTTAAACCCAAAATTTTCTATCACCTAAGTATTAGTAAAATCAAATGTGATGGATGAATATCCCATGTTAGTTGAGTTATTTAAATATTAGGGATGAGTCAAAAGCAATCCTAGAATGATATGAAGGTGGAAAAGTTTAAATATGTTACATGAATTATAATTGGTTCACTGTGTTTCCCCCAAGGTCAATGATTATTTTATCAACTCTAGATAAACTAACCATTATTAAAAGATCATGATCATACCACTTTATCATCTTCCTTCATTTAATTTTTATTTTTATTTCATTATTGATATTTTTCATGATCACATGAATTAATGAAATTAACTATCACACAATATAGATTTAAAACAAATTTAACTATCTATAAATATTGTATATGACATGTTTAATAACTTATGTATATCGTCTTAATAATAAAAATCCAAGTAAAAAGATAATAATTTAAAATTTAATTATATAAGGATAAAATAACTCAATATTACATATTAATTTCGAATAGCCTTCCATTAACTCAGTTAAAATCAATTCATAGTTCAATGTTCCAGACCAGATAATGTTAGGTTGATAAAAATTATTATAGAATTATAAATTGACGTTTTGGACTGAAATAACGTAGTTCACATCATGGGGTTACTACCAAAGTAGGACTTGGTGTAACTAAGAGGCAATCTTTGAAGAAATCAAATTTGTGAATTTTATAATCGGGGAGTTCAATCAACATATCAAAGAACTACATTTTTATGTGGTTTTTATTTGGAATTCCTAACTAAAACCATTTAAGTTTATAGAGAAACCAAATTTAGGGTAATTAGAAGGGTAATATTGATACTTTCCTCTTGAATGTATAGTAAATAGGATATTCTAGAGCCAATGGTGATAGCTTTTGGGTTTTAATAAAATAGTCGGAGATTATTAAATATAATATTTATTTACTAGTCTAAATGTTATTAGATACGTTTCTACTATTATGATTATCATTTTTTGTAGAAACATCATTAAAATTTCATAAACCATATCATTTTTATTCATAATTGAGAAGGGTAGCCTTATCTGTATAGAAGTTTTCTATGTGTGGAAATGGATCTTACAAGTTATCCTTCACCATGAAATGAAATTGTATGTTGAGTAAGTACATATCCTAATGTTCATGGTGATAAGGCATGTAATGATGAGTTATCACTATATTATAAAAATTTAAATATTTCATAGATGTGAAATGTTTCATGTTATAATCCATGTGTAATGAGAATTCGAAGCACCATTATGACACAGAACTATACAACATGATATCTCAACATTATGATCTCTATCAAGATAAGGAAAGACAAGAAAGGTAGGAGATATCCAATTATTTGTTTACAACTATGCTTTGAGATTTTATGCCAAGAGGGCCTCTTGCAGTCATAATTGTTTCCTACATCGAATGCTCATACATATTAGGAATTAAATTCAAGTATGAGTTTTTTATAGATCTCATAATTTCATCACATATATTATGAGATTATTATTTCAAAACATCTTTTTTTAATTTAAATGTTTATATTGAAATGGGGTGTGATAAAACAATAGTTCTTAAGGTGAAAAAGAAAATGTAGAACAATAAAAGGGACCAAAGACACCAAAAATGTATAAATATAATGAGAACTATCCTTCTAGGAAGTAGAATATCTAGAGGCAGGGAAAGGAAAAGAAGGTGGAAGGTTTTTCATGTTTCAAGCCATGCCACTAAAAGTGGTCCGGAAACCAGATAAAGGAGACTCTAAAAATATGTTTTTATTGTCTATATTCATTAAATATCTACACATTGGGTAGAAGATACATGTTTTGTTGCTCATATCTACATCAAAATGAATGAACCAAATATATTTTTAGTGATTTATTAAGGATAGGTGGATGTATGAGCAGCCAATGGTGTGAGGCTAGCTGGTCTAGCCATTCATGAATACTACCATTCAATTCAACTGAAAATGATTTCTGTTTTAAAATATTTTTATTATGTACCTACAATTACCATGAACATAATTTCATTATCTTTCCTAGATGTAGATGGATTTATTTAAAAATTTGGAAATAAAATTTGATTCATTTACAAAAATACATATGCTATGGTAAGGAACATGTAAATAACAGTATTTCTATATTAAATTAAAAAATCCAAGTATTATAAATTGATAAAAAAACATATTCAAATTTCTCATATAACACCTATATTTGGCATCACCATATTGGGGATGTAAACATGAGGTGCCTAAAAAGTCCAGTTTTGATGGTGATTTAGACTTGTCTATGTAATAACCACATCTATTATATCATTCTTATTAAGAAAAAAAGTCCAATCAACCATTTGGTGGACAACGTTGAAGGACCACTCAGATTCTTAGATTGGTACTCACCGATGTGTTCAGGCCATTTCCAGTACAATATAGAGGCGAATATTCATAATTATTTTCTTTTACTAATGAATAGAGTGGATATGGATATGTCTTCTTGACAAGGTAGACATCTGATTCCTATGAGAAATTAAATTAATTTAATAATGATATAGTTAATTAATATGTAATATGATAAAGAATATTTGATCAGATTGATGTGAATAATATCTTTATCCCAAGTTTATCTAATTTTTATGACAGTTTGGGATTCTATATCAAATCACTCCACCATACACACCACAGTGGAATGGTATTAGTGAAAGGATGACTTGTACCATGTTAGACATGGTAAGGATGATAATGAGTCATGATGATCCTACATTATATTTTTGACGATCATAATTAAAAAATGATGCATAAAAATTTAAATGACTACCAACTAAAGTATTAAAGGTAATTTACTTCAAGTTATGGGGTGTAAATATACCTTTTTTTAGACACATGTATGGGGTTTTGAGGTGGTTTTAAGGACATCTCAGAAACCAAACTAGCACCCTGGGCCACAAAGTTAACTTTGTAGGGTATTTTAAGGAAATAAAGGGATACATCATATACAAATCCTCAAAAAAGAAAGTTATTTTCACAAGAAATCCATCATTAAAGAGAGGGAGAACATCCTAAAAAGGATTGTGGAAGAAAATATTGACATCAATGATGGTGATGGTCAGGAAACATAAGAGTAGGTACTAAAATATATTTAACAAGTCCCCATGAAATATGTATTCCTGAAACAAAAGTACTGCATTGGATCCCAGGAGAGGTTTGAGATTAATAGATCTATGGTTTTCTACTCACTGAACATGATGACTCAATATTAGTTGAAAATTATGGTCCTCTATCCATCAATGATGTGGTGGGGAGCATAGAATATATAATATGTAAAGAATCAATGAATTATAAACTGGATTCCATGTATTAGAACATATATGGGGTTCTATTTAATACACCCATATATGTTAATCCCATTTGATGAAAATTAATATTCAAGTGGAAAAAGTCCATGTAAGGTAAAATTAATACCTATAAGGAAAGGACAATGGATAAATGGCTTAAAAAGTGACAATTAAGTGTCCATGATGAATCCTTTTAACAAGTTTCCATGTTTAATTCCATATGAATTTATCTTGTTATATCATCGTACCCTAACAATGAGATTTGAATGATGGATTTAAAAACCACATTCTTTAATAAGAACCTTCAATATTATGTCAATATGAAAAAACCTAAACTATTTGTGAATTAATGTGTTTCCAAAAGGATTTAAATGTTGTAAATATCCCTTAATCGATTCAAGTAAGCATCCATGTGATGGAACATTTAATTCGATGATGCTATTAATGAATTCTATTTCATTATGAAATAATGTGATCCGTGTGTTCAAAAGAGGATTAATGGGAATGATATTTGTATCTTAGTAGTATATGTAGATGTAATATTACTTATTGGAAATGAAATACCTATTTTATAGTCTATTAAAGTCAAGTAAATAAATGTTTCTTCATATAGGGAAAAGGTTATGTAGACTATATTGTTGGGATCAACATCATTTTTAATAGATCCAAGAGATTACATGGACTATGTTAAAGTACATATGTTTACTAGATAGTAAAAAGATTTAGTGTTGACCAATTTAAGGGGATATTGGTTCTAGTGTCACATGTTTAAATCAATCTAAGAAAATTTGTCCTTAGACACAACAAGAGAATGAGAGAATGTGTAAAATACTATATGGTTCAGTGACATGATAAATCATGTTTGACATGTTATGTACTACATTTGATGTTTCCAATTCATTGATAATGGAGTGAAGATATCAAGAATAACCCGGAGAACATCATTGGTTTCCTATTAATTATATCCCTTTGTATGTGTGGAGAATTAATGAAATGTTATTGGTGTTTGGAGGAGATGAGGAACTGGTCATCAGAGGATATACTGATACTAGTATTCAGACCGATCAAAAAGAGTTGATTTAAAAATAAGGATATTATTTCAGTCTCAAAGTTGGTGATGTGAGTTGAAAGTGTTAAAAATCAAGTTTGCACTAATTCTATAGTGTATTATGAGTATTAAAGGCTTATAATGAAGCTAAAGAAGTTGTTTGTAATAAAAAATTCTCATGGATTGATTTTGTACCTATCAGTGAAGTCACTATCACATTGTGTTATTGTAATACTGTAGTATTAGCTCTTTAAAAAGATCTATGGTCACACCAATGTACAAAGGATGTACTTTTGAAGTATACCCTCTTCAGTGATTTTAATAATATTGGTGAATTTTTAGTAAAGAAATTACCTACAAAAGAGAACATAGTGGACCTCTTGACTAAAGACCTATCTCTAAAGAATCATGAGTTTAATGTGAGAGATAGTGGACTTACAGTTTTAGCTGACAGCTCTAGTGAAAGAGAAAGTCTATTGGAGTTGGATCCTTAGAACCAATATCTATTTACATTAATATAACATTTACTCATATTTATGAATATAAATAAACTTCTTATCAAAAATTATTATTCTTATGCATAATAATGTATGTGATAATGTCTCAAGAGTAGCTATCACACTAAAAGTTCATAGATGTTCCCCACAATAGTGGGAACCTAGATGTGCAATGACACTATTCCTATATAAATATTATATTTCTAGATGAAATCATTTGAGGGAAAATTGATGCAAGATATCATGGGTGGGGATTCATAGGACATTGAGGAACCATGTCATAGTTTAATAACTTGGTATTATCCCATGTATTATATTACGATAATTAGATATGCTAGTAGGATATTGATATTTATATGTGTCATTAGATGTTCTTATCGTCAGATTTCTCTATTTATCTTTAAATTTTAAAATTATTATTAATTACTATTATGATTTTTATTATTTTAACTATTGATTAAATATATGAAAACATGTGTTTATTGTGATGTAAGATATGTTGGGTGTGTCATGAATAGTATTGTATTAGTGAATAATGAGAGAAATGGTATTTTCCTTCCATTATTTAATGGTAGTTGGTATAATAGCCCATTTGAAGGAAATTAAATAGCCTAAAAAATCCATGGATGGGGAATTTTATATAAAATTTCAAATTCTATGGGATCAAATAAAGAGACTTTGATCACATGGGTTGTGGGAAACAACATTTAACAAGCATTATTTGAGATATCGGGGTAAGGTGATTATATTACACAGTAAGAATATATGTGGGTGATTATTTTTAAGGGAATTTAATTCTTTATCTATGGGTTACTTTTCCTATTACTAGATTCTAACATTGGACTTCAGGCAGCATCACCTAATTACCCTGTGAAAGAGGCCTAGAGTGTAACACACTATGTATATCTAGAATCTCAATTAAATAATATATTTTTATTTATTATATAACATGTTGAATAAATATGATTCTCAAACATGGTTTAATAATTATTCCTATATTCTTGATTGCATATATTTGGACACTAGGGATTCCAATGACTATAATGATAGTTGAATATTTTGTAAATATAGATTATATATTTAGTGAATATAATATTTATTTATTATTATTGAATAAGGAATAGATATTAATTTAATAAGTAAAAAATTCATCATTCAAGGCCTGATAATTATTGTGGTTGATGGAAGACCTATTTCAATGTATTGATGAGAAATAATAAATAATAAATATTATTTTAGGCAATAATATTTAATTTAATTTATATGTTAAGTGAACATTTAGAAATAAAAATAGTATTATTACTATTTGATATGGGATTCTGTAGGGATTAAATGAATAAAAAGAGTGGAACTTGTGAAATTATTTTTTCCAAACCCTTGAGATATATAAACCCAATTATATTATTTTCACTAAGATCTAATTATTTTGTTTTTGTTGTGAAAAATGAATGTGAATAATCCTATCATTCCATAGAGATATCCCTTATCCAAGAATGATCCTAATAATAGAGGGTGATATTTCTCAAACTTCCTCTCTCGAGTTAAGAGATATCCAGTAGAACACATTGGAAGTGGTTCTAGAATTAATCAAAGTCATAAAATGAAAGTTATAGGATATGTTATGACAATGCTCGAAGATTCCCATGACAAAGTTAAATGATTTATTGAACATGTAGCGATCACATGTGGAGGGAAGCTTTTTTTCTATAATGAAATAAAGGTATCACGAATTTATATTGTCAGATCCATCAATGAAGAAAGAATTACAAAAAATAAATTATTTAAATAATTAAATTGATTATAAATAATATATTATAATTCCTTTTATGGTTTTTTAATTATATCCATTTTCACTATTCATTAAATAAATTAAAAAAATCGCCATGTTTATCATTGTGTAAATCTCATATTGTTTGTTGATCAAGAAAAGAGTAAAGTTTTGAATGACCCATTTCATTCTTCTACAATGCCTAGAACCTACAAAATCCATCCTCAAATTATTCATTAATAACATTTCATTCATGATAGAGCAAACATACCCTACATCCCATGACCATATGGTGTCACAGTTTTGGTTCCTAAATCTAAGTGCTCAATCCATGATATTGATAAATATTAATCATAACATCTAAGGACCTTTGTGCACACTCATAGATATAAATATCCAATGAAACACAAAAATGTGAAATTACTATTGGAATGTCATTCCTCGTAATATACAACCAAGGATATTAAAAATTCTGAACTTCATGATATGAAGTCCTATTTTCTCATGAGTAATCATATATAACCGTCAATATACTATTTTCCCCAACATAGAATATCATAAGAACATCAAACTATTTTTAATAAAATATTATTGTAATTATGTGGTTTTAATCATGGATAATAAATTCTAATCCCTTTTAATTTTATAGGTTCTATAGGACATTATTACATTAATTTCATGCTAAAAAATTAAAAATATAAAATAATATGCTTAATTAATATTCAATTATTCGAAAACACATATAATTCAAAGTAAAAGATGTTGGTTCAAGAACATCGACTCCAATATATCCATGGTCGTTTAATTTTATTAAAATTAATGTCATACCATCTTGAGATAATATTTAATTGTAACCAAAATTAATAAAATTTGGTATTTATTAGGAAAATAGGTGAACCAAGGTTCATCAAATATACCATCTCTTTATTAAAAAACTATATTAATATAAAATAAATAATTTGATTATAAATATATTACATAAAGTATTGATTAATCTATATACTCAATAAATATGTTATCATCATATTTATTACCAAAATTTACCATTTTATGTTCAAGTACTCATATAATTTTTTGAAAACTTATATGTATTAAATAATTGAGGTTTCTTTTCTAATAATTCAATAATTCATTTAGAGTCATATCATCCTCTTTTGTGGGAACCCTATTCTAGATTTGACACATAGTTAAAAATTCATATTAGAATAAACATATTGAGAGATCAAAATAGATATATTAAAATTAACCATATCAATAACTACTATTTTCATATCTTAGTTACACCCTATTATTTAGGAATATATAGACTACTCACTTCCTATATGATTCATAGGGATTCAAACAATGAAGGACTATAATATTTTACTCACCTATTAGAGCTGTTGATTTTTTATACCCATATTAGATTTTAAACTCGTTTTTATAGACTCTAATTTTATCTATAACATAATATTTTTCATGTAAAATGCATACCATGAAAAATCATGAATAATCACAATTAAATATTACGAAGTATGTTTTATTACTTTTGGTGGGTGTAGCATTAAAATTTCAATTATTAATATATATAAATTATAGTAATTAACTTTTACTCATTAAAATTTTAAATAATTTTGCAACTATTTAGGTTATCATGAAGGTCACAAATTTATGATCATTTCAAACAATGTTATGTAATATTTCCATTTTTTTGACATGTCATCCAGTTTCATGTATTTTTTTATTACCTAAACGATTCTTCCATATTTATAACCCGTAGAATATGTAATCGGGGATAAAAATTATATTTAATAAGAATAATCCTTCATACAAGTGACCCTTTACAATAATGATTTCATCACTACAAATAATAATGGTATGTTCCTTCAACACAATATTAATCTTATTCTGGTTTAACACTATCCTAGAAACTTTTATCATGTGATCTTAAAAAAAATACAATAACATCATTTAAGATAGTATCTTTCCTCAATTATAATTTAGATCAACCACTCCCTTAATATAATTGTTTTGTTTATAATGAGTCCCCATGAAGTGATATGTCACATATTTGATTGATTTCATCCTTCTGAATATATATTTTTTATTGCACATATATAATGTATCTCTAGAATTAATCCACTAATAAAGGATATCATTAATCTCCTTATCTTTATAGATCATGGCTCCAAAGAGAACCACTAAATATTTTTCCATATTTCCACTTATGACGCTAAAAATTTTATTTCTAGTGTTAGGTATTTTTCCTGAGGATGGATGCCCCATAACTCTTCTTGAATTTAACCTTTATTTTTAAGGGAATGTTTATATTTTTCCCCCATTAAGGATCTACATGGTCCAACTCCCACTAACTCAAGGGCCATTAATTTATCATCCTTATGTGCATATACTACCTCATTATCATTTTATTCCCCCATGGTTTTTTTATCTGAGTTAATCATTTAAAGAAAATCATCCCAATTTGTTTTAAAGAAAATTTTTATTATTTCGTAAATCGGGGATGTATATGATATGTGTGAGAATTATGGAAAATTTTAAATCTACATTTTTATTTTTTATATGTTGAAAGACATTTTTAATTTCATAGAACGTCACTATGATAGATCTAACATCTATAATTTTTTATAAAATAAACTTTAATACTAATAATTTCATTCTCATCACATTCATAGTGATGAATTTTTGTTTCAAATCATCCAAAATCTCCGTTTTCATCTAGAGGACTTTATAATGTTAAAGATATCATCTTTTAATGTGTTGATAATATATCCTCAACATGTGAGATCATCATTTTATATCTTATTCTATAGCATTATAAATGGAGTGTATATTCATTAGATGTGGGTTTCAACTGCGTTGATATCATATACACGACATTGAGAGTTTCTCAAATGATGCTCATCCTATATTTACACATATTTAAATTATTACCATCCTATTATCAACCATTATGATATTTTTAAATATTTCCAAATACATTTTTATGAAAATCAACTATTATGATTATTAGATATATTTTTGTATATTGATAAGGGATTTTTGGATGGATGTCTATGGAGTATTCCAAATCATAATATGGTGTCTCTCTCCTTAAGAGTAGATTCTCCACACTGAATATGATTTATAATTAGTTATCAGTGAATCCTCTTTAGGATACAATTAAATATCATTACACTATAGTTTTACATTGTGGATAATAAAAAATAATGAGGATTTAAGAACAAGTGTGTTATCAAAGTAATTTTTTATTTCACACAAAAAATGTAAATAGATTCTTATGGTATTCTTAATAGAAACTAAAACTATTTAGATAGAATAATGTGATTTTAATTTGGTGGAATTGATTTAATTATTCATTTCATGGATCCCATTTTATTTGAATTAGTGTACCCCATTAGATAAGATATCATGTCCCTTGAATGTGGGAAAACACCTACTTTGGAAAGGATTATCATATAATGATACATCTAGTATGTTTGATCAGACCCAATAAAATATGATGTATATATTACATATTTCTGTGAACATATAAGTCTATTAGATAATGTATGATAATATTTATAATATTTATTATACTCATTCAAGGATTAAGGTCAATACAGAAGTCCATTTTGATTATATGATCCTCCCAAAAAATTAAGGGCACCTCTAAGCACCTCACAGTGATGCGATATGAAAAGTGTAAAGTGCACCACTAAAACACCAAATTTTATGATTTCATTCCCTAAAATGTGGATGGTGTGGTGTACCACCCCCCATAAGATTTTTATTCTAGACTTTATCAATTTAATTATGTTAAAACTAATCCCATGTCTATATTTTAACCCACTCAGACAAACATTATAATATGGGAATCCAACAAATTTCATTATTTGAAAAACAAAATGTAAATAACTGTTTTAAATATTCATAAAATTTTAAAACTTATAAAATCCAAAAGAATTTTAAAATATTTAAAATATCCTTTTTAAATTCAGTAATGATATTTTCTTTGAATGAACATGAACAAATAGTGTTGTAACTTTATTTTCACCACGCTACACTAGATAAAAATATAAGGTAAGTAATGACATGGGTGTACAATTCCTTGAACATGCATCTATTATTATCAACAATATTCATCCTATATATTTTTATAAAAATTAATTAAATTTATATCGAATACAATACATAATTATATCCATGTTTCATTTTCCATTCATGAATGTTTGAGATCTATATTCAAATGTTCTTTGGGGTGATCACACTCCTACATTCACTTAGGTGAATTAAAAGTGTTCGCATGTTTTGACCTATGTTTTTTTTCATTATGTTTTTTAAACATGTCATCCATTTTTCATGGGAACCAATAATAATTTTCCTAGTATTTAATATTCCTTTTTTTTCTTTGGAGATATGATAAAACTTTTTTACATTGAAAATATACATGGGAAGTTATCAAATATTATATTGTGGCCCCATCACTAGTGAGTTATTTAATAGGACATTAAACCCTTCCATAAAGAATATTTTTAAACTAAATCCTTTAGACATACATTTTATGGTGTATCCTATAAAATATGGAACATTATAAAAATTCTAATGTTAGGATACTATCTTGTATAATCTTCATCAAATAGATATGTCTGAGACTAATGTGTCTCACTTTTTGATTATTTGTATTATTGTATTCTAAAGCCAACATTTATTGAATATCCAAATTTATAGAAACCAAAGGCATTAGAACGGATTTGATGAATGATTTCTATGCCATTATAATTCATTTTGAGTAGAATCTAACATAATAATCACAGAATCCATTATAGATTTTGTTATAAAATATGGATTTTATGATCCCCAATAGGTCCCTCCACCTCCAAGTATAAAAACCCATCCACTAATAGAAAAGTGATTCTATAGACTAATAATCCATATTGAATATGAAAATTTATACAACACCCTTTGGATTTCATAATAATATATTCAACAATCCATATTACCCATAAGGTATATTTTTATTATTCAAACATTATCCAACTGTTCATAACATGGATTACTTTTAAACATTCATAACTCTCTGTTTAAATAAGTAATATCATGTCTTATTATTTTCAAGGCATACTAGTGACACCTAAAAACCATTGTATATTCATGTTGAGAAACATATAAACCTTGATTTGTTAGTATTATCCTCATGAAACCATATAGAATGGAAACTTACAAACAATCAATTTTTTATCCCTATTTAAGGGATTTTAAATACAATTTGAGTGATGAAACAAGATAAAATTCCAATTCCAAAAAATATTGATTTGTTTAATGACATTATCTTATCTGATGAATTTCATATAAATTTTTCATTATAAAATACATTTAACCTTACTTTATAAATTCATAATAGTTACAATAATTAGAATATAATCAACATAAAAAACTCATTGTGGATATTCTAGATCCTTGTATAAAAACATTTACAACATGGTTATCTAAAATTATATTTGATAAAATAACGTCAGTAATTTTGTCATGACTTATATTTTGATTTTTTTATACTATATAATGAATACACCAATCTTTGAAATTGTTTCCTTTTCCAGGACTACGAATATATCATATAGTATCATATAAATTTCATTATTTTATATTTCATTTTGGAAATATGGTTAACATTGTCAATAGGTAAACATTAAATATACATATATAGATATATATAATATGGTAAGAAGGATTCCAAATGATTTATTGCTTTATATGGGAACATTGGAAATAAATTGATTCATTCCATAGGAGTAAATCCCTAAACAGCCCATAAAGATTTATTCTTTTCAATAATGACATCATCAATTTGTTTTCATCCAATTACCCACTAACATCATATTATTTATGACCATTTAGGAATAACAAAAATTATATAATAATTTTTTCTAGTTAGGGATAAATTTTATATAATTTATATCATCTTCAAAATAGATGCATATTAACATGACTTAAATCATTTAATATTTTTAGATCTTACTGTATATTAAGAAAACCCAATGTTTGTATAATAACATTATCATTATTACCATATAAAAATTAAATAATGAAATCAAATATATTCATATTTTAGTAGGATAATTTGTTTACTTTTACAAACCTCATATACCATACCTTATGAAGTGCACTTTTATTTTATACGATTTCCCATTTTTTATTTCTTTTTTAACGTTTTATGCCTATATTAATTTGGTCTCCATTGATTCCATAACTAATATAAGACTATATTATTTCATTTTTTGGGAACCCTAATTAGAATATGACATAATTTTAATAAAAATATCCCAAAAATACACCTTAGAGTCCTTAGATAAACATCATTTAATTTAAAATTCTCATTACTTTCTAATAATTTGCTCTACCAAACCATTTTTGAGACTATATGGACTTTTCACATCATTTATGACCCATACGAATTAAAATAAATATGAATTATAATATTCTCTCTCCCATAAAATTGGATTAATTTAATGATAAACCCACATTGGAGTTTGACCATATTTTTATAGATACAGAATTTAGATATGAAATTATGCTCTAAATTATAATGATCAAGTAGAAAAAATCATCAATAATCATCAAAAAAAGTTACAAACTACATTTTATTAGATATATAGTTTATATAATAAAAATACAATAAATATATATGTATTAATTATATAAAATTAATTTTTCTATCCGTGTTTATTAATATTATCCTTAATATTTTATTTTTTTATGAAAATCACAAATTTACGATCATTTATACACATTATATACAGTAATTATATTTCTTACATGGTATAATTTTGTTTTAATTTATTTGACCTAAAAAACTATTAGTTAATCCAAATAGTGTATAATATAAATATATATAACTTCTATATTCAATATGAATAATCCATTATTCATGTTACCCTTTTCAATAAAGATCACAACCATTGAAGAAATATTGTTATATTCCTTGAACACAACCTGAAACCCATTATTGTTTAATAGGAGATCTGAAACAAAAATCAAATAATAGTTGGGAACAGAAAAAACATTATTTAATGTGAGTATATTTCATGTGTTAAACACATGATAAACCAAACCCATTCCTTATACATTTATACTTATATAGTTCCATGTGTAGAGAAACATCCAATAATTGATTGATTAAATACTCATGAATTGGGTTTTATTGATACACATATGTCATGTAGCTCTAAAATAAATCTCCAAGAAGTTAAAACAATGGGAAAATTTGAATATATGATCATGGATAAAATTTTCTCCATTAAATAATTATTTTTATATTTATTCATATAGATATGGAGGTCTTGTATGAAAATTTTCAATATTTTATTTTAAAAAAGGTCAATTTTTTATGTTATGTGAGAATCCACATAAAAGATCCAATCACAAATAATCACAAATCCTCCAAAAACTATAAATAAAACCTCTTAAACCAATTCAAATTTCAATCATTAAATTTTAAATGTGAAACCTATGATAGACTGATCACCCTTGAGGCCTACGGCAACCAAGAGACATCATGTTAACATGCCTTCTAACATTATCATTGATATACACAACCATCATATTACATTATAACTAGAATATAGAACATACATCATCATAATTGTTGAACCAAATGGAACCATCTCATAATGAAACATTTCCCAGAACCAAAAAAATAATAACCACAATAAGAAGTTACAACATCCCCAAAAAATTAGAATACACCTGAAGAAATCACTAGTGACCTCAAATGACCACCAACAGAGAATAAAAACTCCATTGGAAAAACATCATAGAAATCCAAAACAAACCCTAAAAGAAATAATATGGAATCAGGAAATCCAATACTGGTCAGACATCCTAGAGAAATATCGATACTCCTGATACACATCCAAAAGATTCATGGAGAACCAATGCACTAGACTACACTATTGTGGAGTGACAGAACCTGAAACCAGTGTAAAGATATATGTGGACCATGCATCAATGATAATCCACAACTATACTTGACCATCAGGCCCTACATTTGGACTCATCAACCCCTACATTGAAAAAAATATACCATGTCAGATTTAAGAAATATCATGAAGAACACTGCAATAGGAACTGCAGAAGGATATAATCCAACAATGGAGGTGCATGAAACACCATCTACCACTCATACCTTTTATCCAAAAACAAATTTGACATCCATTTCACATATCTAACTGGGAGAGGAGTGAATTATTATTAGTCTACAGTATAGATAAATAGTCTAAGGGACTCGATAGTAGACCACACAATTCAAAATTTTGTCGATTGAAGAACCACCCCAATATTAAAGAATAATTTTTAAGGAATCATCACATGATCATAAATTATTATAATGATGAAAAAAAACCAAATTCACCTTCCTATGATGGAGAAACATAGAACAGTGTGGAGCTACTAAAGCCAAATTCTGATAGAGGGAAAGGTGTGTAAGTAGAAGAAAAGGGAAAGGAAACCCTATGTTCGAAACCACTATTTTGGGAAATAATAAAGTGAGGAATGATGCGGAAGAGGGAATTGAATAAGAGAGGAAAAGGGGGAGTCAATACCAATCGATCGCCCCCTTCCAAGACACTGCTCTATGGAAAACTTGAGTGAGAGAGAAGAAGAGAGAGGTTTCTCCATGGATTTTTCTAAATTGTTTTAAATTTTAAATGTAGTATTTGACCAAATTATACTTTATTAGTAATTAAATACATTTTGAATGATGGTTTCAGATTTTTTCCCCTTTTATCACATGGATGGATAGACGCCCTCTATAATGAGGACCTTAGATTTATCATACTTAGGTTCATTTACAACTCATAATATTTTATATAATTCCTCAATTTATATTTAATAGAATATATAGTTAAGATAAATGGATCCCTTCTTATGTTTTTTTATTTTTTTAACATTCATATAATTGGGGATTATTAATGATGGATGTGATTTTGTTGGAATCATCCGTATTTATCTTGTTTCAAATTAGTTGTGGAATGATATATTTAATTTAATAAAATTTTCCAATAATATATCTACTATTTAACATTTTTAAGAGGTGATATGTATTAAAAGTAATTTATTCATCGTCATATTCATGTAGACTTATTTTTTGTTCCAAAACAACCCAAATGTCATTTTTTTCTAGTGGTACTGGTAAATATGGAAGAAAAATTCATATAATGTGATGTGCATGTGTCTTCCATATATGGGATATGTGTTTTCTGTTTTTTTTTTCATTATGTGGGAAACATGGAGTTTTTCATATTTATATATTGATGGATTTGGAGTTGGGATCACAAACACTGCTATAAGAGTTATAAGAGGCAACTGCATCCACTTCTAAAACCTCTCGAAGTTTTTACCATTGAATTTCCCCACGTCCATTACATTGTTTATAATTCCATATAAATGATGATGAAAGTATAATCTGATGATTATTGTAGATATTGGTGGGCAGTGATACAGAATTTCATGGGTTGTTGTATATTGATCCTATCAAGTCACTTTATGATATTTCTCTTCTTATAGTATATTATATGTCAGTAGATCAAATGATTTGTAGGGTTGGAAGTGAATACTATTTAGGATCTAATGGTTTATCATTACAATAATATTTTTGTTATAATATAGATCTAGCGCCCCAAAATGTTAATGGGTTAAATGACTAAAATATACGACTCATGTCAACAAGGTGCACCTTCATTTTCGGGAGCCTACAAGATTAAAACTCCACAGTTAGACATTTTTGGATTGGAGTAGTGATCTGGATTAGTGACCTTATTGAATGTTTTCCTGGGTGTGTGTGATTGAGTAAAAAGGACACAGTAAAGAACATGTGTTGTCTTCTGGGGACAATCGTTAGTCAGATGACCCACTCAGGCACATGGGTGAGCCCCAGGTTTGGGACCACTAGTCGGTGGGGTAATTGGGGGTACCTAGTGGGCGAGGACCCAACAACCATGTTATGGTTGAATATATGTGCTATTACAAGGGCCCAAATTTTACATTTTTTATCAGATTTGTTACCCATCCTTAAGTGTGATGCACTGCTTGGGTCGAGATATAGGGACCACAATGAGGATATTGTTCTCTAGGTGGGGGTGGGGGTTAATGTAACATCGCATAATGTTATAGGATTAAATGAATAAATGATATAAATCATGTTTACAAGATGTAAATTAATTTTCAAGATCATATATGATTAGAACTCCACGGTTAAGCATGTTTTCCTTAGAGTAGTTATTAGGATGGGTGAATTTTTGTGAAGTCTTATAGGGTGTGTGAGTGAGGGGAAAAAATTGGAAAGGAACTGTGTTGAAATGTGGGGACATTCATTAGTTATGTGACTCGTTCCGGCCTGTGGGTGAGCCTTTGGGTGGGGACCACATTTTTGCGAGGCAACTGGTGGATCCTGGAGGGCCAGGACCTTCATTTTCAAAAGATTTCCTAATTAAGAATTACACAATTAATCGTGTTTTGATTGGATTAGTTATCAGAATGGGTGATCTTCTAGGAAGTCTCACAGGGTGTGTGTGAGTGAGAAAAAATAACATTGGAAAGGAACTGTTTTGGACTATGGGGACACTCATTAGTCATATTACCTATTCATGAATGTGTGTGGGCCACAAGGTGGGGACCACACATCTGTGGGGCAACTGGTGGTACCTGGTGGGCGAGGACACAATGTCCATGTATAGGGGGTGTCTATACTATCACCGAGGCCATGTTGTTACAAGAATAACCATTTCAATTTATTTATTAACAATAGGGTTGTAAAATTTATTTATTTTTATGGGTCAACAAAGAGTTTACAATACTTGTTAAATATTTTAGAGTAATTTCAATCATTAAAAGATATTAGGGTGCATGTAAATTTATAGATAATTGATTAAATTTTACTTTCCATGGATCCAAATTTTATATGAATTTGAATAAGAATTAAGACATGGATTCTCTCCCCATGAATGTGGGAATGAACCTATTATGTAAGGTTATATATAATCTTGAATAATCAAGTCTACAAGATCCTACACAATTAATGAAGTCATTTTGATCACACTAAAAAGTTAATAGACTTATCCATTTAATCATTATTAATCTTATTGATAGTTTAGATAGTACCATTTAGTGATCTATGATTCCCCACTGGAAGTACCCATTCGGAATGAGGGTCAATCAATTTCTACCAAGTGATTCATCAAATACAAAAAGGTACCTCCAATCAACTTCATCTAAAATATAAATTCCATCTTCAATGCACCACATTATGCAATCATCTTTGTGGATATTTCCTCATCCCCCACATGTTATTTTCTCTAAACTATATTATTTTCAATTATGATAAAACTATTCCTATTTATAAATAAGACCCCACATCATCCAAACATCCAATTTTGAATTCCATAAGTCTACCCTATTTAAAAAAATTTATTTTTAAATTTTTTTAAAATACATTAGAATAAAAAAGTTATACTTTTTATTAGTTAATAATTTACTCCCAAGGGATATAAAAATAACATTAGTCTAAAAAATCCATTTGTATTTTTTAATTTTTTATATATATATTAATATTTTTATAAATTAATTGTCTTCTATGAATATAATTTTTTTGAAATAAAATATATATGTTGGTAAAATAGAATATTTCCAATATATAAAATGTTTTATTGATATTAAATTTATCTAGAAAAATATATTTTTTCCAATATATATAGATATTTATATGTGCGTGTGTTATTATTAATATTTAATACAAAAAAATATTTTACCAATAAATAAAAAATTTGTCATATTAATACACACTATTTTTTACAACAAATTTAATATTCTATTATTGAACAAACATAATAAAAACTATAAATTAACATTTTCTTATGATTCAGTGGATTGATTAAAAAAACCTCCCCCATTCTCATGTATTCCTTGTTCCTCCCCTATCCTCAAATATTCATTTCCCACACCCCCCACATTGGTGATTTCTACTTGAACTGATAGACCCAATTCCTCATTGTGGCCCTCACCACTAACCACATCACCCATTAATTCACTACCATAACCTACAATCCCATTATACAATGGATCACTAGAATTTTTCCACTTTAAACTAATAATATGATGTGTCATAATGTTCAGGGACATAAAATAATTCATCATTATGTTATTCAATGATTGATATTATTATCAAGTATGAACCATTTATTTTTATTCTATAACACCTCAAAATCAAATGTATACTTTTTATGAATTTTATTATAGTTAGGGTTTCCCTAAAATTTATATTAAATCTATTTTCTGGCTATTTTGGATTTTTTATTAGGTGATTTTGTGTTGATAATTTCATGATTTGTATGGTCACTCTAGTTATTTTAGTTGGTCATCCATAGTAGTTTAAATCAATTCTCATTGTATACTATTCTATTTTAATCGCATGTTGAATAAATGTAGTATTAAACATGGGAATGAAGGTAGGGACACCATAGGATTCATCCCACACTCTACATTATCAATTTTCATACTAGTATTCCCAACATATTAATATTATTATCGATGCCTTTTTCATGAATAGTCTCTTTAGTTTTGTTATAATTAAAATTTATTTTTTTATTTGAAATTTTTTTGTGGTTTCATTATAAATGTTAATTTTATACATAGAATATTATACTATATTTTATTATGGTTGTTTTAAACATTAATATCTATTATTTTTTATTTTATGTCAATTCAATATATATTTTTGATTTAATAATTATGGTTTCTCTATTTATATATTATTAGTTTTTTTATTTATGTTAATATAAAAATTAATAACTCTTATATATATTTTAGTTTATTATGAATACCATTTTTATATTAATTATCGCTTATTTTATGATCCATATAAGAAGATCCATTATAACCATTCTCTAAAAAAATCCAATCTTTACTATATAACATAGCTTATTTGGATCATCATTCTTTAATTCTGATAAAAGGAAGAGTATATCATAGATCACTATTTTTATGATGGTAGGTTAAATAAAAAATTTGCTTTCATTGTTGAACCTCGTATTTATTGATTCAAAAGGTTCACTTGAAATTTAATACATATTTATTTTCATTTCCATTTCAGGTTATAAATTGCACCTTGTGGAACTAATTAATAAGATTTTGTATAACTATAATAGATTTAATTAATGATGTGTTTCCTATAAGAATAATGTTAACTATAATAAATAAAAATGTTCTTATAAATATTTTAATTTATATCTATCATCAACCATTAAATGGTGTTAATTTATTCATTTTTATTGATTTTAATATAATGATAATTTTTTTAATTACTTATAAATTTTACATTACTGTTATATATTTTTCTGTGATTCTCTAGATTAAAAATACAATTTTTATTCTATTATTATATTTATCTATGTAAATAAATATAGTAATAAATATCATTAATGTAATTTGAGATAAGATATATTTAAATTAAGTGGACATTAATTTTTTCATAATACATATTTTATATATTCATTACTTAGTATAAAAAAATTGATAATATCATTATTTTATGGTAATGTTTTACCACATATATTAACTTTTAGACTATATAAATCAGTAAAATTTCACTTCATATAGATGTAACAGTAGTGGTTGTTATTGATAAGGTGGAATAAATCGTAATATTAGAAATTAAGAAATTGAGTAGTAATATTATTATTTTCAGCGAGGTTGCTTTCTTTTGTCATGAATAACGTATATTTTATTCATAGATCTATATTATTCTTGATATAGTAATTCAGTTTTATAAAAATAGAATTTTTTCAAAGGTCAATCATCATAGTGTCCTATCCAAGAATAAGTATGTAACAATTTTACTTTAATATATCATTTATCCCTCTTTAAATATCATCAAACTATGTGTTTCATCTGTATAAATTAGTGTTACAGAAATAATTAGAATTATTTAATGTATTTTAAATTATATATTTCAATTCATTTCAATGAATATTACTTAATCATCCACTAAGCATGTGGTGCTTCATTCTTTAAACTAATAGATATTTACTAACCATATGGTTCGTATTAGGTTTAAATTTTACTGTAAATGTGGTAAAGTATTATTATCCAAGAGATATCCTAAACTACATAGGCTTTTTTTTAATAATTGAGACCCAAAAATGACAACTCTTCATTTTATGTTTCATTATGTACTTCAAGAATTTTTATTATACTTCATTTTGTTTGGCCCCAATAAAATCATAGGTGTATGAAAAAAATTGAATTGTTTAAACTAAATGTCATAGTGGAGAATCATAAGATCCTAAAAATTACAATAATTAATAAAGATTATGAATGTAATAATTCATATTTTCATGTCTAATTGGAAATATGTATATTTTATCATGACAGATATATATATATATAGATTTAAAGGAAATGTAATGGTCAACGACCAAGATAGAATTTATTAAAAGCAACCAACAAAGTTAAAAAAAGTCTGAAAGAGGGAATTTTGATACAGTCTTTCTCAGGAAGATGGAGAAGGTAAACTGGCAACTCATAAGTCCACATGATGGCCTAGTTTATTCCCTTGTTGGAAAGAGTATCCGACACAATATTAGCTTCACGGTAGGCGTGGGTGGATATATAGCTGAGATCCTAGTGAGAGTTGAGGTAGTTCTTCCAACTCACAATAAGAGGCCAAGAAATAAGATTAACCCCTTTCTAAATTTCCGGAATAATGGTGGTGGAGTTGCTTTCAATAAAAATGTTCTTCCAAACATTTTTTAATGAAGTGGATGGAATTCATGAGATCCAACATCTCAGCTTCAAGGGAAGAGGTGAAACTGCACCTGCCATAGAAACATCCCTAACATTGACCATGAAAGTCTCTAAAGATTGCACCGCAACCCACAAGACCCAGATTTCTTTTGGAATCCCCATCCACATTTATCTTGATCCATCCAGGAAGAGGGGATTTCCCAAAAACCCCAAGAAATCATTTAGGCTATGGGAAAATTCCATCAATCTGTAGATGTCGCAGTATCACAAAATCACCAATCGAGTTGTCAAAATTAGATTTCTGGATTTTGGCACCATCTCTCATGGAAATAAAGATACTCGATCGACCTAAAATGAAATTAGTCAAGTAATTATTGTGAAAATGGAATTTAAATCATACCATAAAATGTGAATGAGCTCCACAACAGTAGTTGAGAAGAGGTTTTTGACTTGGGGTGAGAAGTCAAACTACACACGACATTTGAGCTTGATGAGAATATTATTAGAAAATCTCCATATACATTCGTAAATTTCAGAAATAAAATTCCAAAGAGTAGAGGCCATAGAACATGATAAAAATAGATTATTGATATCCTCTCCATGTTTGTGTCAAAGGGAACATTTAGAACAGAGTTGGATTCCAAAATATTATAGACATATTTCAGAAGAAATTCGATTGTGCATTATATGCCAAATGAGATTAATCTATGATGGTTTAATCCATGGTTTTTTAAAAGAATTCAACAATGAAAATATGGATTCAGAGCCCGCGAAACAATGATTGTAAAAAATTTTGGATTCAAGGGGGCCATTATGAGTTGGTTCCCAAACCAGAAAATCATCATCATTAGAGAAGGGGTAACCATCAACAACCATTATGATAGAGTCAGGGAGCTCTAACCTTCAAGATTACATCACTTCCTTATTGGTGATGTTAATGTCATGACCCCCTCCCCACAAAGTGTACCCCACCTGGGCTGGCAATATAAGAAGGGAGATAATGACCCCTGATTCCCACCTCTAGTAGGCCTTGGGTTGGTGACTAGCACCAAGGGTATAGTAAACACACAAATGGGATGCATTACCCTCTAAGAGAACACATGCGGAAAAGAGAGATAAGATAAACACCAATAAACTCTGTATCGGAACTATAATATAATAGAAATACAAGTACCCATATGACATTTCACGCAAATGTACTACAAATATATGGAAAAAAACTACAAGTACCCAAAATAAAGTAAAACAGCAGCAACCACAAGCCCGAACAGCTCCTGCAACCCCAATCTAGTGGAAACCAGCTTGATCTCCAACCACCGCCAAGTGACACGAAAAACCTTTTATATATACATTGGGTTAGTATAATAGTATACTCAGTAGGATCCTCCCCGAAGCCTCTCATGTAAAAGAAAATAAATAATACTAAATCACTGTGAACAACAAGTGAAAATAACTCATTACGAAAACAGGTATACTATGTTCCAAACCTCACCATGGACACTCTCAACAAGTAACTCATACACAAATATAGAATATAGTAAATAATATCAAGGGTAAACCACTACTACTTCCCCACTAGTTTTTCACTTTTCCCCAGCGTTGCACATCCTAAGCATCTCTCTTGAAAAAGGCTTGCCCACAGACACCTGGGCGAAGTGCCACAATCGTCACCTCGTGCCCCACAAAGGCTTTCCCACAGACACCTGGGCAATGTTCCACACTATCCTCACAACCAAAACTAACCAGGTATGTTCCGGGAGACACCACAGCCAACATAACGTGTATTATATGTCGGGTATTATACCACATGCCATTATAGCCCATACACTGAGTAGGGATCCTCAAGACATCAAAACCTATACATGTTACACATATAGTAGTCCATAGGATACTATATCTAGAATATATGTGTGTGAAAAAACCACAAGCCATTACAGCCCCCTACACACATATATCAGGATACTATCTGTTGTGAATATTGGTGCAAGTATCTACCAAGAGAAGAGAGCAGGGCCAATGGTTGTAGTCAGCCATTCTTCCTCCCACCAGATTGTTGGGGAAAACCCCCTAGGGCTCAGTATCCACAGGTTGTCATTTTCCATTACTGACAGGGTGGAGTATAGTATAGAAACACAAAAAGTACAAAATATATTATATCTCACAACCACACTATGGCATTACCTATTCTGAGACACAACTGCAGCTAACGTCTCTCAGACTCCGGTCTTCTACATCTAAGACAGGGTATCCTATAAACACACAACCATTTAAATAGATTTATTAGATTACTTCATTCACATTTTATCATTTCAACTTTACGTTAATTAATTCATTAAACATTAATTAACCATGAAAAATTTAACATTAATCTTCATTAGCATTACACCGAATATCCACTGTACCATCAAAATTACATCCTTGTCATTATGTTCCAGCAACTCCAACCGCATGAGTTAACACAATTTATTAAATTATTCATTACAAAATTACTTTCCCATATTCCCAGACATTCTATAAATGAATATTATTCTACTAAACACAAATGGCTCAGCAGAGTGAGTAGATGTACTAACTGTCGAGTCTTGGCTGCCTATAACAAGAGCGTAGACACATTATCCCTTGAGAGGCTAAACACAGAAAGCGTGTTGCATACCCAGTGTGTCTCCACCTATTTCGGAATAAGGGTAAGAAAGACCATCTTATTTTAGTAGTGGGGAAAAGTAAAAAAGATAATCAACCAAAGAATCAATAAACATCCAACAATCACATCCATCCCATTCCATCATCCCTGGTGTCCTCCCCGACACCCACATGCATAAACTGATGCATCTCGCCACTCTAGGCGTCATCTTCTGCCTCCACTAAAAGACTCCATGCCTCTACATATCACAACACCCATCCAGGCTCACATCATAGCACAAGTAGCAAGAAAACAAAAATCTCATAAATTTTGCTCTTTTCCCTTTAACAAAAAGAGGGTAACTCAGAACCCTTTTAGAAATTATCAAACAAGAGCTTCATTAATCCATAATGAATTAACAGATTTATTAAACGTAGGTTATAAATTCCAGAAACCTAATCATTAAGCTGTCACAGATAAATAATCATTCTTACTGCACTAATTTTATTAACATTAAATTATAATAAGAAACCAGATTATTTTTCATGCCTCTTTATCTTTAGCTAATAGTTATTAATTAATCTAAGTTTACGTTCCTTACCGATTTATGTTGAGAACAAACATCTAAAAAATTCAAGAATAGATATCACACTATCAAGCAAAAGAAGAGTCAATAACATACGATAGATATCAATTAATCTATCCTGTTCAAATATTTATTATGTCAATTCCATTATGAACCACTGGGAGAAAATATGATAACGATATAGTTTCAGATAAAAGAAAATAGAAACACCAAATACCCTACCTCAACAATTCGTGATGTTCTTTATCCACACAATGGGTCACAATCCTCCTCTCATGACAACTGCGTCCGTTGGAGGATGACACGGTACGACAACACCATCCAAACCACATGAAAAAACCATTATAATATTGGAGATTAAATGGTATAATATGGAAGGTAGGAATAGGAGAAGATGATCCCCAAAGGAATGATGATAAAACATACTTTATATGGAATATTGACTGACACTGCTCGGTTGCATCCAAAATAGAGCAAAAAAATCAGAGGAGTAGGGTTTGATAGTGAATCTCCTATGGGTGTCTCATAGTCGGAACAAAGAGGAAGAACAGGGGAGGATGATATCTTGTCCCTTTTGACGATTTAAAGGGGCGACAGTTTTAGATACGCTTAATTCTCTATTAAAAGAGGATCGCATTATCCCATGTGGTTTGACCAAGTAAAAACTTCCTGAGATATATGGATAATTATTATAGGATTTATGGCATTTGAATCGGCCTTAATGTCCTTAAAATAAGGCTTTAAATGTATTTTACGTCAAAGGAAATGTCAAAGGGGAGAAACTGTAGGAAGCTGGAAACAATGTTCACATTCTCAAAATTCGGAAAAGGATAGAAAAGGTCACCGTTAGACCTCACCGTTAGAGGTTACTGATAGACTCCACCATTAGAGGTTACCGATAGACCTCACCATTAGAGGTTACCGATTGACCTCACCGATAGGGGATATTGATACACCTCACCGTTAGAGGTTACCGATAGAGATCACCGTTAGAGGTTACTGATAGGATTCACCGTTCTGGAAACACTATAACAAGTCTACCGATCTAGAAACACTATACAAGTCTAACGATAGAACTCACCGATAGAAACAATGTACAAGTCTAACGATCTGGAACCACTATACAAGTCTACCGATAGACCTCACTGATAGACTTCACCAATAGAAACATTGTACAAGTCTACCGATCTAGAAACACTGTACAAGTCTACCGATTTGGAAACACTATACAAGTCTACCTATAGACCTCACTGATAGAAACATTGTACAAGACTACCGATCTGGAAACACTGTACAATTCTACCGATAAACCACTTCGATAGACCTCACCGACAGAAACACTATTCACTGAACCTCACCGATAGAAACATTGTTCACTTACCGATATTGTTCATAAAACTGGAAACACAGTTCATAGATTTGAAATTTGGAAAAGTGTTGTGGATACGTCACCTTGACCTCCCAGAACACCTCTGACACCACATTTTCACAAAGTAATGGACCGGAGAGGTCCAGGCCATTACATCAGATACAACTCAAAACATTCTAGTCCTCGAGAATTCAAAACCAACCTAAAAGAGAAAAAAAAGAAATGTGGTCCGAACAACCACCCATCCAGATACCTCTCAAAAGGGAGAAAGCCACAAAAGGAACTAGAGAAGTTCATAAATAAAACATGAAAGGACTAACCACAAAGGAAAAATCATTATAAGAAAGGTGTTAAACATAAAACAACTATGGGTACTGAGGACATATCTGTGACTCAAGTTCCTAGGTACTCTCCTCCATGCCACTGTGTCGCCACAAGACACAAACAAAGGGGATAGAACGCCCTTGGAACACCTTCTACTTGTGGACTTGGATCTCCACATGTCGCTCCTCGAAGGTTGCATCATCATCAACATCGATCTATCCCAAATCGATAATGTGAGAGTCATCATGAAGATAACGACGGAGATGTGATACATGGAAAACATCATGCATCTGACTCAACTGATGGGGATGTTATACCTGATACTCCACAACTCCAACACGAGCTAACACCTCGAAAGGCCAAACAAACCGGGGATAAAGCTTACTTCCACGACCAATCGTTCGGTGCCCACGACAGGGAGTCACCTTCAGAAACACATGAACCCCAAAATTAAACTCCAAGGGTCTCATTCATTGATCAACATATGATTTCTAATGATCTTGTGTTGTCTTCATCCTCTCACGAATCACACAAACCATTTCTGTTGTATTCTGCACTATTTCTGGTCGGAGAATTGATGACTCTCCGACCCCAGTCCAGCACAATGGAGAACAGCAAGGCCGACCATACAGGGCTTCAAACGGCACCATTCCAATGGTGGTGTGAAAACTATTATTGTAAGAAACCTCTACCAAGGGTAGGTGCCTCATCTATGAACCTCCAAAGTCTAGAACACAAGAGTGCAACATGTCTTCAAGAGTCTAGATGGTTTTCTCTGTCTGACCAAATGTTTGAGGATGAAAATCAGTGCTAAGGCAAATTTGAAAACTGAAATCATGTAAGAGACCCCTCCACATCCTGGAGGTAAAATGAGGATCTCGATCAGAAATTATCATCCTGGGGACACCATGAAGTCTCACCACCTCTCCAGATACTGCCTTGACAAAAATTCCTCTATGCTCGACACCTTGATCTCTATGATGTGGGACGATTTTGTTAAATGATACACTACCACCCAAATAGAATCATGTCCTCTCAGAGATCGAGGTAAATCTATAACAAATTCCATTGAGATGTCCACCCACATCCAATGAGTAGTCTCTAATGGCTGGAGAAGACCACCCGGAACATGGTGTTCAGCATTCATCCTATGGAATACTAAACATTGAGACACAAACTCCACAACCACACGCTTTAGCCCAGGCCACCAAAACTAACTCTTCAAGGATTGGTACATCATTGTCACACCAGGATGTACTAATAAAGGAGAACTGTGGAACTCTCTAAGAACCGTCTCATTCGTCGTCAGGGGAACGAAAATCCTTCCTTAGTACAACACTCGGTGTTGTTGATCCTAAGACCAACCATCAGTGGCCTCACCACAAACAAATCGGTCTCTCCAGACCTCCACCTCAAGATCTTCCTACTTGGACTCTTCCACCTTTTGCATCAGGGGTGACTATATCATCTTCTAAAAAAGACAACATCTTCCCCAAACTTCTCCCATATCAAGATGTAATGCTGATAGTTCTTCCATTACTCTCCAGAAATCACAAGATTCACGAACAACATCACTTTATGACTTTCATCATAGCGCATTGGCTAAAAAAATTCCATTTAATAGTGTATACAATATTTCAATGTCATATTCCGGAAAGAACTCCATCCAGCAATGTTGTCTCAAGTTGAAGTCCCACTGAGAAAAAACATACCTCAATCTCTTATGATCGGTGATAACCCCAAATCGCTCACTAATGAGGTAATGTATCCACAACTTCAGAGCAAACACCACAGCTACCAAGTAATGATCATGGGTGGAATATTTACGTTCATGGGGATGTAACTACCGATACCCATAAGAAATAACTTCCCTTCTCTGCATGAGGACACACCCTAACCCCGGATGCGACGCATCACAGAAAACATCAAACTGAACTCCCTCAGCTCGAAGACAAAAAACTGGAGCACTTACTAACATCTCCTTTAGATACTGGAAAACTGCTTGACACTGATCAGACCATATGAATGCTTGATCCATACTGGTCAATGATGTTATAGGAGTTGCAACTTTTGAGAAATTGGCTACGAACCTCTCGTAGTATCCTATGATCCTATGGAAACTTCGAACCTCAGAAACTGTCTTGAGGGCTGCCCAAGACACAAATGCTTTTATCTTCGATGGATCCACAACTACTCCCTATTGAGACACAATATTCCCCATGAAAAAGACTTTTCATGAGCAAAACTCAAACATTGAAAACATCTCGAACAGATGATGTTGGCGATGATCTCCCAAAACGGCTCGTAGATGCTCTGCATGCTCCTCTTCAGATGTGTAGTACACAATGATGTCATCGATGAAAACAACCAAAAACGTGTCCAAGAACTCACTGAACACAACATTCATCAATCCCATGAACACAACCAGAGCATTCTTCAAGCCGAACAACAATACAATGAACTCATAAAGCCCATGATGACAATGAAAAGCAGTCTTTGAAATATCCTCATCCATTACACGAATATGATGACATCATGACTGCAAGTCGATCTTTGAGAACCATCATTCACCCTTCAGTTTATCAATTAAATATTCAATCTGAAGAAGAGGATAGTGATTCTTTATGTCACTTTGTTTATGAGACGATAATCGACACACAACCGAAAAATGCCGTCAGCGTTCTTCACGAACATAACTGGTGCACCCCACGGTGACACACTTGGCCAAACAAAACAGCATTGTAATAGACCATCAAGCTATATACGTAGCTCTCGTAACTTATAAGGGGATATATAATATAGATACATAGAGATAGGAGACGCTCCTGGATGTAGCTCGATCCCATACTTGATCTCTCATTGAGAGGGTAATGTTACAACCTCTTCTGGAAAGACATCAGGGTACTCCTCGATGACACTAGGAAACACCAACTGCTGAACCTATGATGAGCTCAACATCATCTCATCCATGATGGATGATAAGGAAGGAACATGCCTATGACCCATCCGAGGATCTCACTCCCCATAAAACACCACTTGCATTCCATCTGCACTAATGGAAACGACCATCTTCCTGAAGCAATCTACAATATCCTACACCGAATACAACCAATCCATGCCAAGGATGACATAATATGGTTATATTCATAAACATAGGAAATCTTTTCATGATCGTTGTTTCCCCAACACCAGCTCACAGTCTCTACATACTTCAAACAAGTCATCTCGACCTCCAACTACGGTAGTCAATGCCAAGGGCACTGGAAGCCTCTCTACCTCATGTCCCAATGCATGGACAAGGGTAGGTGATATGAAGGAGTGTGTCTCTCCGGAATCAAACAAGGCATACCCTAAGGTAGAAAACAAGCAATGGGTAACTAGAACGACATTTGGCTCACCTGGAGTTGGAAATGCTAGAGCATGAAGCTGACCATGACCTCCTCCACGGCCTCTCTGACACTGATGATGACCAACACCATGGCCGCCCTCTGCTCTATGAGGAACAGGAGCGTCATGGGGTTGTCCCCTGACTGCCGCGTCTACCCTCTACTGATCTAAATCTGGTGCAACTGGCGGCTGCTGCCTCGGCTAGAACTACATCAACGGAGGAACCTGGAGCGGAGTGACTGGCACACGATGACCGCTATTAAAGGTCGGTCACTCCCATTGTTGATGACCATGACCACTACATGAAAAACAAGCCCACGATCCCTTGGTATAGGCCTAAGAGTTTCTGCCTCTATTGAAATGAGATTTTAAGGGCTGGGACCTACCCCCGGGTGAATGGAACCTCTTCAACAATAAAAACGGAGAACCCCAGACAACAGATCTGCTTCATGAGTAATCATGCTGATTCCACTATTGTGATGATATGGTCCTAGCCAAAGTCCTCTCGACAACCTCTGCCCTCGCCATCACCTCAAGATTTGTATTCAGTATAAATTGGGTGACTTGGCGCTGGATCTCTGGATGCAAAGCCTCCTCAAAATTCCGCGCTATGTCCTCCTCATCTGGAAGTTGGTCTAAAGCATATCGTAAAAGGTTCCTGAAATGGATTCCAAACTCTCAATCACTGGAGCTCCCCTATAGAAGGGTAATAAGCTCTAGGAGACTAGACTCATTCACATTAGAAGAAAGAAAATTGACTCTAAACCTGTCTCGTAACTCCTCCCATGAGATCACTAACACCTCACAATCCCTGAGGAACAAGAACCACAACTGCCTCATAGCTCCACGCAGCATTGTCACAACCAAGGAAACCCAGTTCTCCTTACAAGCATGAATCGAACTAAAGTTGATCTCGACCTCCTCTAACCACACTTCTGTGACTACATCTGAAATAGATTCCTCATACTTCTATAGACTCTTGCACTGAAACTCTCTATGTGTCTTCTTCCATGTGTCATCGTCGTCAACCTCTACCCTATGGCGTTCTACTTAAATAGCCTGCTGGACATTTTTTTGCGCAAACCTGACAAGGATGATGACCTGGAGCCATAACACTAAAATAAAAAACTGTTATAGCTCCTAAACCTGGAATATGGAAGAATCAACCTTAATTATTTTATTGTTTTCATTCATTCATTTTTGGTAAACCTGTCCCAAGGTCAACACATTCAGACACAGACACAAGAAGAATGATGAATTATACCTTCCTAGGTACCAACCCTGCAACTAGTATTTCCTTGTTTAGTAGCCATTGTAAACATAATGATCCGTACATCAGATCATAGGGGGCCCTAAATGCCTATGTATCAGTGGGTCTCTAGTGTTTACCCCACTTTCTAAACCTGAATGACAATATTTCCCTACCATCCCGTGCAACCTCACCTGTACCTAACTCCAATCTCCATCATATCCCTCAAATAGACCCATGATACTACTCTGTCATGACCCACCCCCCACTAAGTGTACCGCTCCTAGTCTGGAAATGTGAGAAGGGAGATAATGACCCCTGATTCCCAACTATAGTAGGGCTCGGGTTGGTGACTAGCACCGAGGGTATAGTAAACACACAAATGGTAGGAATTACCCTCTAAGAGAACACATTCAGAAGAGAGAGATAAGATAGACACCAATCAACTCTGACTCAGAACTAGAATATAAAAGAAACTAAAGTAAACATATGAAATGTCATGGAAAAGTACTACAACTAGATGGAAAAAAACTGTAAGTACAAAAAAGAAAGTAAAATAACAGAAACCACAAGCCCGAACAGCTCTTGTAACCCAGAGCTAGTAGAAACAATCTTGATCTCCAACCGGCTCCAAGTTACATGAAAAACATTTTATATATACATAGGGTGAGTATAATAGTATACTCAGTAGGATCCTGCCCAAAGCCTCTTATACAAAAGTAATGAAAGCATACTAAATCATAGTGAAAAACAAGTGAAACTAGCTCGTCACCTAAAAAGGTATACTAATCTCCCAACCTCACCATGGCCACTCTCACCAAGTAACGCATACATGAATATAGCATATAGTAAATAATATCAAGGGTAACCCACTACTACTTCACCACTACTTTTCCTCTTTTCCCCAACGTCACACGTCCTAAGCATCTCTCTCCAAAACGGCTTGCCCTCAAACACCTTGGCGAAGCACCACAATCTGCACCTCGTGCACCACAAAGGCTTTCCCACAAGTACCTAGGAAAAGAACCACAGAATCCTCACAATGAAAAGTAACCAGGTCTTTTCTAGGAGACACAAAATCCCATATAACATGTGTCATATGTCGTGTATTATACCATAATCCATTATAGCCCATACACTGAGTAGGGATCCTCAATACATCACAACCTATACACGTTATAACTATAGTAGTCCATAGGATACTATATCCAGAATATATGTGTGTGAAATAACCACAAGCCATTACAGCCCTCTACACACATATATGGGGAATGTAACTGTTGTTCTTGTTGTCACAAGTATCTAACAAGAGAAGAGAGTGGGGCCAAAGGGCGTAGTCAACCATTCTTCCTCCCATCGGAATGTTGGGGAAAACACCCCCAGGGCTCAGTATCCCTGGGGTGTCAGTTTCCCTTACTAACAGGGTGGAGTAGCATATAGAAACACAAAAAGTATAGAATATATTATATCTCACAACCACACTATAGGCATTGTGAGGATTCTGTGGTTAATATCTCTCAGACTCTGAGCTGCTACTTCTAAGACTAGGTTTCCTATAAGCACACAACCACTTGAAGAGATTTATTATAATACATCATTCCCTTTTGACCACTTCCACGGTACGTTAATTAATTATTTAAACATTAATTAACCATGAACAATTTCAGATTAAGCTTCATTAGCATCACACCCAATATCCACTGTACCATCCAAATTACAACCTGGTCATTATGTTCCGGCAACTCCAAGCCCATGAGTTAAAATCATTTATTCAATTATTAATTACAGAATTACATTCACATATTCTCAGGCATTCTAGAAAATCATTCTATGCTACTAAACACAAAGGGATCAACACGTTGAGTAGATGTACTACCCGTCGAGTGTTTGCTGCCTATTGGAAGAGTGTAGACCCATTATCTCTTGTGAGGCTAAACACAGAAAGCACGTGGCATACCCCATGTGTCTTATCCTCTTTTGGTAGAAGGGTAAGCAACACCAGCTTCCTTGAGTGGTGGGGAAAAGTAAAGAAGATAATGAACCAATGAATCAAAAAGCATCCAACAATCACATCTATCCCATTCCATCATCCCTGGTGTCCTCCCCAACACCCACATACATAAATCGTTGCATCTCGCCACTCTAGGCGTCATCTGCTGCCTCCACCAAAAGACTTCATGCCTCCACATATCACAACATCCATCCAGGCTCACATCACATCACAAGTAGCAGGAAAAAAACAATCACATAAAATGGGATCTTATCCCTTTAACAATCAAGAGGGTAAATCATAACCCTTTTAGAAATTATCAAACAAGAGGTTCTTTAATCCATCATGAATTAAATGATTTATTAAATGTACGTTCCAAATTCAGGAAACCTAGCTAGTATGATATCACAGATAAATAATCATGCTTACTGCACTAATTTGATTAACATAAAATTAAAATAATAATCGGATTCTATTTCATGCCTCTTTATATTTATCCAACAGTTATTAATTAATCCCTGTTTACGTTCCTTACTGACTTCCATTGAGAAAAAATAGCTAAAAAAACAAGCATAGATATCACACTATCAAGCAAAAGAAGAGGCAATAACATAAGATAGATATTAATTTTTTTATCCAGTTCAAATATTTATTATGTCAATTCGATTGTGATCCAGTAGGATAAAATATGCTAAGGATATAGTTTCACATAAAAGAACATAGAATCACATAATCCCCTACCCTCAACAATTCTTGACTTTATTTATCCACACAATGGGTCACAATCCTCCTCTCACAACAACTGCATCCACTGGAGGATGCCACGGTACGACAACACCAACTAAACCCCATGAAAAAACACATTATAATTTTGGAGATTACATGGTATAATATGGAAGGGAGAAACATGAGATGATGATCCCCAAAGGAACGACGATAAAACATACCATATATGGAATATTGACCGACACGGCTCGGTTGCATCCAAAATAGAGAGGAAACAATCGGAGGAGTAGGGTTTCATTGTGGAACTCTTATTGGCGTCTCATAGCCGAGAACAAAGAGGAAGAATAAGGGAGGATGGTGTCTTGTCTCTTTTTGTTGATTTAATGGGGCAACGATTTAAGATACGCTTAATTATCCATTAAAAGCGGATCACATTATCCCATGCGATTTGACCAAGTAAAAAAATCCCGAGCTATAGGAATAATTTATATAGGATTTATGGCATTTGATTCGGCCTTAAATTCCTTAAAATAAGGCTTTAAATTTTTTTTACGTCAAAGGAAACGTCATAGGGGAGAAACTGTAGGAAGCTGGAAACACTGTTCACATTCTCAAAATTTGGAAAGGAAAGAAACGGTCACCATTAGACCTCACCATTAGAGGTTACCAATAGACCTCACCATTAGAGGTTACCGATAGACCTAACCATTAGAGGTTACCGATAGACCTCACCATTTGGGGATACTGATACACCTCACCATTAATGTTTACCGATCGAGCTCACGGTTAGAGGTTACCGATAGACTTCACTGTTCTGGAAACACTGTACGAGTCTACCAATCAAGAAGCATTGTACAGGTCTACCGATAGTCCTCACCGATAGACATCACGGATAGAAACACTATACAAGTCTACCGATCTAGAAACTCTATAAAAGTTTACCGATATAGAAACACTGTACAAGTCTACTGATAGACCTCACCGATAGTAACATTGTACAAGTCTACCGATCTAGAAACAATGTAAAAGTCTACCGATAGGCCTGACCGATAGAAACATTGATCACTAATCCTCACCTATCGAAACACGGTTCACTTGACGATATTGTTCATAAAACTGGAAACATTGTTCACAAAACTAGATATTTGGAAAAGTGTTGGGGATATGTCACCTTGACCTCCCAGAACACCTCCAACACCACCTTTTCACAAAGTAATGGATGGGAGGGGTCCGACCCATTACAGGTAATGCTGTCAGTAATAATTTCAACATTATCCTAGTGATTTTATTGTCCTATCATATTTTATTATGAATCTTATTGACTTAATATCATGGATGATTTTGTTATGTTTTTAAATTTAATAGATTCCAAGGGAATAAGAAATTAATAATGGACATCATCATATTGATCTTTCTTCACTATCCCAGCCTTTTTCATAATCATTTAATTCAATCAAGACTCATACATGGTATTCAATTAATGTTTAATTTTTTTTTGAGTTAATGGAATCCTCACAGATTTTATAGTCAACCTAAAATATTTTTATGTATCGAACACCCACAAGGATTCTCAACTACTATGTGAGATCATGTATATTACATCATCATACAAAAAATGATGTGGTATTAATTAATAATTTCTTATCCTATTATAATATAATGAATTTAATTGATTTCATTAGATATGGATTTGAATTTGTGGACAATATTGATTTTATTTTACTTTTTTATAGTGTTATATTAGATTATATTAAATATTTTACTGTTGGATTTAAATCAAATAAAATATATAGAGTAATATTCTAAATTTAATTTACCTTCCCTAAAATTCATCACTAAACATATATTGGGTTATAATTAGTTTCAATTAAAAAACATATAATCATGGCCCCATTTAGACTAATATAATGATTCCTTAGGTAATGAAAAGGTGTGATTGAAATGATTAGGTATTAAATTAAATGCTTTCTATAAAAGAACATAAACTTATATTTTAGATTTTCATGTTGGTTAATATTATTGTTGTTTTCTCCCATTACTAAAATAAACATCTACCTATGTTGTATTATTATGAAATAATTTTTTTATTACAAAAAATATTATACGATTGTTATTGGTACATGGAATGATACCTTGTACCCTATGAAAAATAAATATATATAAACAACAACCAATAATTTAGTCAAAGAACATGATAAAAAAAATTATGTTGGTATATTCTCACTTCATTTTTTTTATATTTATATTTTTTTCAATAAATGATCATTTATTTTACGTTTGAAATTTAGTTATTTAACATGGATTTAGGTAAACATTTATTCTTATAGGAACAAGAACCCATTCTTCTTTTTCGACTCCCATCATGCCCCATACAAAGAATTTTCTTACTATATGAACAATAATGTATTTTATGAACCATTATTATATTTCACCAGTAGTCACCACAACATCAAGGTATCAAATACACTCATAGAGTCTCAAATTTTATGTGACATCAAATTCATTATATCATAATTTCTTTATAGGCAATAATTCATGTACCTCATATTAAATTTAAATATAATGAATTTAATTGTTTAAGTGGATTTAGATTTGATGTATGACTTAATAGTTTTTTATGATATTATTTGTGAGTGTTTTTTATTACTGTCTATGAAATATTTATGGTATAGAGATGATTAGTTACATCCAACCAACATTAGGAAAAATTATGGAAGGTCTGGTTAATTTGTTCAATATGAGGCTCCTATAGATGATAATCAACATTATAATTATATCATGAATGAGTGGATGAACCTCATATGTGGACTCATCTACTAGTTTGAACCATGTTATTAATAGATGATGTGTGATAGAAAAATATTGTGGGTATTTATTGATTGAGTTTTATGTAATGGGTCATGGTTATTTTAAATTTCATTAAATTTTGATTGATGTGTTTTTTTCTAAAATAAATTATTTATGTGTTTTACATTCATATAACCTGATTTTAAATTTATTATTGAATAAATATATCATATATTATTATATTAATGAACTAAAAATAAAATTTTATCACCAAAACTTGGAAAATTGACACATAATACTATATTTGAAATATAATTTTAAAAGGGATATTAATTATTGTATTTTTATAATAACATATATAATAATATTGTTAATAATATTCCTAATGGAATGATACATATTGGTAATAAAATTATCAAAATATTAATCTATCATAGGGATTTTTTTCTAATCATTTTTACCAAAAAATAGTTTATATGTTGGTATTATTGTAATTGAATAGAACTATTTTATCTATCTCAATAACATTCATTAATATAATTTTGGTAAAATTTTAACTGGAATATATATATTGGTCAAATGTTTTAGAATAAAAAATTGGGCCTTTACCAATTGATTCAATATTGTTGAAAAAATCAAAATATTTTAACCGTACAATTTTAAATATATAAATGAATAGAAAATATAAAATAGTATTGAAAAGAAAATTCCATATTATATTATTTTAATAAATGGTATTGAATCTCCTTGAAATTATTGAACAATTGAGAATATATAATGTTTTGGGGATGTAAATATACCAAACTATATGTTTCATGTTTTTATCTTCTCAAAAACTATATTAATTGTTCAATGACCTTTCTCTATGGGGATATTTATTTTTTGTTTATCTCATATATTATGATTAATCATTCTACTTATTCAAAATATAATTTTAATATTTAAAAATAGTTTATGAATTTTTGGATTTATTTCCTCAACAATTCTGTTAAAAGGGGGATGAAAAGTAACATTTTGAAGAAGAAATATATCATTATTGACATGAATGTGTATGAATTGCTTTTTAATTCATTGAATTTTAACAAAAACCAATAGTCAAAAAATGATTCAGATAAAAAACATATGGATGATGTAGGGAGACTAAATTTAATGGGGGACTCAAAAAATGTATGATGGGATTAAATTATTAATCATAATTGATTCAATTAATTTATTGGGTTTTTTATATCATTATTTAATCGAGTTATATAGAAAACTGTATCAAATATAAAACACCCACTTCCTAGAAAATGATATACATGATGATCATCATGAGAATCACAACCCTTTCCATCACTTTTTACTACATATAAGACTTTTTCATAATAGCTATTCTAGTCAGTAGTTAATTTTATAAAATGAATTGATAATATTTTATAAAATATTGTTTTGTAAATCAAATTATGTGATGGTAAAGTATAAATTATTAAAATATAAAATGTTACAAAATGTTATAGAGGTTTATAATATATTAATGTACATCCAAAAAATTATCATAATAGCTTATAGAAGTTCATTATGTTTTTATAAATATGACAAAACACAAGATAAATAGAGAACATAAACATGATGAAGCCTACTATTTCTCCTACTTGTATATAAATTAAGTGATATTTCACCCATGTTAGTTGATCACGAGTAACATGAAATACTCTTTGAGAATCCAATTCACAATATCCTAAATTTTTAGTATGTAAGTAATTAAATGAAATAATATCATGTATAAATCCATTGTCAAATTGTTTTTCAAATATTTAAAAAAATTGTATTTTACCAGGTTTTAAAAACTACATCGGAAGAATATTACTAACAACATAAAGAAGGAAAATAGTCTATTTATGTTGGATGGGTCTATTTTAAAATAATTAACATTGTTTTTTATTAATATTAGGAGGTGTAAATGACTATATTTGATTGGGAAGCAATCATTATCAAGACATAGAGTTGTTGAGTGGTTTTTTGGACATTATGAGTGTATTTTGTGCCACAATATTTCATTTTATGAAGATTAATAACTAGGTTAATTGTATTGATATCTTATATTGATGATATATATAATTTACATGGAACACATGAAGAACTACTTCTTATAAAAAAATAGTAGAAAGGTTAGAAAGAAGGTAAAATTAAATTTCTTACCGAATTTTCATAATATTATATTTTAAAACAATTTTTTTAAAAAACAATTACTGATTTTACTGTTGTTATGTAAAAAAATGTGGAATATGAAACTCTTGTAAATAATTCTATAGTATATTAATGTATTTTATCTTGAAGTCATTAATATTTTTAATGAGAAATATAGTTTGATGGGTATGGAAGGATATTCTTATCATCATTACTATTTCATCTAGAATGTATTTATAGAATTGTGAATATATTTTAATTCATAGGATTATTTTCATTTTCAAATAAGAAATTTCAAACATTCAATTCACATATTTTCCTCATATAATATTAGGTGTCCTATATATATTTTTTATATAACATAATGAACAAAACTAATATGAAATGTTTTAAAACTGTAATATGAATGTTTAAATAAATGTTTATTTCATCTCAAATTACAAATAATCGTATCTTATGTTTACATTTTAATAATTTTATCTTTTTTTGGGTTTTTTAACATTAGATTCATTTTATAGAGTAAAAATTGTACCATCAAATAAATCATATATAAATTTTTTTTCAAAATAAATGAAACACTCGAAAATAATAGTGGTTGATTTGAAATGTGAGAGTTAAAAAATTAGTTTATGTTATTAAAAAAACATTATTGGAAATTACATATGATTCAAATAATAATAATCTTCAATCAGTATATATGATTTAATTTTAATGGAAGTATAAAATCATGATTTCAAGACAAAATATACATGATGGTAGAGAAATTTTAACCTTAAAACATTTTTCTATCAATAACATCTTTCATAAGAATGGGAGATATGGTAATAAATTATACATTTATTTGGATACTCAATATCCCAAATATAATGTAAGAATTAAAAATTATTATTTGAATTATAGATGATGTGGCATCTAAATAGGTATACACATTAAGATATTCAAATTAAATCATTTATTATGGAAAAAATAAAATATAATGATAAATTATCATAATTATCATATTTTACTTAATAGTTTGAACATAAACATGTCCATGTATCATCAGGGGTGGAGTTATTTGTGTCGTAATTTGGTGTTAATAAATAACAATCATTGGATAACATGAAATATTAATTATGTATTCCCTATAATAATTATTATTTCTTCATTTTTTGAAGGATTAAAAATTTCATATGATAAAATAATAATTGATGTTGAAAACTAGTAAATTTAAAAGGATGAATCAAACTATGAAAAACAATCAGAAACAACAAAAACTGAACAATGATTTTTAATATCACGAAATATGGTACATTTCTTTAAAAAAAATTACATTTTTTATAGCTAATGTGAAAAAAAAAATTCAGTACGGACACCCACAACCAATGCTAGGTTGGGGTTTGACAATGAGATTGAAGATATTGATAGATTATATGCTTAATAAATATTAATAGGCTCATATGTTTTTACCCTATATTTTTAAGATTAATATAAAAAAATTAATTTATTTTTAAAATATATTACTTTAAATACAACAAATATTGAATGAAATTATCATCTATTCATAGTTATGTCTACTCACATGTCGTTAAATATAGACTGAAACTATGTTACACCCACCATTTGGTGGATCTAACCTCCAAACTGAATTCACCTAAATCACAAAACATATCCTCACGGTTTTTCAAAATGTCGTGAAATATTTTTTACTTAATTTTTAAGAGATAAATTTATTATTATTTAGGAAATATGATAATTAATTATATGTTTTTAAACATCCCTATGAATATTTTTTTAATTTACAATAATATTATTATTAAGTAATAATGAAAAAATTGAATTTTTTTCATCTATTATTAAAATAGAATAATTATTAATGTGTTATACGATGTTTTAAATATGTATAAATTTTAAAAAATCAATCAGAATATATTTATTATTTATAAATAAATTTTTATTATCTATAAATAAACAAATAATAGTAATATGGTTAAAAAAATTGTAATTTATAATATAATGATACATTTGAAAACTTTTGAGTATTATTTAATAGTATTTTATAATATTTTATATACAAAATGTTGAACATTTAATAATTTATCATTGTAAAAATAAAAAAATAATGGTTCAACATTAAAAATATAATAATATTTTTAAAATAATTTATCATAAATTTTATTGTTTTTATAATTTTAAATTGTTATATACATATATTTTTTTAAATAATTGGTTAAAAAATCAAAACATTGACATCGTAACTATAATAATTTATTTTTTAAAATAAAATCATGAACATTTTATGAATCTAAATAAAATTATTATCATAATGATTTAATTTATTAAAATATGTTCGTATATAAAAATACTAAAAATGAATTTTTTTGAAAGATAAATTTAGAGAAAAATATTCAATAGCAAAAAAATGATTCAAGAAAATACATTTCATTAAAAAAATTATAAAATATAACTCATCAAAATAAAAATAAAAAAGTATTCATCACTTCAGTAAATTTTAGTAATTTGATATCTCTCAACCCACATTTCATTTTATTATTTTTTGATCATTCTACATTGTTATTTTCTCTGATGTTGTTAACCATCACCTATTTTCCTACATCATCTCAAAATCCATATGGTTAGTTCTCAATAGGTGTCATTTTGGTAAATAAATTATTAATAATAAATAAAAATGAAATTCAAAAAAATCCTAATTTTAAATAATAATTACTATTAATTGAAAATATAATTAATAACACTAATGTAAAATTTCATTTTTAAATATGATTATTTTAAACAATAATACTAATTTATAATAAAAATTAATAATTCTTAAATAATTAAAAACATCATAAAAAACTAGTATTCAATTCCTAATTAGTAATATTTATTTATTAATAAGTAAATAATTAAAAAATATTTTTATGTTTGAATTTATTAATTGTTATTATTTTCTCATATCGTCTACAAATGTCTGTTTTGTGATAATAACAATGAAATATGATAATATATATATATATTACAACCATAATAGATTTAATCGAACCTGAATTGTTTTTTGGGGAATTTCAGGCAAAAATTATATTGGTGATCGGATAAAATCTGTGGATGTACATATTTTTTCTGACTATACTATCATGAATGAATAGGAGAATACTATGAATGAATCACTTTCTGGTGCACCTTCTGAATGTAAATCCAAGGAAGGATTCCAAGAGACACACATTCATATTACCTCATCAAAATATGGTAGTGCCCAGAGAGTATTAAAATCGGGGTTGTTTCCAAATTATCAAGAATCATCTTCCACACACACAAAGCTACAATAGGGTTTAGTTATATGTAATGGAGGAGAGATTGACACATAAGAAGTTATCTTGGTTCTTTATTTGGTTCTTCCCTATATTATGTCAAGAAACACTTACAATGTGAAACTTCTTTCGGTAAAAACTAATAAAAATTTATAAATGGATCTTTTAAGAGTGATAATAATAAGAATAATAATGGGTAACTATTAATCTTCTCTTTTTTGTCATAAATGAAGTTCACATTTATCACTATCAAAAAAAGAGAATTGTGATTAATTTAATTTATATATACCTATTTGTATATTTTTAAATATAGTTTACATTATAATATATATATATATATATATATATATTAAAATTCAATATATAAATATGATTTATATAAATAAATTATAATAAAAAATTATAATTAATGAAATTTTCAAGATTAGATATAATTTTTTGTTCCAAATTTATATTTATGAATAATAATTCATAATGATATTTTTATATATTTTAATTAATAAGTTCCTATTTATATATAATATAATAATAATTTATTAAATAATTATTTAAATATATAAATCAATACATATTTAATAAAATGTCATATTTCAATATATATATATATATATTCATATTAAATAATTCAAAACATATTTGTATCTGATATAATGTATGTGTATGTGTATATGAATCCAAGTGTTTATATACCTTTATATGTATGTATGATTATGTATGTGTGTTTATTTCATTGTTCGGGACCAAAATCCATAAGCATGGAACATTTCACCAAAATCTCCCCCATGACGTTGGTGTCTAGAGCTTGGGAATATAGGCAACCCTTCCACTATATAGATTCATTCTTTCATATTGTTCATTTCCACCAAAGTTCATTATTAGGAAAAAATAATAAAATAATGACCTAAAAAAATGCGTTGAAGAAAAAGTTAAAAATGCATAATGGGATTACATTGTTCAGAATATTTTCCTAAATATATGAAAGAATGAAAACATCACATTTATTCAATGTGAAGAAAAAATGGATTCAAGAGTTACCATATCACAAAACGCTACTAAGAACACTTAAAGATGTCCCTCCAACACCATTTAGTCATCTCATCTTCCATATTCTTCCTTTTGGTCTCCCACCTTAATAGACTCTAACACCTGCTTTGTCACTTGTTCCACTGAATCATTGTGTGTGCTAGGGTTTTCTTTTCTATAATGGGTTTAATCTTCACCTTTTTTTGGCACCATCATCAATCATAAATCAAACTAAACAAATTCAACACATGAATTTATATAAACACCAACCCATATAATGAATTAAAATTCATCATTCATTTTTTAGATAAATTAATATTGTTAATTGGCCATCCATTAATGTTTTAAAAGACCCCAATATTTATTTAGAGAAAAAATATATATATTAATAAATTTTTTTCTCTCAAATAAATGGTGTAGACCCAAATCAATTATGACTTGATAACTAATTTCATTGTGTAAGTACAAATTTCTCTACCTTAATTATAATTTTCAACCTCACACCAATGTCGAACATTGTCCAACATCCATTAAATAATATTTTATATAATTTCAATGGTTCTCCACTTCATTATACTTTAATAATTTATGACCCCTCTGATGTACCCCTCCCCAGTCATTTGGAATCATTATATAATATTTACACTAAATATATGAGATTCTCCCAAACAATTCTATGGAAAATTTCTACAATGAAATCTGAAATTAGATTTCATTGTTGGATTTTATTTAAATAAAAAATAAGAATTTTCACCATCCACAATGTCCATGAACTCGCTCAATCGAACATTCGTGCATTTCCAAAGACTATACTACCAAGAATTTGTTGCACTATACAAATTTTAATTACACCAAACTATAATAACACAATCGGAACTAACCTCTCCCTGGTAATTGTATCCTTCAATATGTATAATTTAATAAGCATGATGAACTCCTATGGAAAATTATTTCAGTGAAACCATGAAAATGGTTCCTTTCCTCGCACATCTTCCATCCAAATATCGAATCTCTGGGATACCACCTTTATCACCTATGGACTTTCTATTTCTATACAGATTCTATAAAATATCATTTCCATATTTTTGAATGATATAATGTATCTCTATCCACAATATCAAGAAAAACACGGGAACTAGATGAATCTTCCATTGACATGAATTGAAAAATGATAGATTCAAATCACACGTCATTCTAGGAACCTTAGTCATCTAACATATGTAATTATCTTTGTAAATAATCCAAACGTTCAACATGTAAGTGGAATTATAATTTTCTATCATTTTTTAATTTCAGTATCCTACCACCATGCTCTAAATACTAAATTATAAATGAAACCTTCCACATGACACTTGTGAACATGAAATTTTTTGATATTTTAAAAACACAACAGATACTACTAGCATCTTATGATTACATTCATCTAGAATCATAACAAACCACTTAACATGGGTAACCCTAATAGTTATCTACCATTCATATATATACTATGTCTTGGGGATTGATGTAGGAGTATTAAAGAAGATAAAATTACTCAAGAATATCCCTTGTGACATTGGTGTATATAATTGAGAATTCTAGGATCCCCATACACTATAATAAGTCATCCCATTAAATAGTTCTGGAACTACCTTGTTATTCATATGAGTAATAAAAAAAGAACAACCAGAAAAAACACATTTAATCACATTCCAAAATCCAATGAACAATAAGATTACATTGTTATTACCTTCATGATACATCCAAAAAATAATGAACACATAACTTCCATTGAATGAGGAGAAAAATCTATGTTACAAGAATTAATATCTTCTAGAAATCTACCCAGATCATTTTAAGATGTTCCACAAATATTATTTGGTCATCACATCTTCCATCTCCCTCTTTCTAGTCTCTGATATTGTGGGTGTCAACCTCCACCATAGGCCCTTGTTCCTCTATCAAATTGTGTGCTCTCTGTTTGGCTTTCCTATAAGCGGAGAAACCTCGAACATTGTCTAGCCCAGTCTGTGCTTGTTAGTCAAACTCAAAAAATCTTCTCACATCCTTTTATATAAACACCAATTCCATATCAACAATCTATAACAAAAATTCATTTTTTCCATATGTTAATATATATATATTACTCTCCATTAATTTTGAGGTATACCCCTATATTGATGTTGAAAAAGAATCTCTATTAATAAATTTCACTTTCCCTAGTAAATGGGTTGGACCCAATTGGTTTATAAAAAGAGAATTATTTTCATAGGTTTATTCCAAAATATTTATTTGTATATGTATGTGTATCAATATTTATATTTCTGTTCATGCATTTCTATATGTATATATGTATCTGTATATATCTTATTAATATATATGTATATATGTAAATTAATATTTCATTATATAATATGAATATTATTTTATTATTTCAATTTGGAATATCCTGTTATAGTATATCTACATGTATATATACATATTTATTCACACAATCATAATAATTTTTTTAGTTTTTTAAATGAAATAAACGAAATTATTTTGAAATATATATATATATATATATATATATAAATCCTATATTTTTCTAATTTTTCAATTTTTTATATTTATTTATAAATGTTTAATATTTAATAAAAAAATTTAAATTTGGTTCCATATTTTATAACTAATATTTAATCATTTTTATTTTCATAATTTTTATATTTAAATAATTAAATAATTATTATTTTTTATTTTTTAACAAATAAGTTATTTCGAATATCTAATATTGACATCTAATTTTAAATATTTATTTATTTTTACCTTAAAATTTTATTGATTTTAAAAACATTTGTAGCTAATATGTATAATATTTTCTATTAATTATTATTTTATTTTTACAATTTTAGTTATCAATTTTTAATCATTTTAATAATTTATTCATTTATTATTATTTATTTATTTATCCAATTTTAGGATTTTTTTGAAATTTATATATTTTAATATTTTTTTATTAATATTTATAATAAATTTTTTAATAGATATATATACATTTTAAATAATTATCATTCTTTATTTTTTTAACTAATGGAGGGAGGCATCATATTTTTCATTGAATGTAAAGAAAAAAAAATTGGTTGAGAGGTCCCATTATATGATCATTGAAGACACAGTTGGTATTAAACTTTATTAATATTGTACAAGTGACCTAGATTCCTTAACATATCATTTAAATTGAACAAAACACATGCCCCATGTTCACGAATTACTCATCATCCTCCACTAAAGACTGCACCCCTGTGCGTAGGTGAACTACGGTCAGTGGTGACTACCTTTGATGCCTTTACATCATCATTTTTCCTAGAAGCATTGCCTCTATGGTCTGTTCAACTGCCTTTTTCATTCCAGCCAAGCCAATTTGTAACTGAAGATAACATTATCCCATCAACACCTTCACAAACCTTCGTGGTTCATCATAAATATATATATAGTCAACCATACCAACATTCAAGTCGGACTGTCATGTATAGTAGCTACACTCTTTTGTCTAACCCTCCTTGAATTTATATATCCTATTTCGCACTACTGTTTCAAAATAATATACATGTTCCATCAGGATCTATTCCTTCTTCCCCCACAAATACACCTCCCCCACTATGCCTACCACTACTAAAACATTCCACCTATGTTTTTATCAAAACAAATTTAGTTATGTTGGATTTAAACCCTTATTCTGATATAGAATTTTGAGGATGTCATAACATTAGGCCAATACCCCAACTACATTAACAATTATTTGTTTTATTATTTATAATATATATATATTTTTTATTTATAAAATATTTATATTTATTTTTTTTATAAAATAACTATTAATTCTATAATATTGAGTACGTAATTATCAATTACTTGTTTTTAAAATTGGATTTTGAAATTTTAATTATTTTAAAATTTTATTCATTTTTAGGATTCAATAAAAATATATAAATATAATTTTAATATAAATTTTTAATATTTTTTCAATTTATTCATCTTGTATCACCAATCTCCAATAACTACATCTAAAAACAATGGTTCTCAATTTTCCAATATAAGTATAATTTTATACACGAGAAAATATTTAATTACATTTATAATGTATATCAACGAGAGACATTTTTATTGTCTATAATGGTAGATATTATAAATGTGAGTGACACCTTTTAGTTACTTCTCAAATGGATTATAAGAAAAAATCACATAATCTATTATAGAGCCCATTATACAAGTCTTTGTTTACCCTCATGATTTTTATACACCTCCAATGGTAATAAAACCAACCATTCATAGAATAGTGATCCTCCATATTATTAATATAGTTTTCATTGGAAAATAAATCTATAACCATTATGTTTCCAAAAAATCATATATAATATTATAAATATCCTTTAAGGATCGTAAGTAATAATTTAATGATATCTCATTATGCAAGACCTAGTTCTCTTACATACATGCTTTAATTTCCAACAACATATTAAATATCATGTCTTGTGCAAGATATTGAATATATGAGACACTCGAAAACAATTAAATATTCTAATTATGAAATATTCATGCCAAAAATTTTGTAGCATCCTATTCCTAGAAACATATTGAGTAGATACCAGTGAATAATAATGTTTTTGATCCACTTCAAACACTTTTAAATATAATGACATCGATTAAAAAAAATTAATATATTATTCAAAACAATTTGGATACCCAAAATATCAAAAGCATCACATAATTCATTCATATCACTGTTTCTTGATAAAATAGAGTTATCCACATTCAAATGAATTATATTATTTCAAAATTATAGCTTTTCATAAACTTGTAACCAAATAACCACAACATGGAAATCATTAAACCTACTATAAAAAAATAATTTTGGTTTATAATAAATCCACTATATTAAATTAATCCATTAAATTTCCAATGAATTTTTATTAGATATTTATTTATTCCAAAATGATTATCTAGCTTTTTACATCTTTTATTTATTTTCCAATAACTATAAATCCTTAACGTAGTTCCATATATATTACTTTATTTAATACACTTTTCAAGAATGTTATTATATAATCATTCTGGGGTATTTCAAAATGAAATTAATAAGATAAGGTGATAATGATTCTAATTAAATTATTCTTATCCATGGGAGAATATGAGAAGATATTTATTAAATCCTTCATCTTGAGTAAATCACTTAGTTACCATTCTGGATATATATTTTTCAATAATAAAATCAAATTTTCATTTTCATCTAAATTATCACTAACATCATAATGGTTGTGAAACTTTAGTATGATTATTTAATATATATATATATATATATATTCCTATTATATAGTCTATTTCATATTTTATAACATCCTTTAAATGGGATGTATCATAAGGCAAAATATCTTCATCAAATGTCTTTAGATCAGACTCTATAATATGAAATCTAGAGTTTGTGTAAAAACATTTAATTAGATCCTTCAAACAATTACATATTGAAATCACATCCATATCACTTGTTTGTTCTTTAGGTTCTACACATTATGGATGTTCTTATCAGAACCAATAAAAACTCAAAAAATGTTGGATTCAATGGATAATTCTCATATTGAACATGACATGAATATCATGATAATTGTTTTCTACCCAAATACATAAAATAATGTTCTGTAGAAAAAACTAGAGATATTTTCATGTTATATTTATATATACTTTAAGAAAATCCCAGAAATATATCCTCATTCTTGATATTCTTTTCATAGTAGATATTGGTTTTCTAAAACTTGTTTCTGTAATATTTAATTGCTCATATATGATCCAAGTGTAAAACCTCTCCATAGATGATCCACATAGGCTCTTATGATCTTCAAACGACATCAATGATTCTTTATTTCCAAGCATGGTTGATTAAACATCATTTTTTGTCAGTATTTATTTCTTCGTGTTTCATCAGTCCTGAGAAAATTACATTGATCTTCTGGTTTTGGAGAGTATTTCAAAAATAATTTTAGGATTATAGGGAGTATTTTACCTTTTTGCATAAAAAATTGAATTAATTACTTTTATAATGAATTCCCAGTCATTTTTTATTCCTTGTGTAAGGGTTTGTAATTTAGTTAATTTAAAAAATTTACTTTATAAATTATTAAAAAAACATATGACCATATGTGTTGTATTAAATTATTATTAATAATATTATTCCATTGTGTACGCTAACTATAGAAATAATTAATATTATATTAAATAATAGAAAATTAATATTTATCACTAGAAATAATATTTATCCACTTGTCCCCCTGTGGGTTTATCAATTTTATAAATAAATATTTAATTTAATATTTATTTATAAAATAATTATTTCTTTCATCGTATTGAGAATAAATATTTATTAAATATTCATTATATAAATAATTTTTATATGTTTAATTTATTTAGAAATTATACTATGAATAAATATTTCTGAAATTTATGTGATGATAAATTCAATAAAAAATTATCCATCTATATTGAGAATATTATTTATTCCATTTATTAAAATCAAGAATAATTTAATTTGGATTAATGGACATTTTTATTATGTGATAATATGAACATATTTCTCATGGGAATTTCAAAGTCTTTACTAAATTATAGGATTACTATATAGAAATGGGCCAAGGAACCCAAGAGAAATTAGTAAATTTTCGAACATCCACAATCACATATGAGTGCTCGTTATGTAATAAAATTTCATTGTAACAATATCTCAAAAACTAGGTTGCACACCATTTTTATAATGTAATATGATTTATAGTCCTATTATTTTCTTTCTAAAATAATCTATTCATAGTAGCATGGCCATGAAATTTAATGTTACAGTTCTATTTCAATCAAATAGATACCAAATAAACATCAATAAATATGGTAGTTAAGAATCACTCTCAACTAATTCCTTAATAAATTTCATTAATAACTCACCCCACATGTCGTTCCTCCTACACACAAAGGTTTTCATAGTTTGATGTTATTAAATTGAAATGCATGATTCATGACATGAAATAATTATATTATTAAATTATAAGGACCACGACACACACTCGCGTATAAGAACATCTAATAGAACATAATCATGTGCAATTCGTTAAATGTTTTTTATTACAATATCTATTGTTGGGTATATCCAATTGTGAACGTTTTGATATGATGTCTCATATTCTTAAAATTACTCACACCAAACAATAAACATACTATATTCCCAATCATATAATGTAATCATAATGTATAACATGGTTTAAGAATAACATTCTAGAATTTCAATGTTCTCATCTTATTAGAGAACATCTATTCCCTATCATGTGATAGAAAATTAAGGACATTATTACAGTAATTTAATGTGGACTAATAAATAGTATGTAATAATATTTTCAATTAATATTAAATTATATTAATATACTTGTAATCCAATGTATAAAAATTTGGTTCTAAAAATCTCTAATAGAGTCGCACTAGGAAAAGAAAAATCTGCCAATGATTTATAGTCCTATAAACCTCACATGATGATAATGTTTTTTCTGATTTAAGGATTTATTCACGAGGTCTACCATTTTGACATTCATGAATAATTATTTCAATACAACTATTAATATTTTTAAAAACACTTCAAAATATGAGACATCTGAAGAATGTGATTCCCCCAATAATGTGACCATGGATCCATTACTATTTATTCTACAATAGTATTTTCCCAATAATGTATGATAGGTTTATTACATATATATATCATATCTTGACATTGGATGATTTAACGTATCAAAACCTCTTATTTATCTTCCTTAGAATATGAAATATACTTGTACTCTACTATAGAATCTATGAACTTGACATTATATAATCTATTTTAGTTAACAACACCTCCATTGATGGTGAATATGTATTGTGACTATGATTTCATACCATACTGATATATTTTGATACAATTAACTATATATATATTATTTTTCATACTTCTTCATCTCCACTATAATCTAGTAACATATCCTTTTTTAATTTTAGATACCCTAAGGTTAGTCTATATTTCCATAAAAATGATTGTCACTTAGGAAGTCTTGATATATTTTTACCACACATATGGCATAGTAAACATCAATACTATTACATAAAACATTATAAATGACTTAACCAATCACCAAAATGTGGGTAGTTCTTATCATACTTTAACATTCTTCTTATGTATGAGGACACATTTTCATGTAATGTAGAATAACAAGTTACATTAAAAAAAATAACCTCCTAAATTATTCTATATTTAATCTCTTCAGTTTAGTGTAAATATATGTACTTTTACATAGACCAAGAAAATACCTTTGATATATTACAATAGATCTTTATCCAAATAAATACATGATGCTTCACCTATGTACACTATAGAGAATAATTTATTTATCTAATATTTTTCAAATTGTAAGATAGGCATTTCATTTCTAGTTAGTTGTATTTCATTAGTATAAGTAATTAATAAAATGAATTCATTATCACTAACATTCTTATAGAAACTCGTGCAACATTAATTTTTAATATAACATAATTCTATTGTGGATTCTTCAAATTGAATGTTCCTGGAATTGGATTTTTTTCATTAATAAATAAATATATCATCATAATTCATATACCTTGTAGTCACCCATTCATGTCAAACCCAATTCATGTTCGGTCATATAAACAACTTATTATGCTTTACCATTAAGTGAGGAACTTTTGATATCCAATTTCCAAATATCACAGTTGTTGAAATAATCCCCGGAGAGTATAATTATTACTGATTTATTTATAATAACTAGTGGAATACTTTCATCATAGTCTATACCTTGTCAATGTTTGAAGAAATTTTCAACCATTCAATCCTTTAAAGTAACAACATTATAGTCGATGCCCAATTTCTTCTTGATTTCCCATTTGAAACCAACAAGCCTTTTATCAAGTTGAGGGTCTATTGAATTTTAGATATGGTATTGATAAATGGAATCTATTTTAGAATTCCATGTTTTTTTTACTTGGTATCATCTATATGTTATAATGATTCATTATATGTTGCATGATCATTATTATCAACTAATTATTAGTCACCATCCATTGTAATGAGAACAACATGTATTTCAGGTTCTCTAACATCTCTTTTACTCTTTTTCAAAAATTGTGTCTCGAAAAATTCTTCGTCCAAGGGGAATTATGGAATTTAATCTTGTTCACACACTTATGTAACATAATCCAATATTTCATGAAAAATCTATCTCTCCCCCATTATATCTTTTAGATATGTTCTCTCTATTAAGGAATATTGTGTGTATTTGAACTATTACTTTTTTATAAAGGTTCATATAGGTAATATCGACTTGTATTCATGGGGTATCCTATAAAGGTACACTTTTTTCCACAAGGTGAATGTTTATTCCTGGAAAAGGCCTTGAAAAATACTTCACATGCCCACATAATTAAGACAGACACAACATGTTTCATTCCACTCCATAATTGTTATGGAATACCATCCACCACAATAATTGGAACTCGGTTTTGTTTGTGTGTTTTGTTATAAAATGTGTATCCCAAAAAGTATGATGGATGTCTCACATAACTCATGATTGATCTCACCAATTTTAATGTGGTGTTATTACTCTTACAATATAAACATTTCCATTGTGGCGTAAAAAGGGGGGTTAGTTGGGATATAATACCAAACTCCCATAAATAATCATTTATTTCTTCATTTTGATATTCTCCACCATGGACTAAGTAGGGTTTCTAAATATTCTTACCAACAAGTTATCAAATTCACCATTATAATCCTTGAATATGTCAATGAAATCCCACTTATAATTTTTACGTATAAATATACATGTCTGAATATTCCTTCAGAAAATTTTTAAAGTATGAGTATCCATCCATTTCATCAATTGGGGATGGTCCACAGACAGTGGTATAAACTAATTCATGAAGCAATTAATCCCTTTCAACTTTTCCATTAAATGAGCTTGTATTCTTTGTTCATTGTAAAAATTAATGACATTGAACAATTTTTTTTGTTCAATGGAATATAAATTAAAATCATTTTAGAATTTGGTGAAATGTTTTCTACTTATAGAGAATCACAGGGGATTTTATATTAGTTTTTGGTATTAGTCATGTGACAAGTTCTGTTATTGATTTACTATAATTGGTTTCGGTAATCCAAAAGATGAAGATTGTTATTTAAATATTCCATTCCAACACATATTATTTATTTGTAAAATAATTAAAATTTATTCCCAAAATTATAAATGATTCCATATATATAAATTCTATAAACATATATAACTTTTTTGTAGATTATGTAACATAATAATATTATTTCAAAACCACGATCATTCAAGGTATTCATAGGAGGTTGTAGTCCTAAATACCATTAAAAACAAGTGTTTATCTATTGAATGGTTAAATATCTATCTCCCCTCTATTGATATTCTATAATATAAATGGTTATTATACATGAATAAATATGTTAGCATTAAATATTATATCTAATAACCAATTTATAGAAACAAATAAATTTTACTTGATAAAAAACAAATAATACTTCTCAGTTCTTATTTTCCTAGGTGAAACGTTTCTTCTACTGGATAATATTTCAAATTAAAAATAGATATATTGTTGTTACATTATTTCCCTATGATCGTTATCTTATTGGATGATGTTGTGAATAATATTTTTACATATAACTCTTTTCTTAGCCTTTCATTTCAATCACCATAAGTATAGAGTTTTTTTATTTCATATAATTTTCAATATAGAATCTTAGAGTGAGAATATCATGGAGATAATATCTATGTTATTTATAATGAAATTAAATATAATTATGGAGAAGATATAAAGCAGTGATAAAAGAAAGATATTAGTGGTTAGTTTTGTATATATTTTTTATCTGAGTACCTCCAGGTTCTATATATGGGCAATTAATTTAACTATGTTAGCCCTTGATGATACACTTTATCTATGATTATTATGAAATAGAACCATGGTTATATCAACCTGTTCCTATCTAAATTTTTCAATATTCAGACCATTGATATTCCAGAGCAAACTATTAGCATCCAACAATTCAATTTACTTCATTTGTTTATTATTCATGGAATAAATCATTAAATAATGAACATTTATTACGTCTCGAAAATGATCATTATATAAATTTAGGTCCTCATCTCTCAACTCATTTGATGGATGATAAGGAGTAAGGTATTTAAGAATGTAATATTCCCATTCATGGACCAAAAATACCAGTATTTATTTAAAACATTCATGGATGGTACCCTTATAAAAGAGATGGTATTTCTATAAAATTGATCAAAGGGATAATGTGGTTGATGAAAATTAAAATATTCAATAATTATGAGAGATAATATTATTACTAATTCCCATGTATATAATTTAAACCATACAGATAGTATTTTAATTATGTCTACCAATATTATATTATGTCCCAACAACCCCCACCATTTAGACTTATAATGAATTATTTCTATGTCAATCTCTCATGAACCAAGTTAGGTGGCCATCTGACCCTTAGCACGACCTGATCAGTGGCGTGGCATAGAGGGCATTCCCTATCCCTAAAAGATGTAGACAAGTTCATGGGTATAAAAAACACATAGAAATGATTTACATGAATTTATAAAAATAAAAAACCGAACTAATAGAAATAAACTAAATTTGGATATTCAATACTGAAAAAGTCATAAACAAGTTTTAGATTTTATCTACAAGGTTTATGAAAAAGTAAAAAAAACTACCACAATAGAAGAGAGAAACAAACTAGCTTAAACACCACCACATGGAAATAGAAGCATTTCCCTCAAGCCACCTCCATAACACCATACCAAGAAAAATTTCTAATAACTCGACCCACCATCTCCAAAAGTATTACCATAACCTGTGTCAAACATTTCCAAGTCAACATACACCCAAAGGTTTATGTTGTAATACCATAGTAATTTGTTTTATAATTTCTAATACATTAACATATGAAAAATAATAAGATAAAATTATGTGTTTTAAGTAATAATTCATATAATTAAAATTTAGATCTTCCAAAAATAATTTAAAATTAATGTTCTAGAAACAAATACAATTTTATTGTATTATTTTATGTAAAAGAATATTTTAATATGAATAATTGTATTTGATTATTTTTATTAAAAAATTCATTTTGATAAATATATTACTTAACTAAATATTATATATATATATATATATTTTCAATTTTTATTATTTTGATGAATAGTAAATTAGGATATGAATATATTCTCTATTAATATGACACCTCATGATTTTATAGTATGTTTATTCAAAAATAATTTCAATTAATTATATATATTACTTGCACAAAACATATAGTCTCTATGAAAAAACACTTCTTATTGTTATAAACTATATGTTAAACTTAATTTTTCCACTTCTGTGTTGTGAATTTCTAAAAACAGACATACACTATTGTGATCAGTAAGATATATAGAGTGTGATAAAAACAACATAATTATTTGTGAATAGAAACTTGACCCTAATGAGTAGTAATATACCCTTCTGAATAGTAACATTAAAATTATGAATAGTAATTATCTCTTTTAAGTAGTAACATTACCCATGTACGTATAAGTAACATTTAGGCACCTTATAAATCATAGTGAATATTTAAAAATTTGTAATAAAATTTTGGTATTTTGTGAGAAATAGATGTTTAATTACAGTTTTATAATTAATAAATTAATTTAAATGATAATTAATTTTAATAATATTTCTTCCTAAATGAAAATTATATTGTACAATTATATAGTGATAATTTACTGATTCTTTATTATGTTTATCTGGTTATTATAAAATCAGTCACATTTAAAAAATGTATTTTTTGAGTAAATGGTAATTTTAATTACAAATATATTTTCGTATTATGGAAATTAATTTCATAAAATGATGTTCTATTTTATATTATAGACATTGAAACAGGTTTAGGGTGATTTTTTGGTATTTTTCTAAAATACATGAAATTTTGGTGAATAGATAATTCTATAATTTATGGAATATGCTAAATAAATGAATTCATGCATCATGCTTGAGTCATGGGTGATGTAAATTAAAATTGTTTAGAAATCACATCCACATATTACTATTTTTATTCAGATGAATCAAAAATACTCAAAGACTTAATAAAAAATAATATTATTATTATCAAAATAAAGGAATAACCCTCCTCCCCTTCACTCTATAAATAACCCCTCATTACCTCACCTCTTCACTCCACTAGGCCTTGAAGCTTCCAAATGTTCTTCCCAAATACTCCTCCCTAGTATATATATTAATCTAGGACCTCTACGTATATAAAAAATACCAAAACCATTCCTTTAAGGAGGTTCTCAAGGAGTAGATTTCAAGTTCTAAAACCCTCTTACTTCTTCCATTTATTTTCTTTTTATGTTCATTATTTTATTATTCTATCCTAACCTCCTCTATAAAACTGACCATGATAACTCTTGTATAATATATATACTATATTTATATCATGTTAATGTAATCAACATTATCAATCTTCTCACTCTCCCTCTTTTATTTTATAAATAAAATCAGCGTCCAGGAGGTGCCAATTTACAACCTTCATGGTTGAATATGTTTTATTCATCAATTTACTATTAAATGATGGTCACAAAAAAAATTTATGGTTCAAATAGATTATGAAATATAAATTATATGTTATTTAAATTCTATATAACCATAATTTATAAATTATATTAAATAATATATCAAAACTACGTTGTGGTGTTCTAAAAACAATTGTAAAAATATATATGTTTATCTCTAAATGTATTATGTATTTATGCATCATAATAACATGTTAACAAATTATATATATAATAATTTAACCTAATATTTGTTAATTAATAGTATATAAGACCAATTATGGATAACTATGTCCATTCTACATGAACTCCCTTACTTTTAATAATTAAAATATATCTTGATATCAAGGAAACAAACATTTTGGAATGATGTAATAAAATTCATATGTTATTAATAATGAAATAAATGAACATAATAGATCTATAATGAATTAAATATATGTATATAAAATTATGATTTAATTAATTCAATGATTTAATTTTTTTATCCATAATGTTAAGGTCAACTACCGAAAACATTTGGATATAAGGTAAGGGTTTTCTCAACTGAATTTAATTTCCATTAGATATTCCTTACACAGCACTAATTCTTGTGTGTCGTGTATGTATAGGTTCCATTGAAATATCATATCATTAAAATATTAATTTTCATGGTATTAAATTATTTTTTTTTTTAATTTTTGGGGCATAAAATTCGATTGATACAATGTGGTAAGGGATTCCACCTGAACCATCATATATCCTTTGGGTTATTCCTTCAATATCCACAGCTAAATATAATGATTATTTATTTTCATGTACATATTATATGTTCTATTATTATGTTCCAAAATCATATATTCAGATCACTTCATCTTTCAATTTTCGGGATTATATGTTTTATAATAGTTCCCTTCTTAATTATTCTGGAATAATAAACCTGATTACAGGGAACTTCTCGATTTTTTACCCATTTTAAATTAAATTATATAATCTGTTTTATGCAATAATTATTTTTTGAAATTTAGAAATTTTATCTTGAAAAAATATCTTGGTTTAGTTTTGGTTTTATGATAATAAAAAATCCTATTCAAATTTAAATATCTTTAACGTTTTCATTAAACCGTTCTAAAATAATTTATTCATAAAGCTTCTTTAAAAACACATCTTACATGATTTCACATCAATGGGACATTATTTTTGACTCAAATATATTTTTTATATCCTTAATTATTTTCTAGGATATAAATGTTTAAAAATATATTTCGTGACCATTAAAAATTATTTTCTAAAAGAACACTACTTTCCAAAGAATTTTTTTTCTCGTCTCAATTTTGATTCTGTGATATATACACCATGTTCACCACAAATTTCGTTCATGTTGTGTATGTAATTAACTTTGGTATATCAAATCAAGAGTATCATTATTATCATAATATTATAAGGGATTATGATTTGACTGATTCAAGGTGGTATCAGATACAATGGAATGTTTATGGATTATTTCATTGAGTATTTTTCAATGGTCTCACATAAAATTATATTCATCTATGTAAAAATATTTTATATAATGATATATTTAACTTTTTGTATCTCTTATGATATAATCTATAATATTTTTTTGTATGATTTTTGATTATTTTGACTAAGGATGTGTTATCTTGATACCATTCATGACATTACTCTGAATGGTTAGTGTTTATGTTTAATAAATGTAGAATTTTATTTACATTTCATATGTTAGTTTCAATATTAATTTATATTTTGATTATGTTGACCCCTTTCATATTTGGATTATTATGTGTCGGGTGGGGCCCTCAATAGCCCCACGGGGCATTAGAAGGTCTCATGAGACAAACTAGTTTTGGTTTTTAGCTCTTTATGTATGTTCTTGGCATGAGGCCTTGATAGTATTGCTATAATATCCCGCATTATGCATTCCATCATTATGAATCAAGTAACATATAGTCCATGTGATTTTTCTACTATTAGAATATCCATGGTTATGTTTTATTATAGAATTATTCATCCAGCTTTTTATTTCTTCCATATTATGCTCAATATTATGTTTTATTGGCATGTGTACGTTTATATATACACCATTACTTATTATTTATGCTTCCATTGTATTACATACCCTTACTAAGAATCTGAGAACAACTCATTCTTATGAATCATTTCACTATGTTAGGAACAAGAAATTTTTTTATAAAGTTTCAACAATGTAATTTATTTAATTTTATATTATATCATGTTAATTTTCTTTTACCAATGAATTATGGCTATCAAGAATGTAATTGGGTTTTCCCAGAGTAATAAAATGATCATTCCTTTAGAATTTGATTCCTTTTAATCAGGAAAGTGTAATAATATAGTGCATTGGCTCTATTATTCTAAGGTTGGGGTAATAAATTTGGTATCAGAAGAAGTTTTTCAATAAAATTGCAAACTAGATTTATAGAACATATATTACAAAATATAACCCTTAAATATACATTAAGGATAAACATAAAAAACATACTATAATTTTGGTAAGGTATATATTAACTGGATATTTCAAGAAAATATATCCCTATCTGGATACTACAAGTGGTCGTGGTTCTAGCACATATGTATCTAAGAGTAAAAATACAGAAAAGTGTTTTAGGACATAGTTGGGATAACATGGTACAAACTAATCGCCCTTATTATGCACTTGGTTTTTCCCTACTAGGGAATATGCTTAAGATAATCCCCATATTCTATAAAAACCAATATAAAGGATTTAAATGTGATCATATTCTAAAGGAATCATTGTTAATGATTATAAGATTAGCTATGTATATTTTTTTCAATTTATGTTACATAATTTCACTAGTATTGGGATTATGCATTATTTTTTTAATGATGTAATCTAATATTGTGTATGAAATTGTTTATAAATGGAAAGTAGTAGAAGTATTGGGAACCACATCAATACACATAGTCCAATGAGTAATAATGAACATTCCATTGATGGTTTTAACCAATGTTTCAAAAGAAATAAGCCTCTAAGACATTTCACATCACATGAAAAGTTAGTATCATGTACTAATAAGAAAGATAAATCATTTTCTAATTATTATTGATTTTAAACTAATCATATAAAGAATAGGACAGTTATGAAATAGATAGATAAAGGGAAGAAAAAAGATTATTATTTTCCCACATGTGATAATTATGGAAGGACACACATTGGTGTATTCTTAAGAAGAAAAGGAGTTTGCTTCAGGTGTGGAGAAAAAGGACACCATGCTCATAATTTCCTTATAAGGAATATTTTTCTAATATTTAAGGATTTAACTATATGTATATGGGACACTACACAAATCAATGTCCTTAGCGTCAATGAAATATAGATTTAATATTATAAAGGGATAATGGTCATGATTTTGATGTTACTATGTTCGAAGTATAATAATTAATGTTTTTTTCGATTCATTAAATATGGTATGATATTTTTCTTATAAGAATTATGGAATATACAAGGATTGTATAGGAGTTATATTTTATTAAGTATTTGAGTTTGTATGTTGAATGGTACCAAGGAAAATTGACTCATTATCAAGCTAAACTTTTGGAAAAATATATTACTGAGGGAAATAAAACCCTTAATATGTTTATTATATTACGATATCGATTTCGGAATAAATAGATGATTTATTTGGATAATTTAATTGGGTATAAATTGAAATATTTGTTCTAAATACTGAAAATTTGATAAATTGGTACAGTATACAACATTTTGGGCTTGATGAATATATCTAAATTCCTATGTTTTACCTAAGGAATAAAAAAGCATTAAAAATCAATATGGATTTGTGGTAATTCATGTTATTACAATACATAAATAGAATACATGTATAATTTTCTCACATGTTTTAATGTGACAATTAAGAGACAATTAACGTTGATTAATAGGATTATTATAGAAATTTAGTGACATATTTCAAAAGAATTGAATCTTAATATTCTGGAATAGTTAAATATTAATAGAATGGATGAATTTGATCTTTTGTCAATTTTTTAGAAAATATTTTACGCTATTATACAACATGTCCCATTAAATGATGTATAAATAGTTAATTAAAAATCTGAAGGATGATATTGTGTATCATGAACTTATATTTCCTTACATTATAGAGTGAAAAAATTTCTTAACTTTAGGGAATGGATCATGAATCACAAAAATGTTATCACAATACCTTATTTTTTGATTAGTAAATTGTCCCATTATATCATCGTGGATTTATGGCTTTGTGAATGTTAACTTCCCATAGCCATGTACCCTATCAATTTATATCCGAACATGATGGTTAGATTATTCTTCCATGTCCATATTCTCACAACATATTAAGGTTATCCAATTGAAATGCATAGATTTTTTTGTAACCTACGAATTTCAATTTCCCCCTTATTATGATAATATTTTATTTACACTGTTTCAAATATGGGTTTCCCGATGTGAATTTCAAATATCAACCTTTATCATTCAAAGTGTAATTTCTATCTTCATGGACGTAATTCATATTGATGGAGAAAAATGTGACAACCAATTATTTTGTTTTAAAATTTTTTATATAATATATTATGAAAGGTAATAATTGAAAATTATGGTTTTTAATTAATTATAAGTATAATTAATGTTTATATATTTAAAATTAATTTTAAAATAATGTTCTGAAAATAAATACTATTTTAAATTATTATTTTATGTAAAAGAATATATTAATATAAATATATGTATTTTTTTATTACAACAATAAATTTTTTTAATATATTATTTAAATAATTATTTTAATAATATATATATATTGATTCTTATAATTATTTTGGTAAATATTAATATATGTTATGAATATGTTAACAATTAATATATCACCCCAATAGTTTATGATATTTTTCTTCATATATAATTTCAATTCATTACATTGTATTTTTATAAACATCATAGAGTCTCTACAAATCAATACTTTTATATAGTTATAACCTATCCATTAAACTTATATTTTATTCTTCTATTTTTTTTATATTGAAAAACAGATATACACGGTTGCATTCTATAAGATATTTAGTGTCTGATATAATCTGCTTAATTTTTGGTGGATAGAAACTCAAACATTATGAAAAGTAATGTACCCTTATGGATATAAACATTAACACAACAAATAAAATTTACCCTTATGAATATTAATATCTCCCACATATGTTTAAAAAAAATTGGCACCTTATTGATGACGGTGAATATTTTTAAAAGTAATAATAAATTGTTACTATTTTTTGGGAAATAAACATTTATTTACAATTTTATATTTAATAATTAATTTAAAATATAATTCATTTTCATAAAATGTATTCATAAATCAATATGTGTTTGTCTTATTATTTTGGGATAATTTATTAAGACCTTTGTTAATTTTTAGGGTATTATATAATCAATTTTAATTCTAAAAACAATATTTTTTCGAGTAAATGGTCATTTTAATTAAAATTTAATTGTCACATATTTAAGAAATAATTTTCATAAAATGGGGTTCATTTTTTATTACACACTTCAAAAATATCTCAGGGTGAATTTTTTGGATTTTTTTTCAGAAAATGATTTTTTATTCAATAGTGAAATTCAATAATTTATAAAATATGCTAAATAAATGATTTTATGCATAATTCATGAGTAAAAGATGATATAAATGGGAATTTTATAGAACTCACATGAAATTATTACTTTTTTATTCATAGGAATAATATCAATTCATTGTCTTGTGCCTAAATATTTAAATAATTTTTAAAATAATAGTGAAACCCTCCTCTCCTCCACAATAAAACAACCCATCACTGCCACATCTTTTCAACCAAATAATCCTTGAATAATATCAATGTTATTCCAAAATTATATTACCTTTTATCTCCCCAAGTCCATTATATCTTTTCCAATCCAAAATACAAAAACCCCTTCCTTTAAGTAGGTTCGCAAGGATGATATTTCAAGACGTCAAAACCTCTTCCTTTTTCGATTAAATTTATTTTTATATTATTTATTTTATTATTATCTACTTCTATCCAATTTAAAAATAGATCATGATAACTCTATTATAGTATATATACATTAATTATAACATTTAAATTTGAAATTAATTAATAGTATCCTCACTCTCTCTCTTTTATTTTATAAACAAAATCATTTTCTTGGATGTGCCAATTTATAACATTCGCGGACAACAATGTTTTGTTATTCAATTAAATAATCAAGGCTGGTCATGAAACTATTTTTATGGTTTAACCAGATTATAAAATATTTATTATATCTTATTTAATTATTATGGAACCATAATTTATACGTGATATTTAATAATAGAATGAATCACGTTCGTTGTGATCGAAAAATAGTCCTAAAAATCAAAATGATTATCAGTAAATCTCTTATCTATTGATTAATACTCATTATATATTAGAAAATTATATTAATACCCACTTAAAATTATGTATGTTAATTAATAATTTAAAAGATAAATTCTTGCTGATTATATCCATTCCACATGAACTTTATTACTGGTAATCAAGCGAACTGATCCTGAAATCAAGGAAACAAACACTCCAAAACAACAAAATTAAATCGTATAACATATCAAAAAGAAAATAAGTGACCTTAATATAACAATAAAGAATAACATATATTTATATAATGTTATTAATTAATTAATGTATTTAATTTTATTATCCATGAAATTAAATTGAAGTGATGAATACATTCATAAATAAGGTAATGGTTTTCCCAACTCACTTTCATTCCCGTGATATATTCCTTAATCACTTGTAATTGTTGTGTGCAATGCTTGTATACTACTCATTGATTTTTAATATCATGAATCTATTTATTTAACTGGTATTGAATTTTTCATTTCATTATTCTTAAACATTGGGTAATATGATTCAATTGATTACAAAATGGTAAGGGATTCCACATGAACCTTCATTTTTTCTATTGGGTTATTCCATCACATTCCTTACCAAAATGTCATTCTTATTTATTTTTGTGTACATATAAAATATTATGTTCTTATGTTACAAAATAATATATTCTTAACTTATAATAATTAATTCTTTTTGGATTATATGTTTTAAAATAGTTTCCTTCTTAATTAATCAAGATAAACAATACTAATTCATGGGAAATTCTCAAAATCTTACCCATTTTCAGGATCAGTATATAATCTATTATAACCCATCATTATATTTACTTCATCAATAATTTTTTCATGAAAAAATATATTTTTTCATTTATGGATTTATGAAAAAAAAAATCATTTCATCTTTAAAATCTCTTCAATATTTTCCTAAAACTACACAGAAATGTTTTATTTCAAATGCTTCCCTAGAAACTCTTTTTACATGACTTATCATTAGTTGGATATTATTTATGCCTAGAATATAATTTTTTTATCAAATTTTTTATTTTTTGGAATATAAATTTTTATAAACATATTTCATGACCAATACAAATGATTTTCCAAAAGAACTCGTCTTTTAAGTAAAAAGGTTTTTTCATGTCTCACTTTTTATTCTAAAATATATATGACATGTTCAATAATTATTCCTTACATGTGGTGTATGTAATACCCTTAATTATGTCATATATAGGGCATCATAATTTATGTGATATTCTAAGGTATTATGATTTGAATGTTTCAAGGTGGTATGAGACAGTACAAAATTATTAAGGATTATTTTCTCACAAAATTTATTGTTATCACCTAAAAGTATCATATATATATATATAAATCCCTTTTTAATCATGTAAATTATTTACTTTTATCTCTTATGATGTCATCTATAATATGTTTCTGAAGGGTTTCTGATTTGATTGACTTTGGAAGTGTTATCTTGATACAATTCACCATATTACCCTGTATGGTTTGTGTTTATGTTTAATTAGTGGGGAATGTTTTTTAAATTTCATTAATCAATTTCAATATGTATTTAAATGTTGATTCTGTTCATACCGTTCATATTTGGAATGATTTGGACTTAGTATGTGTTAGGTGGTGGCCTCTGTATCCTCACAGTGTATCGGTATGTCGAGTAAGACAGACTAATTTGGGTTTTTAACCATTATTGTATGGACATTCCATGAGGCATTGACAGTATGGTTTTGATGTCCAGCATTATTCAGTCACTCATAGTGATGTTAGTAATTGATATTTAATGTGATTATTCAACTAGAAGAATATCAATGGTTAAGTTTTATTATGGAATTTTTCATTGCGCTTTGATTCCTACCATATTATGCTTAGGATTATGTTTTAATGGAATGTGTAATTTTATTTCATGGTTATCCCTTATTATTTATGTTTCCACTGTATTACATACCTATACACAGTATCTGAGTTCATCCTTTTATTATATTTCATTTCCCCATGTTATGAAGAATAACACATTGTATAAGCATTCAAGGATGCAGTTTATTTCATTTTATATTGTATCATGTTTTATTTCCTTTTCCCAGTGTATTATGTGTATCATGTACACAATCTGGTTTTCCAAAACAACTAAAATGATCATTCCTTTGATATTTTTTTCTTTTAGTCGTGAAAATGATATAAAATAATGCATCAGATCTAGGCTTGTGGGGTAGGGGGATTACATAAGCGTGGTGTGAGCCTATTCCCAATAAACATCCACCTAACTAAGGATTCCATGCACAAAAAAGTAAATAAAAAATAAACATTAAGGTTTTATAAATGAATGAAATGATAGAAAATTTTTTAAGGGAGTTAATTTAAAATAAATACAATTTAAAAGAAAAAAATAATGAAATCGCACTTTATTTTGAAATTCCTATCCATACATATTGTATTTCAATTGTATGTGTGATATAGACAATGTGTAATAGTCATAGGAAATATCCCAAGAAAATAAAGGGACACCAGGAACCTCATATATTAGTGTAATATGGCATATGGACCATTACCAATTTCATTCTTAAGAATGATCCATTGGAGTAGAGCGACATCCAAAATTTTAGTGGTCTCAAATAATCATCACTATTTAGTGAGTATTGTAATCGTTAATCTCGCTATATTAAATCCACCTATAACCACTTCTAAATCACTAACATACTAGTTCAAGTCAGCCCACCAAGATATCCATGCTTCGGTTTGTGTTCAAACAAGATTAACAGTTCACATAACACCCCACATATTGTTTTCATCAATAATACATGGCATTTCCCAAGATGAGCCAACAATTCCAAACCCAAACTCATACTTTAAAATCAAATTCATACTGAAACCATATTAAATCATTATTTTCATCACTCTCATAATATAATAAATCATTCAAAAAAATTATAAATATATTACATGAACCACAATTCTTTACACCAAAAACAGACTCAAAATTTACTTTTTACCCAAATGAACAACTAAACCTCCCCAAAATGTGATTTTAATCACACTAACAATTTAATAAATCTTTTACATTATTAATAAAACGTGTACAAGATGCACAATGTGGCTTACACTAATTAAATACTCAAAATACTCTCTTTAAAAACCAAACACACACAAAATCCTTTTCCGAAAACCATTCACATCACTTACATAATATAAATAACAAATTTCATAATTTACAAAATGATTTAAAGTGAAACAATGATGGTTTATACCTTAAACACCCCTAATTTCACATTAGTAATCATTTTAAAATCAAATAAATAATGAATACGTTCTAAAAATAGTTTCACACCAAACATATAATTCATAAAACGTTCCAAAATTCACAAGAATGCATAATCAATTTACCAAAAATGTTTAAACATGGAATCACCTACCTTGGGTGAATAAAATGCTAGAAAATGATGTGAAACCCCATTCACAAAACCATGAGACCCTATCAAGGAAAGACATGACACACAAAATCAATATGAACCCCTAAAAAAAGAGATCTAACCCAAAAACGAACACCATACCTGATGAAAAACATAAACCCGCAAAATAGAAGAGAGGAAACCTTAAAATAATTGGAAAACAAGATAAAAGTGGTCTCACATGAGAGATCACGAAGGATCCTAACAAAAAATGGCAAAAGAGTATATCCCAAGGATAGGGGAGGATGGAGGGTTGTGCACCTGCAGTCAGAGGGCCAATAAGGTTCTATAAGGGGTGGAATGGCGTAAAATCCGGAAGAGAAAAAACCCTTAAAATGTAATGAGATGGAAGACTGAATGGTTAGTCTGCATGGTTTAGCAAACTATGCAAAGACTGTATGCTCACTTTTCCAGAAATGGTAAACCATACTCACACATACCTGGGCTAAGGCCCATGTTTTGGGGTGGCCATGCAGTGGCCACTACCTCGCCTATACTGCGACCACATGGTAACATGGGTAGGGCACGTGTTTACAATTAATTGTGTTCCAAATATGAACTTAATCTATCCAACCCAAAAAATGAAATTTTCCCACCAAAATTAAAATGGATATCATAGTGTTGATTCTAGAAATAATATAAGAGGAAAATATACCCCATATTTCTATCCCAACTCACCAGGTTCCTAATAAAAAAACTGTGAACACGATTGAAGCCAGAACCAAGATATAAAATTAAAACCTGGGTGTGACATTTCACACCACCGTAAAACTTTCCTCCCTTTAAAATCCAAATAATGGTCTTCGAGAAAACAAACCTATAACTCATTCATAGTTCATGTAGTTCCCCAATGAATGAAAAGTGAGAAGAGGCAAGATAACTATCCTCAAAGAAAATAACTTGCAACGTAAACTCAGGGGACCCAAAATGGAATCCATGCTACATGTCACCCAACCCCGAAAGCTAATTCCTAACTATTTTATTGATAAATGGAAAGGAACTCTCACATGGACGATCCGACCAATCTATCGAAAACACCATATACTATATCGATTGAAACCAACACCACATGCCTCACACAAATGAACAATATCATGCCATATCCCAAAAAGTACCCCGATAACCGTACTTTAACAAAACAACCAAGAGAAATTTTACAATATTACCTCGATGATACCATTAAAAATGCGCCAATATGAACACTTACTAAAAAGTGGATCTTGAGGTTAGGTAGATCAAAATGAGACTACCTACTACCTATCTTAGACCGACAATGAGATGAAGATAATGACATGGGGAGGCCGAAACAGACTCCCCACCATAAAAAACAACCTATCACTTGAGATGCTTCCATAATACCAATTTGGTGATGCTCGAAAAAACTCCCCACCATAACGAATAAGATAACATCAATTCATTTTAGTGTAATTTCAGTGAGACCCATGGTGGTCCTCCCCAAAATCAATACTAACTTTTTTAATTGACTAGCATGGGCCAATAAATCAATCCCGACATGATCTAACTAGGGAACATTATTTATGACCTAATTTCCCAACACAAGGTACTCATGCGTGAATCAACAAACCATGCAGAAGTCATTACACAGTTCACCACTCCCACAAGCATTACCATCCTCAAAGGATACCAAACCAAAATTGAGGGCGACTCACAATGATGGTCATACATGCACAAGTATAATGGTTCAAAATAATGATACAATCGTGCCTCCATAAAATGAAATAGGAACTCTTTAAACCACATGGTTGGAAAATAAGAAACAACATCCCCATGCATCCTTCCCCCAAATGGGACTACTACAAACGAAACAACTTAAAAGGACATATGAACCTTTTCAATTTACCTTAATGAAAAATGATATTAAACCAAGTTCCATTATTCACATGGGGGTTCTAGACTATTCTACATATTCACTTTGGGACATATGTCCAATGCTCTGTGGATTGAAGCATATCCTTCCTCATAGTCTAGAACTGAAAACCCCTGATAAAACATATTCTTCTAGTTCCACAAGCCACCAAACTACATTCCAAACAACACTAATGGAACACAACAAACCCTATGGAATATATTACTCTAACACATCACTTCATCAACACAAGGGCTTAGAATATTCACATGCATCACCCCATAACAATGATAGTGAAAATCCCAAATGAAAAAACACAAAAAACACTCCCATCCGAATAGGGAAATTATTAACTCCCTATAAGGAAGGCACACTCCTTCTAATACAGGGACTCTCAAATGATTCTACAAAATACACCCTTTAATTTCAAAGAGATACCACCCAACAAGATTTCACTAAACATGACCTTCCAACTAATGGAAACATTATATGGTCAGGGACACTAAACTGAGTCCTAACAAACTAGAGAGTCCGACTTATCGATGATAAATGTCATCTTTGTACATCACAGGACTCAAGGAATCTATGACATCATTGAAACATTCTCACATATCCTCTCCCACTATGATAGGATCTATTTTTTTGGAAAAAGAAGTGGTGGAATCAATTCTGGGAGATCGACAAGGAAGTACATACATTATTAAACTAGAGGATATACCAACTACATATCACATGTGGCCGAACATGAATTGTATATAAACTGTTTGTGGGGGAGTACACTAGTCCGTGAGGGAATATCCTAAAGACCAAATCAAACGATTTCATTATCCAAAAAATGACACAAGTGAAAGCCAAACGTACAAAGGGAACCACCACAAGGTTCCCAGAAACACTCCTTAAAAGAAAACATTAATCATTATCTCAATACTAACATGTTACCAATCAAAACACCACATGAAACATCCCACAAACAAGAAGTGTCTTCATTCTAGAAATATCTTATGATTGAAAATCCATAATCATAAATAAATACACAATATAATAATATATTACCAAATATCATATATTTTCTCTTTGAAAAACACCTTAGAAAATGAAATAATTTGGTTGGGTTTAACATTCACTAATGGTACCCCATGCCCTCACACATGCATATTATTCTGAAACCCTAGGAACTCAACTAAATTTCCTTACATAACTCATGAATTTGGTCACCTATAAGAATACAATAATCAGAAACAAAAACGTTTTGTTTTTCAAAGCAACAGTCAACCCCCACCTCTACTTCTCAAAACAACTACCCAAAAAATCAAACCCATTTTGAATCTCTAAAAGCATTTCCAAAAAACACCAATCATTAAAACACAAATTCTTTTTAAATCATTATGAATCAACATAAAAATGTTTGATTTCACTTCAAAACCGTAACTATTTCAAAAAAAATTCCATTTTACCAATACCAACTCATTTAAAAACTAATTTACCATTATTCAAAACAAGTTTTCCAAGATTATTGAAACTTTTCCTAAGCCAACTAATTGCAATTTCAAGGACCATTTCCATATTCCAAAGATAAATTACAAAACATTTCATTCCATTAAAAACACATTTACATAATCTTGAAATTCCCATTTAAAACAGATTTTATAAAACCAAAATTAGTATAGATCATGATTTCCCACCAATTAATATCAATAACCATAACATTATATTTTGATAATATGATCCAGATAAACTCACCCCCTCTCAATAAATGCCATTTCATAAAAATCGACATATCCAAATATAAATTTAAAATGATTCATAAACACATATTTTATACCTTTAGAAAAGAATTCCATTTCCTATTTTAAATCTACAATAATTTTTTCCCAAACAACATTTTCCAAATGATTTATGAAAACCCAAAGGGACATAAGGCAATTCAAGAGTAAATTAGTGCTAGTGGGTGAATTGGATATATGGTTGGTGGCCATATTCCAATCTCTCCACCATCAGATAGAGATTTCTAGGGTAATTTTCCTAACTACACATGGATTGCTAGGCCCTGTGAGCTCACTAAAACATTTAAACCAACTCTCCTTTCATTTCCCTAATCAACAAACAATCATAATAACAAAACTAATAATATGAAAGCAGACCATCCCTGGTGACTTGAGTCTTATCATGAGGTGTACTATCCAGGAACCCTACTCATAATCAGAATATCATATATTGATAAAAATATATCCATTCCACCCAAACACTTAACCAAGGAACTAAACCCTAAAGAGTGTGACCTCCTCTGATACAATTTTCTCATGAACCAAGTTGGATTTCCATCTGACCACGCACCCAACCTAGTCTGTAGAATATCTCAAAGGGTGTTCCCTATCCCTAAAGGGTGTCAACATGTTCCCATGTCCATTTTTTATAATCACTTAACAACAAACAAAGAATAATGAAAAAAATATGAATATTCAACCCAAACAAGCCGTAAAAAATTTAAAAAATTTAGCTACACGGATTATTTAAAAGCACAAAAATAACCAGAAAGAAAGGGAACCAAAAACAACCTTAAAATACCACCACATTATAAGAGCAGCATCTCTCCAAGACACCTCCACAACACCATATCATGAAATCCACTTTGAACCAGACCCACCATCTCCAAAAGCATTACCCTAACATATGTCAAACATTACAATGTATACTAACACCCAAATGTGTATGTATAGTGCGATCCTATGCCTAATAAGATTACACCATGAAAATATTACATATACTAAACAATATATGACTAATAAACATACATTTATTACAAAAGGAATGAATTCTAGAACAATTTTAAGGGCATATGTTTAAATGAAAGGAAATTTTAAAGAAAATTACATTAATGAAATCATGGTTTCTTTTGAAATTACCAACCAAACATACCATATGCTGATAGTATGTGTGATGTAGCCAATGAGACTAGTCATGGGAAATATCCCTATTGAAATTATAATAATGGGACACTAGGTAACTTGTATCTCGATGAAATGTGGTATAGAAACCACAACTGTAACGTCCCCATCCTGGATGCCACTAAACTGGTGCTCCGAGCTGGGTGGTTACCCGACCTTAAGTGCGCCTCCCCGTATGCCAAAGGTTGTAGACTTGAAGCGGGGGTCTATGTAGTCATGTGGGGAGAATATACACCCTATTAATAAGATTAATCCACAACATAATAACTAAATAGCGGAAACAATAACCAATAAACAAGGAACATGTATAAAAACCAATCCCAACAATAAATATGTCATGTCATACTACAAGTGCAAAGTGTGCAAAATCCCAAACAAAGACAGTGACCAAAATCCCCAAAATAGTCCTGACTCCAAGTCTAGATCATCCACCAAGTGCTACCCAGGTCCACTCAACTATCTAGCAAGGATCTTTTCACTTCTCCTGACCTTCAAACATGTAGTCTTCTCGGGTACCCAACGGCGTCCCGAGGAGGGTGTGAGTAAAACTTAGTAGGCCACCACCAACGGTGTCTACAAAATATCCAGTATATACTAGTAGTGAATGCAAAGGGATATGAATGATAATTACCAAGTAATTACTTAGGGTTCCATTAACAAGTTCAAAGCCAAAGCCATTGCCATTTCCATTACCATTCATTTATTACCAATCATCTTCACTTACCATTTCATCACATTTCCATGGGTTAATCACATACATTATGTTACATGGTTCTAAGGAAAATAATGACATGAAAGAGGGTAAACACATCATTATCCTATCTCACTTGGAATAACTCCCTCATAGAAACCATAACCTCACCTCGAAGCCTCAGTCCGGGTGGATGCAACCGTTAGGAGAATAGACCCTCAGTCCCCTTTCCTAACACGTGCATTTAGGGGGGATTTTTGAGCCTCAATATCCACTCGACCCATGGGTGTAGATCCTCATGTCATACCCCACTCTAAAAAGCCATGTGCAAATTCTTATATATAAGGAACCATCAACCTTCCAACCATTTCCTATCGGCAACCATCATTCACAACAACCCTCATGGGAAAACACATCATGCCTTACCCCATTAACACAGTAACATTTCACATCATTTAACCATTCACCCAATTCCCATGTTTTATGCCTATATCACTAAGAACTCAACAATAGACCAATAATATATCCCATTATGGTCTTTAATCAATTTACACATTAACCCATTTACGCATTCATCATTTCCATAAATCAACCATTTTTTCCATTTCCAATAACCCTAAGGTTAGTTTCCAAGTCTAGGTGCATCACCTATCTTCTTTCCCAAGTTCCACCAATCATGCCAACATATTCATCAAGGGCTGTACATTTTATTAGAACAAGGTCACTTGTTTAATTAACAATCCCTAGCATGGGGAAAAGCTGGCACATCCCATGGATGGCCCCAACAAGGTCAAGTCCATCCCAACACTTCCTACGGGGATCATGAGGGTTCACATTTACCATTTGAAACATCATTCTCCTCAATCATCCCAAGGAAATCCAAACATAACCAAGGAAAAGAAAGAAAACAATTTAACCTACACAAAAACCCGAAATAAAATGGGATATAACTTGTTGACCACCTACCTCGAAACCATAGTTTAATGCACTCTCCATCGAGTCCTTAGACCTAGATCCAACCAACATTTAGATATTCAACCTAAAACTCACCCAAAAGATATGGGTTTTGAGATTTGGAACAAGATGAGATAATCCAAAAGCACTAATCTGAAGAAGAGTGGGGTAGAGAGGATTATACTTACCCGGAGCTTCGATCTGCAACCGACGGCATACAAAAAGGCCAAGAATCGAAGGAGAACCACCCTTGGGAAGCTTCGGTCGAATTGGTTCGTCCTAGGGTGAAGAGGGGAGGAAGAGAGGAAAATCCCAAGTGAGGTTTAAAGAGCCTAGAGTGGAAATTTTGTAATTTTTCTCAACATTAAGTGGTCGCACGGTTTGGAAAACCCTGCGCAAACTGTGCACACACCACTGCCCAAAGGAGGAGGAGCCGCATGATTTATCTACGTAGTTTGGAAAACTGTGCACTCACTTCTGTCCAGAGGAGGGAGGGACGCATGGCTTAGCCTGGGCAGGCTGCACAGTTTGGCTGACTGTCCGCAGGCCGTGCGTCCTAGCATGTCTTACCAAGTTTTCCTTCCTTTCATACCCTAAGCCTCCAGAACACCCCCAATGAATCTCACACCTTCAGAATACATCCCTTAAGGTAAAAAACAATGGATTCATCCAAAACATAATGAATATGTACCTTTCCAAAAACCGGTATCTTACAACCTCTCCACATTATAACAGCTCGTCCTCGAGTAGAGAATCCAAGCCTCATTGCTCAACCGAAGAGAAGAGTATGGGCCACTGAGCCCACATATCGAATTCCCACTCACAAGTTTCTTCCGGATCCTTCCCATTATTCCATAGTACTCACACTAATGGCACAACCTTTCCCGACAAAAACCTATTTACTATAATCCACCACATGAACAAGATGCTCTTCAAAAGATGCATTAGCCACAAACTCCACATCCTCAATATCAACCACGTGAGATGGGTCAGGGTGATACCGTCAAAGCTGAGACAGATGAAACACATCATGCATCTCCCCATACCACTGTGGAAGAGCCAATCGGTAAGCCACTGGTTCAATCCTCTCCACAATTTCAAAAGGTCCCCTATACCTAGGTGCCAACTTTCCATGCTTCCATATCCGACAGTGACCCATCCTTGGCGACCACCGAAGGAACACTTTGTCTCCCACCCCAAACTCAAGAGGTCTATGCCTCTGATATAGATATTAATTCTTCCTTCTCTACGCCGTAGCCATCCACTTCCTGATCATCTTAACTCTCTCTTGAGTCTCCTGCATGAGACTTGGCCCCAACAATTCAGATTCACCAGCCTCTAACAAACACAACGGAGGTCTACATGGCCTCATGTAAAGTTCCTCAAATGGTGCCATAGGAATCGTAGCCTGAAAACAGTTGTTGTAGGAAATCTAAAATAACGATAGGTGCCTCTCCCACGAACCACCAGAGTCCAAAACACAAGCTCATAACATGTCTTCCAACACTTGGATCGTTTACTCTAACTGTCCATCTGTCTGTGGGAGGAAAGTCGTACACAAAAACACTTGTGTACCAAGTGCCTTCTACAACCCATGCGAGAAACGCGATGTGAAATGTGGATCTTGGTCCGAAACTATGGTCCATAGCACACCATGCAACCACACTATTTCCCGAATATACAGCTCATCCAACTGGTCGACTGTAAAGGTCTCCTGAATCGGTAAGAAATGAGCCACTTTCGTTAACTGATCCACAACCACCCATATTGCATTATTCTGTCATGGCATCCTCGGAAGACCCAAGACAAAATCCATTGTTAAATCATCCGAATTCCATTCCAGAATAGGCAATAGATGAAACAAACCACATGGGCATTGGTGCTTGGCCTTCACCTGCTGATAGGTAAGGCACCGTGCCAAAAGGCCTGTAACTTCCTTCTTCATTCCAGGCCACCAAAACTGCCTTCGGATATCACGATACATCTTGGCCAAACCAAGATGCACTACCCACTTTCCAAGTTTTGGTTGTACATCACAGTTCCTACAGAACACGAATCAAGGGCACAAACATTCCCCACAATGTAGAGACCCGTATCTTGACATACATGGACATTACATTACATTTGAGAAATACTTAGTACATAACAAAAACACACACACAAGGACCGTAATAGTTTAGTGTCTTTGGAAACTCGGAATATCATCTTCTAATCGTGGTGAAAGATCTTCAACATCTCCCATAAAGATCTTCTTTTTTTATACCTAAAACCTTTCATTATATCCTGGGGAAAAGAAAACATAAAAGGGTGAGCTCAAATGCTCAGTAAAGGTAAACAAAAGAAATATCAATCACATCATATACATAAGCACATAACTTTTGGAAATCTTAACCTGCAAAAGAGATCATAATTTCATAACATGGGGTAAATCATGGCAGTGAGATGTAATCACAATAATCATAACAAAAAACATGAAACTTTGTGCCATTCACACATAATCATAGAGAATCATTTCTTGTTAGTCAAGACTCATTGCCAAGACTATCTTAGTGGACAAAGTCCCTTTCTGAATCGAGTAACCCTCGTTTCGGTCCTGTTTCACTGAACCAGTATAACCTACCATTCCAGCCATGTCTATCTCATGAGATATAAAATCATTACCCAATGCATTGGAGGGAGATATAGGTCCCACCCATCTCATAATGATACCATTCTTATGTGTGCCACAAAATCATAAATCATACATCATTTCATAACCCATGTAATAAAATGGGATTCTTAAACATCATGCCATCATAATCCATAAACAATTGATATCATTTCATCATAAGAAAACTAAAACCATTTAAATCGTAGAGACATTTTACTTGAAACATACATATCAAATAACGTCATCTTAGATGGAAAAATGGTTTTAAAAAAAACACTTGAAATGAATTCTTGAGGAAAATATCCTTTCTTCTTTAAAAACATTTTTCCTTTCATAACATGTCATAAATCTTTAAACTAAAAGAAGTTGATTAAAAATAAACTTGAAAACTTGTAAAGTAAGATTCTTGGAAATAATGTTTTAAAAATCCATTCATGCCATATACGTTAAAAAAACATTCTTCGTACTTTTGTCGAAAAAGTCAAAAAAATCACCTCGTACGAAAAAGCGACAAAAGATTCCTTTCATATTCTTTACTAAAAACTCACCGAAGGGTAAAAATGGATTTAAACAATTGTAGGTGGATGGAAATAATATTACATATTTATGAAACATGGATGTGGATGATAAAATACACCCCAGTAATTACCAAAGTAAAAACAATCTCGGATAAAAGTGAGATTGTGATATTTCCCTTACCTTAGGTCCGATTTCCTTTGTTCGTGTCCGAATCTCCTGTATAATGGTTTAAATAATGTTATTGACTTATTCCATAATCATACATATTGATATGATATCATATATGGTCATATTATTAGCTTCTTGTTAGTAATATTTCATTGTTACTTGTTACTCGAGTCTTTATAACTTTTTGTTCTTATGCGTGTTTTGTCGAATAAATTCTTATTCTTATATTTAGGTTATAGATAATTCATTTACAGAATGGTATTAGTGTAGTATATACCATATTCATTCATTCAATTCATTTATATAATCATTATGAAATGAAGATCATGTAGAACGAGTCGCATCACATCGTGGAGACGGTATTCCGTACGTACGCACGAGTGATGATATCGTTCCTATGATCGTGGAATTGTATTGGAGTATATATATATTATTTCAGTATCAATATTACTTTACAATAATCATAAATAGTTACTCATTACACCATTATACCCATCCTTGTAAAGTGATGGTGGAAAAATAGATTACACCACGGTGTGGAGACGGTATTCTGTACGTACGCACGCGCGGTGATTTCTTTTTCCGTAGAATGGATAGATTGTGAAATAGGGTTGTTTCATACTTATAATAACATATCAGTATATGAGTAATACTGATGTTATTACTTCATAATGAAACAACCTAAGAAGAATAAGTGGAAGAAGAAATAAAGATGAAAGAATTGGTAACGGTAATTACCTCTTCTTTGAAGCGCCTCTTTGAGACCTCCTCTTAGGGCACTAAAATTGGACTTTGAGGAAGACCAGAACCTCTAGGATGTTTCTAGGGAAGTGGAGAAGAGATTTTGGCAGGGTTTGGCCGAGCTTGAGTGCTCAAATTGGTGTGAGGAGGAGGGGGAGGAGGTGTCCTTTTATAAGGGAGGAGAGGGGCACCTTAGGAATATCTCAAAATATTATTTTATATTAAAGTCAAAATCGGTTTATAATGGTTCCAAAGGGTCTTATTTCGAAGATAAAGTAGGGATGGGTCGAAATCCTATCAACCAATAGTATTTAGACAAGTTTACGTTAATATTTTAACCTTATCAATTAGATTTAACTCTAAGTTAAATAATTTAACTTTTACCGTGTCTTTTTGTTTTCTTTCACTATATGGTTAATACACTTACTATAACATGCCAAACGAACCCCAAATTGTTTATTATTAATATATATATCCTTATCTAAGTCATTTGGCCGATCCTTAGATTTTTATGAATAAAATAACAATTAATAATATAATATTTGATTTAAAAACTATTTTGTGTCAATTTTGACACTATTTGATATATGATTTTTGTGAAAGTCATAACAGAATTATATGTTCGAACCAAGTTGATTAAATCAACATTAATATATCATAGTAACCTAGAAAATTAGTGTAATTCATAAAAAGTCTCAAATTACATTCATTTGAGCATTTATAACATCAATTATGTTAATATTTCCTTAAAAGGGTAATTACTGCATCATCGTTGTGTCATAAATAAATTAATTTATTTAAAGTCTAAAAATTATAAATAAAATATCATTATGTAGGAAATCTTTTTAGCTTTCTAATTAATATTTATAGTCTAATTTATCTTATGTATAACCTCATATTAAAAATGTTTTAGTTATTAAACTTTGATTTTAACTATTTTAACTATTCATTAAATAATATAATATTAAATGTCATAATCTAATCCAAGTGGACCTAAATGGTCATATTATATTCATAATGTTGTTTTTGGTCGAATTACACTTATCCAATAGAATTAGGACATGTGTTAGGGTAATAGTAATATCATATTTACCCTTAGTTACCCTATTTACTATTAACCGTGGTAAAAAAAAGTAAAAAGTTACTATTCACCAAAAATTATTTTCATCTCATTGAACCACATTTTACTTACTGACATCAACCGTGTCTCTCGGATTTTTGAAATTCCATTCACAGAAGTGGTAAAATTAAGATTTATGAAGAAATTAATTTTTTTAACTACCACTTAGTAGTTTCACTATTCATCAAAAATTGATGTTTTTCAGAACAATGCCAAAATTTCATCGTAATCTATATTTCATATTCCGAATTCAAAAATGAATTCTATTTTACCAAATTCATATCATAGAATTTTCATTAATTAATTTTATAATTAAATCCCGCTGTTAAAACAAATAGCGTGTTTTTAAGAAATAATATCTATCAAAAGATTGACACTTGATTATGTCTGGTATAAATGTGAAATTAAATCCAATGACCAACATTGTATTAAATTGTAAAAATATATTCTAAATATACTTTAAAACCACTCAAATTAATAATTTATTACTATTAATTATTTCGATTAAAAAAGTTGTTTTTAATTATAATTTAGTAATTTTCACTATTCATCAGAATATGAAAGTTATCCGAAAAGTACCAAAATTTCACCTTAGGATAAATTCGATACTCCGAATCCAAAAATGAAGTTCATTTTGAAAAATAAGATTTACAGAGTTTTATAAAGTGGTTATTCATAACGGCTAGTTTTAATAATATTTTAATAGCATATCGTTGTTTAGTGAAACTCGGTATTGCGTATTACACACGCTATCGAGGAAGGTCGTGATTGCGTGTAATGCAAGGCAAGTCAAGGATGCGTGTTGTGCAAGCTCCTTTTGGTGTAGTGTACAACACAAGAATTTAATAAAATTAAAAAGAATATTTTTTTATAAAATCTTGGGCTGTTACATTCTACCCCCCTTAAAATGAATTTCGCCCTCGAAATTCATCAGGGTTATAAATGGTTTACTATTCGAAAGTTTCTTTAATAGAAACCCACATCGTAAAAAGGAATATCAAAACCAATATTTAAAAACAAAAGTATGAAACGTAACGGTTACCCAAATAAACTAATCATTGGGTTTCCACATAGGTGAAAATATGGATATGGAAGAGAAATCTAACCATCATGTTCTGATGGAGAGTGGTAGAGAACATGGCTATGGAAAATCCAGTAATCACAAATCCATAGATTTGTGATGATATAAGGTACCATCTGATTAATCAGGTATAAGATCACTAGGACAACATTTTTGGTTTTCAAGATCATTTCCCTAAAGTTGAAAATTTGAATTAGAATAAATACTTACTTTATTTTGGTACAATCTCACTGTTGTTCGTGCCTTGAACAATTTACACTTCATCTCTTAAATAAATGAAGGTGAATTTGTTATTCATGAAGTGTTAGCAGATCATGTGATAGAATGACGGGTCATTCCATCTGTCTCAAACAAAAGGTTAGAAAAAATTATATGCATAAGTCGATATATAGTGAGATTAATCATATATGGTTCCTAAAATGGACTTATACTTCATATATCATACTGCTTAATATAATAAAACTAGTTTCTACTAAACAGGGACTTCCTGTAGGCCAGTGGTAGGCGATAAAGGCCAGTCGCACTTCGGTTGTGGGTTCGATTCCCACAGCCTTGTCCGAAGCGATGGGCTGTCGCCCGTCCTGCAGGTTGTCCTTTTTCCAAAACTATATAACATCCCATCAATAATATCGAAAAAACAAACAATACTAACTTATGTCCAACATAATCCATTCCAATCTTTTAGGCTTATCCATAATACTGCAGTCGACTCTCATAATATAGTGAAAATGATTACCAGAGATTTAACACCATCATCGATCCCCATATATCATAAGATATGTTTTGTTGGTCACATTCCAAACATTCAAAGTCCTTAATCATGTATTCTCTTGAATACCTTAGTGAAAACATGAATGCAGTTAAAAGTTAACACTTTTCACATACCAAAATCCTCAAAATTCTATATACTCAAACTTAGTCCTTATATCAATCATGAGCTCCTGAATACTGTTAAACATTTCATTTTCTCGTTTTCCCTTCATTATGCGCATAATATCTCAATCACTTTGAATACCACATTAGACCAATACATAAATATTCCAATATTCCAAGATACAACATTATTTTGGAATCCCATTACATAAACACTTAATCATTCCACCACATCGTTGTCATATTCAACATTGCCAATAGTGATCGCATGTGACTTCCCTTTGTCCTTTGCCTTAAGCGGTTGCTCATGTCGATCATCACTAACCCTCGGATTAGGGCATTTATTAGCATAATGCCCCATTTCCTTGCACTTGAAGCATTGAAGTGTTGGTTGTACGTTCTCTGCAGTGTTTGCTTTATTCACTTCATTAGAATCCCATTTTCCATTACTACGACACTCAGCTGCTCGATGACCTTCTTTTCCACACTTAAAACATTTTCTAGTCCTTTTAAGACAATCTCCACCATGATTCTTTCCACACTTTGTGCATAAGGAAACATTCATCTTCTTTTCACCATTATTCTGAGTTTTCTCCTTGAACTCCATCTTTCGTTTCTTGTCAAACCCATGAGATGGATATGTAACACCAACTTCCATTTCTACCTTGATAGCACAACGCACAATTTCTTCATAGCTACTGAAGTCTCTTATAGCTAATGCCCTTCGAAGACTTGGTTTTAAGCCACTGAAAAATCGATCAACTTTACTTTCAGGTTGGATGATAATACCAGAAGCGTACCTTGAAAGTCTTGTAAAATTCGCTTCATAGGTACCAACAGATTCATCATCCCTTTGCTTCAGTTCAAGAAACTCTTTCTCCATCCTTGTTCGGAGAATACGAGGGAAGTACTTATTGAAAAATAAGTTCTTGAACTCGTCCCATTCCATAGACTCAATTTCATCCCTTTGCCTCGTATTCTTAATAAGATTCCACCATTGATCATCATCTCTTTCCAAACGATACATTGCTAGGATGACTTTATCATGTTCAGAACATTGAAGAACTGAAAATATCTTTTCAGTAGTACTAATCCATTGTTCAGCAACTAATGGATCAGTAGACCCACTGAAAGAAGGTGGATGCTGCCTCATGAAGGATTCAACAGAATATTGCTCCTTCCTTTGCTCGTTTGGAAGTCCTGCATGATTCATAGCTTGAGAAAGTTGTGTGGGCATGGCTACAAGATTTTGCATTCCGGCTCCCATATCGTTTGGTTGCTCAGGGGGACAATCATTGCATTGCCCATCACATTCCGCATTAACATGGTTCCTTCGGGTTCCAGCCATCGTCTAAAACCCCAAAAAAATAGTATGAGAGGAAAAAATCATGTTAGGGAAAACAACATAATAAAGGGGTAGTACCCTCAATATCTAACATCTTATGTTAAATTCGAATATTGTTAGCGCAATTCTAGGACTATAACCTATACGTATACTTAACCTTAGAGACATCCCTAGACATACCTTAGAAATATCTCTAGGGATCTCACTAACGTTTTCGCATCCTAGTTTCCAAAGGTTGACTAAACCTTTCCTTTGATACCAACTGTAGAGACTCGTATCTTGACGTACATGGACATTACATTACATTTGCGGAATACTTAGTACATAACAAAAACACACACACAAGGACCGTAATAGTTTAGTGTCTTTGGAAACTCGGAATATAATCTTCTAATCGTGGTGAAAGATCTTCAACATCTCCCATAAAGATATTCTTTTTTTTATACCTAAAACCTTTCTTTATATCCTGGGGAAAAGAAAACATAAAAGGGTGATCTCAAATGCTCAGTAAAGGTAAACAAAAGAAATATCAATCACATCATATACATAAGCACATAACTTTTGGAAATCTTAACCTGCAAAAGAGATCATAATTTCATAACATGGGGTAAATCATGGCCGTGAGATGTAATCACAATAATCATAACAAAAAACATGAAACTTTGTGGCATTCACACATAATCATAGAGAATCATTTCTTGTTAGTCAAGACTCATTGCCAAGACTATCTTAGTGGACAAAGTCCCTTTCTGAATCGAGTAACCCTCGTTTCAGTCCTGTTTCACTGAACCGGTATAACCTACCATTCCAGCCATGTCTATCTCATGAGATATAAAATCATTACCCAATGCATTGGAGGGAGATATAGGTCCCACCCATCTCATAATGATACCATTCTTATGTGTGCCACAAAATCATAAATCATACATCATTTCATAACCCATGTAATAAAATGGGATTCTTAAACATCATGCCATCATAATCCATAAAAAATTGATATCATTTCATCATAAGAAAACTGAAACCATTTAAATCATAGAGACATTTTACTTGAAACAAACATATCAAATAACGTCATCTTAGATGGAAAAATGGTTTTTTTTAAAAACACTTGAAATGAATTCTTGAGGAAAATATCCTTTCTTCTTTAAAAACATTTTTCCTTTCTTAACACGTCATAAAACATTAAACTAAAAGAATTTGATTAAAAATAAACTTGAAAACTTGTAAAGTAAGATTCTTGGAAATAATGTTTTAAAAATCCATTCATGTCGTATACGTTAAAGAAAACATTCTTCGTACTTTTGTCGGAAAAGTCAAAAAAATCACCTCGTACGAAAAAGCGACAAAAGATTCCTTTCATATTCTTTACTAAAAACTCACCGAAGGGTAAAAATGGATTTAAACAATTGTAGGTGGATGGAAATAATATTACATATTGATGAAACATGGATGTGGATGATAAAATACACCCCAGTAATTACCAAAGTAAAAACAATCTCGGATAAAAGTGAGATTGTGATATTTCCCTTACCTTAGGTCCGATTTGCTTTTTTTGTGTCCGAAGCTCCTGTATAATGGTTTAAATAATGTTATTGACTTATTCCATAATTATACATATTGATATGATATCATATATGGTCATATTATTAGCTTCTTGTTAGTAATATTTCATTGTTACTTGTTACTCGGGTCTTTATAACTTTTTGTTCTTATGCGTGTTTTGTCGAATAAATTATTATTCTTATCTTTATGTTATAGATAATTCATTTACAGAATGGTATTAGTGTAGTATATACCATATTCATTCATTCAATTCATTTATATAATCATTATAAAATGAAGATCATGTAGAACGAGTCGCATCACATCGTGGAGACGGTATTCCGTACGTACGCACGAGTGATGATATCGTTCCTATGATCGTGGAATTGTATTGGAGTATATATATATTATTTCAGTATCAATATTACTTTATAATAATCATAAATAGTTACTCATTACACCATTATACCCATCCTTGTAAAGTGATGGTGGAAAAATAGATTACACCACGGCGTGGAGACGGTATTCTGTACGTACGCACGCACGGTGATTTCTTTTTCCGTAGGATGGATAGATTGTGAAATAGGGTTGTTTCATACTTATAATAACATATCCGTATATGAGTAATACATATTTTATTACTTCATAATGAAACAACCTAAGAAGAAGAAGTGGAAGAAAAAATAAAGATGAAAGAATTGGTAAGGGTAATTACCTCTTCTTTGAAACGCCTCTTTGAGACCTCCTCTTAGGGCACTAAAATTGGTCTTTGAGGAAGACCAGAACCTCTAGGATGTTTCTAGGGAAGTGGAGAAGAGATTTTGTCAGGGGTTTGCCGAGCTTGATTGCTCAAATTGGTGTGAGGAGGAGGGGGAGGAGGTGTCCTTTTATAAGGGAGGAGAGGGGCACCTTAGGAATATCTCAAAATATTATTTTATATTAAAGTCAAAATCGGTTTATAATGGTTCCAAAGGGTCTTATTTTGAAGATAAAGTGGGGATGGGTCGAAATCCTATCAACCAATAGGATTTAGACAAGTTTAGGTTATTATTTTAACCTTATCAATTAGATTTAACTCTAAGTTAAATAATTTAACTTTTACCGTGTCTTTTTGTTTTCTTTCACTATATGGTTAATACACTTACTATAACATGCCAAACGAACCCTAAATTGTTTATTATTAATATATATATCCTTATCTAAGTCATTTGGCCAAACCTTATATTTTTAGGAATAAAATAACAATTAATAATATAATATTTGATTTAAAAACTATTTTGTGTCAATTTTGACACTATTTGATATATGATTTTTGTGAAAGTCATAACAGAATTATATGTTCGAACCAAGTTGATTAAATCAACATTAATATATCATAGTAACCTAGACAATTAGTGGAATTCATAAAAAGTCTCAAATTACATTCATTTTAGCATTTATAACATCAATTATGTTAATATTTCCTTAAAAGGGTAATTACTGCATCATCGTTGTGTCATAAATAAATTAATATATTTAAAGTCTAAAAATTATAAATAAAATATCATTATGTAGGAAATATTTTTATCTTTCTAATGAATATTTATAGTCTAATTTATCTTATGTATAACCCCATATTAAAAATGTTTTAGTTATTAAACTTTGATTTTAACTATTTTAACTATTCATTAAATAATATAATATTAAATGTCATAATCTAATCCAAGTGGACCTAAATGGTCATATTATATTCATAAGGTTGTTTTTGGTCGAATTACACTTATCCAATAGAATTAGGACATGTGTTAGGGTAATAGTAATATCATATTTACCCTTAGTTACCCTATTTACTATTAACCGTGGTAAAAAAAAGTAAAAAGTTACTATTCACCAAAAATTATTTTCATCTCATTGAACCACATTTTACTTACTGACATCAACCGTGTCTCTCGGATTTTTGAAATTCCATTCACAGAAGCGGTAAAATTAAGATTTATGAAGAAATTAATTTTTTTAACTACCACTTAGTAGTTTCACTATTCATCAAAAATTGATGTTTTTCAGAACAATGCCAAAATTTCATCCTAAGATATATTTCATATTCCGAATTCAAAAATAAAGTCTATTTTACCAAATTCATATCATAGAATTTGCATTAATTAATTTTATAATTAAATTCCGCTGTTAAAACAAATAGCGTGTTTTTAAGAAATAATATCTATCAAAAGATTGACACTTGATTATGTCTGGTTTAAATGTGAAATTACATCCAATGACCAACATTTTATTAAATTGTAAAAATATATTCTAAATATACTTTAAAACCACTCAAATTAATAATTTATTACTATTAATTATTTCGATTAAAAAAGTTGTTTTTAATTATAATTTAGTAATTTTCACTATTCATCAGAATATGAAAGTTATCCGAAAAGTACCAAAATTTCACCTTAGGCTAAATTCGATACTCCGAATCCAAAAATGAAGTTCATTTTGAAAAATAAGATTTACAGAGTTTTAAAAAGTGGTTATTCATAACGGCTAGTTTTAATAATATTTTAATAGCATATCGTTGTTTAGTGAAACTCGGTATTGCGTATTATACACGCTATCGAGGAAGGTCGTGATTGCGTGTAATGCAAGGCAAGTCAAGGATGCGTGTTGTGCAAGCTCCTTTTGGTGTAGCGTACAACACAAGACTTTAATAAAATTAAAAAGAATATTTTTTTATAAAATCTTGGGCTGTTACACACAAGCCTTCCTCACCGCAACTATGACACAAGATGAAAACACCTCAAGGATTTATCAAAATCAATTGTTCTTACCATGAGAACATCATGGCGAAAACATATGTGGAAACACCTAACTCACAACAAAATGAATCTTAACACACAACTTCTCATCATCATGGGGAAACCAATCGTCACCTCATCTTCCTGATCCTATGCACAACTCATGACCCCAAATCACTTGGTGTCATTTTCTGTTCTCCCAAATCTAATGGTGACCCAACCCGGTATCACCTGGAGGGAAACACACGACTCTTCCAACCACATTTACTGATGATCTCACTCCACAACTATACACCCAATGCAAAACAAAACTCTCGACTACTTAACCAGTAAAATCGTACCAAAGCTCTCTGCCAGGGCCAACTCAACCGAATAGTGACCACTCGAGTCCTTCCAACCTGAGAATACAGTCACATCATCAACCAACCATTTATCGGGTATGGTTCTCTCCACCATTTCTGGTTTCTGGTCACCTCCTCCATCGACGAAGGATCATCAGATCTCAACCCAACCTTCTCATTGCCTAACACGTTCTAACTTACTGGCCCCAAGCATCCAAAAGAGCATTACCCTGCCTTGGCATCCAGCTGCACCGTCACAACCATTGGGAAGGAATTCTTACACCATCCATTCAAGGAATAAGATCATCAAGACATCACTTAGGTTTAACTTTTCTTCAAAAGTCACTTTCCATTACAACATAATCCCATAAGTGGTCACTCTCACCTCAACAATTCATGTTTACCATCTCAGGTCGGACCACCTTCGACTAGATTTCCCCAGAAAACCCACTGAGGCCATTTCCCGAATTCCAGTATAATTCATTATCACGGCATTACCACCCTCCAAACTTTCACCGACATCACCCTGGGCATGACACCACATCACATGACCAAGGTTCACCCAACATCATGGCATCCTAAAACCACACAAGGATGATTGACCCAGGTCTAACCCACATCTTTGTTGGAGTTATAAGTCCTCAACTTCTCATACCAAAACATATTGTCATATCCAATCACATCCTCCCATGAATCAACACAAATATCACAACCTTCACTTTGAACCACCCTGAGCTGAAGCCCAAACTTGTCTCATTTGTCACCACATCCATGTCCTACATGCCTCTCCATGGAACCTCACACGCACCTCACCGGTTCCTGATTCCTACCCTGGTGCCACTACACCATCTCGATGTTCTCTCTTCCATGTTCATGTCTGATTTATAACTCCCCACCTTAGGAGTGTCATTACCTTTTCTCACAATGAGGGATTCCAACCCCTATATCTTAAAACCGATCACAAACCGAACCCCAAACATAGACATGGCCATCCATCCTTTTTCCTAAAATAAGGAAACGAACGTCACCTTGTGCCCATTCTCAGCCTCTATGAACGGAACCCAAGGCATTGCCAACATTCGAGAAATCTCGAGTTCTCCACCCTAATCCATCGAGGGTGTACATCCCATCATCAAAATCCACACATATCGTTTCCTTGTGCGTAAACACCATGATGTCCCTCATCCAAACAAACACCTTCATGTCTCTTGGAAATTTCCAGAGCTTCTAAATATACACTAGATGATGTCAATATGTTGGGCATGCTCGTCACTAGCTAAGGTACGCTAAGAATACATCGAGGAACACCACCACCAACTAACCCATTTCGGATGTAAATCTATGGGACACCATGACCTGCCAGGAATCGTAGGCTTCCCTGCCAAATGAGACACATCAAAACATAACCATCACCACTCAGGTGAAATTTCCATCTAGGTTCAACCATCGCTCGACAACCAACCCATTCATACACAAATACAGCCACATGACCCACCCTTGTCTTTCCTATTCAAACAACATCCAAGACTCCATTACTCCTCACTCAAACAGGTGAGTCATGCATTCAAGCTATACAAAAATTTGAAACAAACCCGACCCCTTATCACAAACACTAAGGTTTCCTTATGAAAGAACCAGGAAAAACTAGACCACCAAACTTCCCACTTATCCTTACGTCACAATACTGCACCACGCAGCACTCAATGCCCCACATTGAAGGTCAAAAACATCCATAGGTGTGACACACACCCAAGAGCACTATAAGACTTGTCTGACCTCTCTCATAGGTCACCTTGAAGGTCGAATGATACCAAATCCCAAAACACACCACCTAGGCCATAACATGACAGGGAAGGCCTCACAATCCAAGCCCAAAAACTCAAAAAGGGAACTCTCACAACCCCAACCCGTTCATATAATGGGATAACCGACAACACCAAGGATATCCACATTTTCACTCAAACATTCAAATTACAAACTTGTCATTCACTCAGAACGTTGAAAGAATAACTGACAGAATTTAACCACAAATGGAAAGATCCCACACGATCAATCGTTAAACAAACCATTCTTCATTCTTTACCCCAAAAACCATCATCACACTTAGAACACCACCCCATACCATACCTACCATGGTCATGGTCCATATGGGTAACCAAATTTCTCAATCACAAGTCCTTTATCAACATGTATTCAAACCAATTATTCTTTCACAACACAATCCTTTCCTCTTAGGCACATTTCCCATTTCACAACATGTTAAAATCATCATTTTAACACATTTACACCTTTAATTAGGCAAAATTCATTAACAATTTTATCGTCATTATGAATCCCATTTTCTTTTGGACACTGAATCAACCCTTGAAATTTATCACAACCCAAGACTTTAACCCTCTCAAAAAATTTCTCATTTTTTTCTTTTCATTCACCAACATGTTTTATTACATTTCATCTCATCATTTATTGAATTCATGAAATGCATGATGCATACTACTTTTCCTGCCTCACAAACCCACCCCGGTCGTTTGCCTAACACAATGCATGCCACCTATCTCCCCAAGTTCCTATAGTGATGCATGAATGCAATTCCATGTTCTGTTAAGGCCACGAGCCAAATATCATAAAAAATCACATCAAACAGCATGTGCATCACCCAACGGTGAAATATCATCAACTATAACAACACAAACCCATGAACAACAATTCCCACATTGGGTGCCTTGGGTCTCCCCCATACCTGGGTCAGCTACTCCCAATCACTATATCATTACCAAGGCCCGACACGTCTTAACCCTTGGCTACCAATCCCAAATAACAAGACCTCAGAGAAGGAGGAGATAGACCTCCTCTGATACCACTTTATAATGTCCTCGTCCCGAAAGCCACAAAATCGGTGCTCCGAGCTGAGTGGTTACATGAACTTATGCGCGCCTCCCCATATGGAAAAGGTTTTCTACTTGCCGCATGGGTCTATGTAGTCATGTGGGGAGACTATACCCTCTATTTATCAGAGTAAGCCACGACAGAATAACCAAATAGTGTAAAAAATAACCAATAAACATGGAACAAGTATAACAATCAATCCCAACAATTAATATGTCATGTGATACTACAAGTGTAAAGTGTAAAAAATCCCAAATAAAGACAATGACCAAAATCCCCAAAATGGTCCCGACTCCATGTATGGATCCTCCAACAAGTGTTACCCAGATCCACTCAACTATATAGCAAGGTCCTTTTCCCTTCTCCTGACCTGCAAACATGAAGTCTGATTGGGTACCCAACGGCGGCCCGAGTAGGGTGTGAGTACAACTCAGTAGGCCACCACCAATGGTGTCTACAATATATCCAGTATAAAAAAGAAGTTCATGCAAAGGGATATGAATGATAATTACCGAGTAATTACTTAAGGTGCCATTAACAAGTTCAGAGCCAAAGCCATTTCCATTTCCATTACCATTCATTTGTTACCAATAATCATCACTTACCATTTCAACCCATTTCCATGGGTTAATCACATACATTATGTTACATGGGTCTACGGAAAAAAATCACATTCAAGAGGGTAAACACATCGTTATCTTATCTCACTCGGACTAACTCACTCATAGCAACCATAAACTCACCTCAAAGCCTCAATCCGGGTGGATCCAACCGTTAGGAGAATAGACCCACAATCCCCTTTCCTAACCCGTGCATTTAGGGTGGAGTTTAGAGCCTCAGTATTCACTCGACCCATGGGCGTAGATCCTCATGTCATACCCCACTCTACGATGCCATGTGAACATGCTTATATATAAGGAACCATCAACCTTCCAACCATTTCCAATCGGCAACCATCATTCACAACAACCCGCATGGGAAACAACATCATGCCTTACCCCATTAACACATTACCAATTCACATCATTTTACCCTTCACTCAATTCCCATGTGTTATGCCTATCTCACTAAGCACTGAAGACTAGACCCATAATCTATCCATTTATGGTGTTTAATCATTTTACACATTAACCCATTTAACCTGTTCATCATTTCCATGAATCAACCATTTATTCGATTTGCAATAACCATAAGGTTAGTTTCCAAGTCTAGGTGCATCACCTAACTTATTTCCCATGTTCCACCAATCATGCCCTCATATTCATCAAGGGATCTACATTTTATTATTACAAGGTCACTTATTTAATAAACATTCCCTACCCCAGGGAACAGCCGACACATCCAATGGATGGCCCCAACTAGGTCAAGTACATCCCAACACATCCCATGGGGATCGTGAGGGTTCCCATTTACCATTTTAAACATCATTATTCTCAAACATGCCAAGGATATCCAAACATAACCAAGGAAAAGCAAGAATACAATTTAACATGCCCAAAAACCCTAAATAACCATGGGATATAACTTGTAGACCACATACCTCGAAACCGCAGTTGAACGCACTATCTATCGAGTCCTTAGACAGCGATCCAACCAACCTTTAGAGCTTCATCCTAAAAATTGCCCATAAGATAGGGTATTTGAGTTTAGGAACCAGATGAGAGAAACCACAAGCCCTAATCAGAAGAAGAGAGGGGTAGAGAGGATTAGACTTACCCAGAGCTTCGATCTACAACCAACGGAATCCAAAATGGCCAAAATTCGAAGGAGAACCACCATTGGGAAGCTTGGGTCAAATTGGTTCGTCCTAGGGTGAAGAGGGGAAGAAGAGAGAAAAATCCTAAATGAGGTTTAAAAAGCCCAGAGTTCCAATTTTGTAATTTTTCCCAAATTTAAGTTGCCGCACTGTTTAGCCGCACAGTTTGGAAAACCGTGCACAATTCATGTTCTCACATATGTCTAGAGGAGGGAGTGTCGCATGGCTTAGCCTAGGCAGGCCGCATGTTTTGGCTGACAGTAAGAAGGTTGTGCGTACTGGCCTTTCTTGCCATTTTTTCCTTTCATTCATGCCCCGAGCCTCATGAACACCCCCAAGGCCTCTCACACCTTCGAAAGACATACCTTAGGGTCCAAAACAAGGGATTCATCCAAAAAATAACGAAAACGTACCTTTCGAAATACGGGGATCTTACAACAACCAACTGCACTCTCATGCATGAGACACTAGAGAAGAGTAGCATCAAAAATTTATAGTTGTCTCAAGTCATCATCCATATTTAGTTATTTTTGTCATCCTCAATTCCTCAAAGTGAAACCAGGTGGTTGATACTTCTGAATCGCTAGAATACTATTCCTAGTGAGCCCACCAATATACATCATCTTACCTTTGTTTTCAAACAAGTTTTACATGTAATATAAAATCCTACATCCATGTTTCATCAACCAAATAGATCATTTAACATCACAATCCACCCCTTGCACAACCAAAATTTTCTTTAAAAATCATACACACACTGAAACCATTTCAAATCAGGATTTACATCACTCATATAATTTAATAAATCATTAAAAAACATTACATATCAATTTTATGAAGCACCATAATGATTTAAATAAAAAAAACACATGGATGTCCACTATTTAAACCAAAGAAACTCTAAAACCATCCCAAAATATGATTTGCATCACACTCACAATGTAATACATGAATTACATAATTTATAAAACACTTCCATGATGCACAATAAGGATTTACCCTAAAAACATAAACAAAATCCTCTCCTTAAAATCAAATGAACACTAACCCATTTTCGAAACACTAGTTGAATCACATACATAATTTAAATGAAAAATTTTATAATCTATAAAATAATATCAAGTGACACGATGAGGGTTTATACATGAAACACACAAAAATTCACTTGAAATATTCATGTGAAAACAAAATGTGTAAGTCAAGAATTATAAAACGTGATTCACACAACACCTATTATCCATTAATCATTCCCAAATTCACAATAAAGCATAATTAATTTACCAACACTATTTTAGAACAAAAACACCTACCATTTTAGATGAAAATGCCAGAAAATGATGTGTACCCTAATCTTCCCCACCATAAAACCCTAGCAAGGAAAGATCTAACTCAAAACATCAAGATCAAACCCTAAAAAATAGATATAACCCTACATTGAACCCCATACCTACTGTAAAATCAAATCCTCAAAAAGTGAAGAGAGGAAACTTTAATAGAATAGGAAAATAAGAGAGAATAGTAATTGAATGAGAGATTTTGAAGGATATGTACATAAAATCCCCATATATTGGATCCCAAAGAGATGGTAGGATTGACGGAGGTAAACCAATGGTTTAGAGGGATGATTGGGTCGAGTAAGGGATGGATGGGGTAAAATTAGGGATTAAGAAAAATACACCCCAAAATTTAATGAGTTGGAATGTCACATGGTTGTTCCGCATGGTTTTCAAAACCATGGGGAGATTGTGAGACAACCTCTGTAGAAGGATAAACCAACCACACATATAACTAGGATGAGGCCCATAACCGTTCGGTGGTCATGCGGTAGCTACTGCCCCTCCTAGATAGCTACTTCATGGGTACCTAGGCAGGGCTCACAGTTAAAACTAATCATGCATCTTTTCTATGCAACCCAAAAATTAATACTTTTCTCCCAAACTAAAAAGTAAAACCAAGGGGAGAAGATATAAAAAAATAAAAAATAGGATACCCCAAAATTTAGAACAGTCACACCCAATTCCAAATAAATACCATACAGAACTCGACCCAAGACAGAAAATGGAAAAAATTAAAACACATGTTTGACATAGTCTAGTTGCAAGGATCCATATTCCTCCCCCATAACCCAAGTGTCTAATTATTTTATTTCATTTAGGTATTTATGAAGGAATTTATTTTACAACAATGATCCTTAAAATCATTGATCTCTAGTGTAGACTCCCTAATCCAGAAATATGGACTAGAATTTCCTCCACAATTTCCTCCATATTACATCATGTAAAGCATGATATACTAAAATTTATTAAAATTTGTTATGTGAATCAAAATATTCATAATAACTCCATGAAAAATATATGTTTTCAAACATTTTTCGATATAAAACATAGAACTATGGATATAATTCCTAATCATGTTCGGGATTCCTTCGTCTTTAGTTATTAATTTGATGTATTTTATTTATATGTAAAAATTATGTTTTTCTATATTTATCATGTCTTTTTAATAGAAGTTGATTTTTACCATATGGATTATCAATGTTGTGATTAAACATTTTCACAAAACTATTTTATTTTTGTTTTATCTTTTCAATGTTTTACATTAATTAATGTTTTCATGGTATTGAATTTATAAATTAATTAATGAATAATATAGAAATAATGTAAATAAATAATTGAAAAAATCATGGGTTTTCACTAATGGTTGATTTCGTGATTTGTTATTAAATTAACTTATGACACTAGAAATAACGTCCTTTTGTCAGTCTTGGCATGGGTTATAGTATCCAACTGTGAACCTGGTTACCTCTCATGTTCGTTTTATTTCAAGTTCATATTGAATATCCTTATCCATAGCTCCACCTTGAATAAACTCCATATACCTTCATATACTCCTTTTATTACATATATTTTTTAACTCAGATACAGGTGATGGTAACAAAAGTACTGGATTATGGGAATTACATAAATCAAACATTGGACCTGTAGATCCTACATAATAAAAGATGGGGGGATGACTCGTAAGCCCTCATATTTAATTTAATAATAATTAACTAAAAAACCATAAAATTAAAATAAATTAAATTAATCCAATGCATACAATGGTTTCTTAAGTGACATGATTTCTCACACACTTGAGAAACATTTATTTGAATAACTATCATTCATTATTTTTAATTTTTACATTAATAATAAAAAATGTTCCTAAATTAATCTGATTTATGATATTATTAATAAATTAATTATTTTTAACTTATATTATCCAATTTTCATAAAGGTCCCATTAAATGTGATTAGTAAAATAATTAATTTAATTTTGTTTAAAACTCAATAAAATAATATAAAACTTAGTACTTATATGAAAATTGATGATTACTAATCTAATCTACATCGTATGTTTTTAATTAGAAACAATTGAATTATATAACATATTGTTTTACATGGAATGAGTTATAGTTTCATGTAACTTATGTAAAGTTTAACTCAACAAGGAATACATAGAAATTAATTAGTCTTTATAATTTAATACGCTGATTCTCTATGATAGAATAACAACACCTCATTAATAATTCTGAATATGATGTCGAATTATGTAATAATTTAATATAACATAAAACTAAATGATCTATGTGTACAATAATATTAATGACCCAAAAAAATAAATTCAATGAGGCTTAATGGTTTAATTAATTAAATATAATATTTACACATAAATATTCACCGAAGGGCAGTTGAATGGAACTGTCCAACCAAACTTTACTGATATATATTGAACTTGCCCCTCAGTACTCTACTCTAATAGTCTCAACCGGTTCCCCCATGACAGTCGTGCAGTCCGTTGACCATGATCGATCTCACTGTTGTTGAACCACTCACATCCATTTGCCTGCCCCTTCCCCTAGCTCCGGTTCAAGGATGATGTTAGTGGATATGGCCGTCATCTCTTGGCCACAACCAGACACGAGGTTTTAAATATTCAAGGTGTATTATGTTGTTTGAAAATTAGTTTTCCACCTTGAAATCATGTGTAATCCCAAACATGTAGTCAATATACTAGGAGTCTAATTCAAAAATGTCATGTGACACACTTTAAAGAATCCAAAATTTTAATTTGATTCATTTGGTGTGTAATAATTAAAAAATGATCAATAAACTATATCTACATCTTTATTAAATTGAACAAGGGTAAAAGATGTGAAACAAATGAGTACATTTTTTATATAATTATATTTTCCAAGGAAATTTATTGGCCATTCTAGATATGATATTTAGATTTCATCTTTTTTATTAACTAATATTGGTAATATGAGTGAGAAATGATGAATAGGAAGAATATGTTTCAACATGTAACAATAATGGATTAATACATTAAATGAATTTTAACTTTTTAATGTGCAATTATAAATAATTAAATAAATAATTCTAAATTTTAATGTTATCCCTTTGATACCACTTATTGGTATTGGAAAAACCAATTTATAATATATAATGTAATTAAAAAATCCTCTCCCCAATCCACATTATATCTCTTAGATTACTATCATGGAATTAACAATTTAAATTAATTTTATATTCTTCCTCTGAACTAAACTTTTTTTGACATTTAAAGGTATTTTTCATGTCATGTACGACTCCTAGGGATTAAAATTATAAAGAAATATAATTTTCTCCCCCACATATTATTTTATTAATTTATTTATAATCCTTTATTTGTTTTAACCATATTTTTATAGATACTAAATTTTCAACACCACAAGTTTATATGAATTATGTTTTTTAATAAATAAAAATTATTAGATTGATTATATTAAAAAATATACAATTTTAGGCATGAGTTACACTAAACACTCAGGTTATATTATAGTACACATAGTACTGGGTCTCTTTGATAAATTTTGTTATAGGAAAGTCCATGTTTTACCAACCTATAAAATACAATTAATATTATTATTAAAATATTTGTATTTTTATCACTTTGAAATTGGAATTGTGGTTATGAAAATATTTTAGTTAATTATAAAATTAAATTTTAAGATTTTTATATAATTTATTATATGGAATCTAATTTATTTTAAATAAAACTAATAACTATTATAAAATATTAAAATTTGTTTTTTGAAGTTTTTTTATGAACACAAAATGTTTTATCTCAATATATTGGAATATATTGATTAATTATTTTAGTGGAATTTATATAATATATATGCTATAAACAATTTAACAATCACAATATGTGTTTTCTAGACATGATATATTAAGAAATCCAACTTTAGGCATAAAAAGAAGTAATTTTCTAAAAGGCATTTTATATCTTTTTAACCGTTATGTTTTTTTAAAAATTTATTTTTTACATATTTAAAAAATTTATTTTTTGAAAATAAACATAATTATTTAATTTTTAAAATCAAAATTAACATTGGCTGAATTTTTTTTGGTTGGATTAATTTTTTGATGAATAGTGAAAATACATAATTTTAATTAAAAAATAACATTTTTTATAATTTATTTTTATAGATAATTAATTTATTAAATTTTTTTTAATGCATAATTAGTTCAGTTATACATCATTAATTCCAATTTTGGTTATTATAATCAATTTTACATTGATATTAGATATAAAAATAGTTCTAAATTTTGATCATTTTCAATTTAAAAACATGATGATTCATTCAGTCTACAAGATTAATATTAAATTAATTTATTCAGATTTTTTGACTTTAATTGGAAAATATATATTCCATATTTTTAATCATAATAATATTTAATTTATAATAATTAAATCTTATATTTTTACCGATATTAATTTCGAAAACAGTTAAAATTAATTACACAAAGTATGAGACAAATGATTGTACAAAGGGACTAAATATTGTATTAAAGGACCAAATGACCTAGAATCATGTAAGAACCCAAATATATAGGTATATTTCTATCATATCCCAAATTTACTAAATAATGGTACATTATTGGAGTCATGTGAGGTAAGGGATACCTCACAATATTGTTTCCTTTTTTTGTATTGAATGTTTCCAATCACCTCCATTATAAAAGGTCGCCACACATCCCCACATCTTCACAGCTGTCAATCCATTTTTCATGTAATGTACATATAAACAAATATTCCCAAAATATTTAATATAATCTTTGAATCCTCACGTAGATACTAAATAAACCCATTAAAATCCTTTTTGGAAAACCAAAAGGTGTTACCCGAAGAAGAGGTGAAGTTTATCAGCGTTGATTTTTATTTGGATTCCATCGACACCCGACCAATTAAATTTTATAATTAATATATAATAACCTTATTATCAAAAATATATTGATATTTTTTATGTTAAGGTTATGACCTAAAATTATACACACTTTCATCAAATGGGGTATGCAATCATCATCTGTGTGTACGACGGACTACCGCCCCGTGAACCGATGTTGTTCGTTCTCCAATTACCATCATTCAATGATGAAAATAATGTTGGATGTATGGATTATATATATAAAATCTATTTTTTTAATGATTTTGTTATGATTTTTTAATTTTTATTATAACACATAAAATCATGCTTTCTATATTGTGGGTATACGATAATGTCATTCGTGTGTACGACAAATTATAGCCTCACGAAGCAATGTGTTTAATTCATGCCACACAAGGAAAGTATTTAAGATGGATTTATTAGGAATATTTTATATATATGAAATATAATTTTTAATGTAATGATAATATATATATATATATATATCATTTAATTTCATTTATTTCGATATGATAGGAAAATGGAAATTCATTCATGTGTACGTACAACCTATCATCTCAATGAATAGGGTTTTTCAAGTCCTATTTCTATCATATATATATATATTTTAAAATAAATATATAATGAATATATTTTATATTTGTATCATGGTTTAAATTCATGAAAAGAGTAAATCTTGATCAAAGTAAAAGGTCCAAAAAATATCAAGTGAGAAAATATATGAAAAACAAATAAGTTAGTACATGAATCAAAACATTAACATGGAGTTATTAATAAATAGGTTATATAAAGTAATAAATTAAAATATGGTATTATTTATATTAATATGAATCTGAGGTATTTTTATAATAATGTTTTGAATATGTATTAAGTATGTCAAGACCAATGGTAAGGGGATTTCAAGTCTCACTTTTATTTCTCGGTGACTTATGTCGTAATCACCACTCATTTCTTTTTATTGGTGTATATATTAATCCATTACATGTTATATACTTATTTATATTTTGTTTAATGATATTATATGTTTAAATTAATTTTATTCAATACATGAATTATGATCAATAATTTACTCATGTAGTAAAGGATTTTCCTCTCACTATTACATTTCCCCAAACACATGCCATGATCAACACATACTTATTATCTCTTTTTTTATAATACCCATTCATATATTTTATTATTATTATAGTGATAGTAATAGGTATTTACATATCAATTTTAGTGTCTATATTTCAACGGTTTTATGGTAAAAACATTATGAATATTGTAAAAGAATGTTTTTCTCAGTTTACCTTCTTTGAGACACATGTAATATTATAAACCAATATTATTATAAGGGGTATATATAATAACCTTTAGAAATATTATATCATGAATATAATTATATTCCTGATATTTTAATCTTTAGTTATTTTTATTTTCTCAATGGGATTACGATTCAATGTTACAATAGTTGTAAGAGTTTATTGTTACAATCTCATTTTCTATCAGGATTGTTTAAGATTATGATTACATTGATGAAATAATACGATCCATATATCAAGATCTATAATGAATTTAACTATCCTTAGTTAATCGTAATATCTTCTTGTAATGTTATAATTCATTTAATCTTTGGTAATTAAAATAATTTATAAAATGATTTCAAGAAAATATGACTGTATTTTTCTCTTCAGTCAGAAATCTATTATATTCAAAAACCATGTTTTATGAAAAGGTATTAAATTTTTTTATAAATGATATGTTATTATATCTTACAAGGAAATTGATATTTTATAAAAAACTTGTTTATAATTGTTCTTAACTATTCGTTTATTTTGTAATCAAGGAAATTTTCAAAGAAAAAAGATTAAAAAATATTTGATGACATAAAAAACATTTCAAGGGGAAAGACAAATTTTTCTAATTAAATGATTTAAATTATTTTAAGGATTACCTTATATGTTTTAAAATAATTTTCAACAGAGAATTAGTTTAAAAATTCATTACGTTATTTTTATGAAAATGATATTTTACATAAGAATTACTCTAAGTGATATTCCAAAATCCTTTTCTATCTAAGATGATATATTTAGATATATTTTATTATTGAATATTGAAAATATCAATGGAAATCATTAATATCCTTTTATTTAAGGGTTTAGTTTAAGATGAAAATTTGTTTTTAAAACCCTTTACTCTTCCACGGGTTATACTATGATAAAATACTTATGAAAATGCATGAATTTTATGGGTTATACTATGAAAAAATGATAACGAGACCTGACCCATTTCCATAGTTCATTATATAAGGAAATGCTTATGATATCCATTTCATTTCATAGGTTATTATATCATTAATAATTTTTATCATTAGGAATAAATATGAATGATATCATTATGTGATGGCTGTGACCTATATATCCCATTAATGGATTGGAAAAAGATTTATATCTCATGAGATAGACATGGATAGAATTGTTAGTGAACATGATTTAGTAATGAACTTTGTCCACTAAGATAATCTTTAGAGAGAAAATTTACTACTTCGATAATCATGCTATTGAACCATTGAAATTATGATGGTCTTAGGAGAGAATATTGACGACTAAGATGGTATTGGGAGTGAAACTTGACAACTATGATTATTTTGGAAGTGAAACTATTCTACTAAGATAAACATGTTAGTGATACTTGACTAAAATGGAAATCATTTCATATGTTTATAGGTTTCCTAAAAATTCATTACCTTATTCCATTGTTTAATCTCATGGCTCATGTTACGGGATTATCTTATGTGTTATTTCTTGTGAATTCTCAATATTTATTTCATGAAAATTAATCATGATGTTGGATATTCATGGTACACTAATCTATTGTTATGATAATGATATCATACACTTATTTTCATGTTATGATTACACATCTTCCAGGTTTATACATACTAGGAATATGATTTACCCATTTCTTATCTTTAATTTCCCCATGTTATGTAAAAGGATTAAATTTGGAGAAATAAACGGGTAAATCATTATGAAAAAATTGTAAGATCTCTCCCTGGACCAGAATACATTGTCCCATTTTTCCAAAGGCATTAACCTATTATGGTCCTCAGGTATGTTTTTCGGTAATTTGATGAATATTCATCTAAAAAGATGTTATATCAATGTATATTAGTCCTGAGTTTATATAGTCGGTATCAGAGAAATGGTTTTATAACCATTAGAATAAAGGATAAGAAAAATTTAGTGAGATACCTAGGAATATTTCTACGAATATGTCTAGGAATGTCTCTAAGGATAATTTTAAGGTCAAGTCAAAGACTAAGAAAATGTCATGGAATTTTTGTAAAGGGTCGAGCCAGTGTTTTTCTACCAATTCATCCATGTTTAAATACTACAGGTTGATGTGGCTCTATTAAAAAATGCACATTAGGGTAGCAACCCTTAAAATATTGTATTAAGCTAGAATCGATCATGACCTGGTACATGACAATGGGTTGTACTACACACCATCTTTTGAAACTCCCAGGGGACGCTATTTGAAAATTAAAAATGTATTTATGACCAACATTGAAGGATTTAAATATAATATAACTATGAATGGCCTAATATAACCATATGTTGTTTTATATTTTTAATTAGTTTTCAAAATTTAGACATCTAATAAGTTATTCTTCATGATTATGAGGTTTTCCCTATGATAATTCTTTCTCAAACTATGATTTCTATTTTTAGTATATAATGGAAATGAAATGGAACTTGTAAACATTGAATGTGGCAGAAAATTTATAGATGAGTAGTCAAATTGGATGATCTATAGATTGAATGAAGTGTGATCATCCATTATGAGTGCATATAGATCTTGATTATCAACATATAACATAATCAACTCTAAAACACACCACATAATTGAACTAATTAGTTCATATTGAATTTGGTTAATGGAAACAATTAATTAATGAACATTTATTTTCTTTTTATTTGTGAATATGGAATGAAACCCTTGAGAGGATGTATTAAAGGAACGCTAAGAAGTTTCAACTATGAAAAAGGACACAAATCAAGTGACTTAAAAGGGAAATAAATATTATAATTAACACAATAGATGTTAATAATGGAATCCCTATGATATCATTATCTTTTAAATGATTTAAATGTGGAATGTATTAGAACTATAGAAATTTATGTCAAATAATGAATTCTTTTTAAGAAAATCAGTAAGGAGTTATGAGTAATGGTTATATTCATAATGATTAAGAGAATACAAATACCATGATAATGAAAATAAATCTTAAGTAATAATGTAATGATGCTTCATTAAATGTTTGAGAATAAAGTGGTATGAATGAAGTATTTATGTTTTTGAATTGAAGTATTATGTTATATAAATAACTAATTGTATAAGTAATGTTCAATATAAGTATTTTAAGGATATGAGATGATATGTTGAATTTTTATTATGACCTACAAAATTTATTTAATGGAAAAGTAATATTTTATATAAAACACCATATTAATGGATGGAAACCTTTAATGTGTTCTTAATATTTTGAAAATGGTGTTTTGTTTGGAGAAAGATATGTCAGATATGAATAATGTAAATTGGATAGTACTGATCAACTTGGAAATTGATTATTTATTTCATGAAGAAGTGGTTTATGCAATCGTGGATATAGTTTATGAAATTTTTGGATTTATGGAATATATCCAACCATATTTAGAATATAAATTCATGATAATGTTTAGTATAAATTTAGGATAATGTTGGTTATTATCATGTCCCAAGAGAATACATGATGAAGTTATTCACTTATTTGGTATGTGAAAAAAAGAAATACTTTATAATATATGATGGATCAATGATAAAATTATTTTGAGAAATTTGGACGCTCTCATTCTCATGTTTTATATTTTAATCTTTTGAAATGGTTTATAAGTATTACCTTTTGTAAAATGGTTTATAGATAACATTGAATGTGGTTTGGAGATTAATATATATTTTTATCGCTATGATTATTTTAGAATATTTTATAACCTTTTCTATGAATTTTATTGTGCTATTAAATTAAGATAAATTGAATGGACTATCATTCTATTTTTGGATCTCCTGATATGTGAGTGATCTTGGAATGAAAAATCCATCTTAATTTTTTAGTGTTATAATAACATAGAAATGTTTAGTGGAAAAACTGTAGGGTTAGATTGGAAAAATGAAATGGAATGAAATCAAGTATGTATATATCACTATGAATATTCATTATCTTTAGAAATAAGATATTTAATTAAAATGATGTCATGATATCACCCATTTTGATGATATCAATGAACCTTTCATGACTAATTTTAATAGGGTTTTATCATCACCACCCTTATACAGATCACCTAATTTTGTTGATTAGGGATCTTTATCAATCTCTATAATTATTTAATCTTTTCTTCGGTGAACAAATCATTAATTTCCACCTATGTAATCTTATGTGGAAACCATGTAATGAGTTACTTTGGGTAACCATTATGTTTTCAACATCCCCCTTACAAAGGGAGTTTTTTTATACATTTTTTTCGATGTGGGTTTCTATGAATGTAATTTTAAATTATGAAAACATTTATGACCCATAAGAATTTCAAAGGTGAAACTCATTTTATGGTGGGAACAATGTGACACCTAGATTATTTATGAATAGTTTTTTTCCAAATAAAGTCTAATTATTTTATGGAATTAGTTTCATGTTACGTCATGTAAGGCTTGAGTCACATGAAAAAATGTGTTCATATTATTGTACATGAAATACCGAGCCAAATCTATAGCTTCTGTTACATGCAAGACCTTGTTCATCCAAACTATAAAATATTTTTAATAACAGTTTAAAAATATTGTTATTATTATCACCTAGGCATTAGAATAGTGGGAATAATAAGAATTAAATAAATTATGTATATATGGTTTATTCATGGTTATAAAATTAAATCATTGTAATCAAATTACTTAGATATGATAGTAATAAATATTATAAAATAAAGAAATTTAATTTATCAAAAACCATATTTTTATGGAAAAACAAATTTTACATAAAAAAATTAAATAAGAATATTTTTAATAATGATTTTAATGAAAATTATGTAGTATATATTAAATAAACTATTTAACAATCCCCAATTTTTTTCAAGAAAAGATATTTGAATAAATACAACTTCTCCATAAAAAAGATGACTTTTTCAAAAAGTCAGTTCTATCACCTTTTAACAGAACACTTATATTGAAATGTAATTTTGAAAAATTTATATATTTTATTTGAAAAAACCAAAAATCTTTTTCATATAATAACTTAAAATTTTTTCTTATGGTGGTTTTTTTTTAATTTTATGATATTTTATTTTTATTATGAATAGTTAAAAATACTGAATTTTAATTGAAAACTATAATATCATCTAATTATTATAAATAAATAAATTATATTTTAAATTGGTTTTATACTTTATGTTTTTCCAAAATACAACATTAAATCCAATGTACTAAATTATAATAAATTTAAAATATAAACTGTATATACTAACTTTTCAAACATTTGAACATTTTCACTTTAAAACCCTGTTATTTCTTCTCAACTGTGAAATTAATTTTAAAATATTTTATCCCACATATATGACATAAATTTGGAAAAATTTATTCAAATATTTTATTAAGAATAAATTATATATTAATTTATGTTAAAATTTATTTTTTACCACAATTAATAGTGAAAATCGTTAAAATTAATTAGAGTGATCAAGAGAAAATGAGTTTATAATGGGACTAATCATTATATTATGGAGAAAAATAAAGTACAAAGATATCTAAAACGCATTATATTTACATATAAATAAAATATAAAAACCATTTTATCTAAAATGGTTCGTTATTGAAGGAACATGATGTAAGGTACATCTCAAAATAGTGTTTACCTTTTAGGTATTTATATGTTTTCCCCTCAACTTTCTTATAAAAGGCCACCACCTCTCCCCATTTATTCACAACTCTCAAGTCAATTTTTATAAAGAAAATATCCAAGAAATATTGTAGGAAAATCCCTATTAATAATCAATAAGCCTATACTTTTTCAAATATCAAACAAATCAAGTCCATTGCAGATAAAAAGGAGCTACCCTAAAAAGAGGTATCATTCACCAACATGAATTTTTTTCATTTCTTAGAAAAACCATTCAATTATGTTTACATAATTATTATATAATAAGGTAATAATATTTAATATAATTTTATTTTTTTATTTGACATTAATTAACAAAAAATTCACACACTTATATAAAATTTGATATACAATAATCATTAATGTGTATGACGAACTACTGCCTTATGAACCGATGTTGTTTGTTCTTACATTACCACATTTCAAGGATAGATATAATTATGTATTTATTGTTTTTATATGATATTTTTATATTTATGTTGATATTATGATATATTAATTGTTATATAGTACATATCTTCATGCTTTCCATTTTTTTGGTGATACGATATCATCGTTCGGGTGTACTATGAACTACCATCTCATTATGCAATGTTATTCATTCATGGTTTACCTGGAATGTATAAATATTGGATTTATAATATATACATTATATATAAGAAATAATAATTCTACTAGAATTATAATATATATATATATCATTTAGTTTTGAAATTTCTATATTAAAAGTGAATGCAAACAACATTCTTGTGTACATACGACTAACCCTCCCCATAAACTGTTTATTTCATTTAATATTTCGATATTATATAGATTTCATTAAATAAATATATACTAAATATATATAGTATGTATTTATTGTTTTCTTTAATAGATATTAGGAAATGATGATCAAATTAAAAGGACCAAAAGAAATGTCATGACATATACAAATAACAAAGCAGTTATTACCGAAAATATAACTTTAACATGGTATTATAAATATATTAGTAATATAATGACATAATAAAAAAATATGGTAATTTATATATGAATATGGTTTTTTCATATTTATAATGAAATTATATTTATTACATTCATGTATGAATGAGTACAAATAATGTCATGAAATAAGGTAAGGGGATTTATAGTCTCACTTTTTTGTTAGTGATACTTATGACATATTCACATGTTTATTATTTTACATGGTGTATATACTATCATATGAAATGGTATATATTTAATTTAAATTAATTCATGAAATTAAAATATTTAATTTATCTTATCATTTCACATGTCTTATGATTAAAAATTTTGTAATGTTATAATGGATTTCCATCTCACATTTATTTTCCAAGGGACACAATCCATGTTCACTAAATAATTTTTATATGTGGTGTGTATAATACCAATGGATTTATTCCAGGAATTATATACTCATAATTATTTGTATTTAATATACAATTTATGATTTATATTTCTTGGGTTTTATGGTAAAAATGTTACCAGTGTTGTTAGATGATTTTTTCTCAAACGTTATTCTCTGAGACACATGTTATATTATGCACCTATATTCTATTACAAGGTGTATATAATACCCATTTGAAATATTATAGAATGAATATAATTATTTTTATTCTATTTTATGCTTCTTTTAATGTTACTCTCACATAGGTATTGCGATTCAATGACACCAATGTGGTAAGAGTTCGTTGTTATAATCTCAACCTTTATCAGGATTTTTTTATGATTATGTTTTCATTGAGGAAATATTCTAATACATATATGATGTTACCTCTTAAATATTCGTTTAATTATTTATTCAATAAAAATTCATTCATTGGTACCATTTTCCAACTCTTTGAACCATAACATAATTAAGAAATTATTTTCATAAAATATGACTTTATTTTTCCCTTTAGCCAAGAAATGTTTTTTATTAAAAACCCATTTTTTAAATATTTAGTTTTATTTTATTTAATTTATATTTCAAGATCAATCTATAAGAAAATTATTATAAAATTTATTATGTTTTAATGATCGTCTAAAAGGGTATAAAAATATCTCTTTGTTTTGTTTTCATGTTTATTTTCATTGAAAAATGGTTTCTAAATTTTTTTATGATTTAAAAAAAATTACAATTATAAAAGAAATTTTTATCATGAAATTTTTTAATTGATTATTAAAGAAGAATTTTTCGTGTTTTCAATTTTTTCCAAATAAATATATTTTAAAAATGGGTTAAATTATTTTGAGACAGTGTTTAATTTCCTTAATAAATGCTCTATGTTTTCTTTAAAAATACTTATCTCTCTAAGATGATATCTTTGGATAAATTTTATACATTAATTTGGTTATGAATAAAGGAAACCATTATTATCATTTCGCTGAATGGTTTATGTTTATTATGTCAAGATATTTATGAAACTTGTTTAACTTATATGGTATATTCCATGATAAAATTCTTATGAAACCTTATTCTTTTTATGAGTTATGATATAAAGAAATTATTATGAAACCTATCCCTTTTCCATGGGTTATGATATGATGACATTTCTGTAATACTAATTTCTTTAAAATATTTATGATATGATTATTGTTTATGATATTTTCACACACATATGTATGTTTTCATTATGTGATGTGTAGTTCCTTTATCTCATTCCAATGCATTGTGTAAATATTTCTATCTCATGAGTTGACATGGATGGAATGGGGACTGAACACATTCTAGCAGAGACATTTTCTTATGATATGGTCTTGTTAGTGAACCATGACTACTATGATGGTTTTTAGATTCAACCTTTGCTACTAATATAGACTTATGAGTGAACCTTAACTAATAATATGGTCTTGGGAGTGATCCTTGACTACTAGGATAGTTTGGGGAGTTGTGATCCTTTATTATTATGGAAGTCATTAAAAAATTATGTTACTAGAAAATATTATATGTCTTATACTATTATTATACTATCATTCCTCATTATCTATTATTATCATATACTTTTAGTCTTATGAACAATAAATATTTATTCCATGTCCCTAGATTATGAACTTTAATAAATAGGGTATTATTTTCCAATGTTATTCTCACGTTCTCAAACACTAATGGTCCTATTATACTTACATATCTCCATTTATTACTCTTACACAACATCTGAGGTCACCCATATGTTTCATTTCAACCTTTTATGAAGAAAGGTTTTGTGTAGGAGTATTAAAGGGTAAAATTATTTTGGGAATCATTGACGATATTACATCATACGTTAAGATTCTATTCTAACATTTCGTAGGAACTAAACATTTGTGGTCCTCAAGCATATTTTTTTATAATTCATTGAATATAAATATAAATATATGAAAAATCATTTCATGTTAAGCCTAGGTAACTATAAAATTTATATATGTCTTTATATTTATAATATAAATGGTTGATGTGGATAAATCTAGAGTAATTATTAATAAATGTTACAAAATACTTTTTACCAACTACAGTGTTACTAGTAATAAAATCCCATATATATCTATGTAATAATTCTATCAAAATTAATTTCCAAATTTATAGATAGAAATAGATTTATATCTATTTAAGATTATATGAAAACCAGAAATATATAAATATGTATATTTACATTCTATATAGTAACCTAATTTCTGACATGTGATGCATTTTCTAGTAATTTATGTAACCTAATTAATTAATCAATAAATTAAAATATATTATAAATTAAATATAAATAAAATGTATGTTTATCATGAATAATACATCATAAATGTGACTTTATTAAATAAATATTTAACCCCTAGAAAAATGATATTTATTTATCCTGAACATATTCTAAAACTCTAGCAAGTTTACCAAGAATTATAAAACTAAATTCCTATAAATTTTGGTACCAAAATTTTAAATTAGTGAGATTATCACCGGTAAGGTTAATTCAAGATCATCCCCACCCATCCCTTGTATATTTATGATTACAAAGTTACCCATGTAGATAGACATCCCAAAATTGATTAATTTAATACTCTTGAATAAATATTTGTTTCTTCTCTCCGATCATGTAGCTCTTACATAGATCCACCAAAAAAATCCATCACTAAGAAATCTAGATTATAACATCATTGAAGAATTTTTTTCTTTAAATAACTTATTTATATCATTCTTATTACAATGATGATATCACTATTTCAGGTTTCTCATATTTCGATGAATGTTTCATGACCACTTATTTATCATGAATAATACCATTAATTTTGATGTATTTTTGGGTGTTTTCCAACATTGTAGTCTTGGATTGACCCTCTAACTCTACAATAATACCATATATTTATCATCATTAGGTTTATTTATTTCATCATTATTTTAAATATTCATCCTTTATTGGTAGGTATTTGAGTAACTCCTTTTTTGAAATACCATCATTATTGTGATATAGATAATGTTTAACATTCTTCCAATAAAGTGGTAATTTATATATTAGGGATTTCAAAACAATGGAATCATATATGTTTATCATGATTCACTTTTGTTATTGAAAGGTGCATTAAATTTTGAGAATTTGGTAACAAAAAAATGTAATTTCAACCTTTTTGAATGAGTTAAACACCCTTACTAATAATGTTTATCAATATATCCTTGGTTACTTATTTTTGTTCCAAAACATCCCGTGTATCCCTTATTGTAGATGAGAATTGGAAAGTGTTGAAGAGACCATTGGAAAATGTGATGAGTATGATTCCTAAACATAAATTTTTTTCATTTTCAAACTTATGCCTCATGTGGGATACATAGAGTTTCTCATCATTGGAAATTAAGGTCATTAGATTTGATAGAAAAAATACTAATTTTTAATTTTTAAGAAGAATGTTAATCATATTTTTCAACCTCTTGAAATTATTACCATTATATTTTTTCTCCTTCATCCATGTATTGAGAATTTAGATATACATGTTTATGAAAATTTACTCTATTGATTATAAGAGATATTAGTATATAGTGATAAAAACATTCATGGATTTTTGAATATGGATCCTACTGATTCACATTACGATATTTCTCATATTAAGAGTAGATTTTACCCAACCATATCAGATTTACATTGGGTTAAATGTGAATAATATTTAGGATATAATTGAGGATATGTTTTCTATAGTATAACATATTGGATAGTAACCCATGCACATTATTTTAGATTAAGATTGTTTTGAAAGGTATTTTTTTTGTGATGAAAAAATTACATTGATTCATGTTACTTATTTGAGAGAAATATAAATCAATGAGAGGGATTAGATATCATTGGAATTGATGGAATTGAGTAAATATTTCATTTAAAGGATCCCCTTTTAAATTCCACTTGAATACCCAATAAGATAATATATCCCACAACATGTAATTGTGAAGACACATATTAGGGAAAGAAATATCTTATCCAGATTAATCATGTCTTTCAGATCACACCCAATGAATTAAGTACCAAAAATCATACCAAATAGTGAATGAAAATATCCATTAGATCAGGTTAGATCTGATCAGCAGTCCATATTGTACACATTCAGTGAGCTAGGTTGAAAAATTGGATGCTCCCTTTCCATGATGGGATAAAATTATTGTGACTAATCAAATCATCAAAATAAAAAAGTAACTTCCAATAAAATTAATCTGAACTAATTATTTTTTCATCATTGTGCCCCATTATGTTATCATGTGTTGAAAATTGAACCATCCCCTATAGAAAATTTCCTTAAAACTATATCCTTTAAAATTATGATAATTGTATTCATGTTTCTAAATAATACCCCACTATAACAGAATTTCTAATGTGTGGTCACAAGAGAATTCAATTTTTTGAAAAATTATATAAAATATTAAACATTATTAAATCCTCAATAAAACAAAATTGGGTGCTATTTATCAAGTATGTATTGTCATTCCAATTGATAAGAAAATAGATTTATTCTAATAATTCACATAGTATTTTATAATTTATTTATAATTTATTTATTTTAATATTAATAAAAATAAAATTGCATGAACCAATATAAATCCTATGGAATAAAATATATATATTGGTAAAACTAAATAAATATGAAGTATATTATGTTATTATATTAAATTTGACTACCAAAATATATTTTTACTAATAATTTCATATATATATATATATTGTTATAAATATTAAATAAAAAAAATATTTTACCATCCTCAATTATTTGTAGTAGTTCTAATATTTTATGTCTAATTTTAATTATTTTTTGGTCGATTCACTATATTTTTTTATTTAATCATTTTCATTTCTATAATATTTTTTATAATATATTTTACACTTCATCACACTCTTTAGGTGATGATAAAAATGTTTATGGGGGGGAGAGAGTTAAATTATACTACACGTTTTTCTTCTAATAAATATTCTATTAAAATTGCAATGGATTATTTGATTATTTTTTATTTCTATTATTTCATATTATGGAAAATTGTAATTTTTTGAGGCCTAATTTCATAGATAAATTTGTAAACATTTATTTTTTCGAATCTTATCATATAGACCTATAACATCACATACTCCATATTTTTAAATTATTCTAATTGTTATATAAACATGTAGTATTACCATTGAAGACATTATAAGGAACTTTATATAGTAATCATTTTTATGTTTTTGATTAAGAAAAATTATGCAGTTCCTAGAATACATGATTATTTAGAATTATTATTTTCTATCATAATTTTTTTTCCTGACTGATTTTTAAGACTGACGTTTCTTTTCACTAAATTTATCAAATTCCATGCTTGTAATTTTGGATGTATTCATTTTCAGATAGCTATGATTTGTTTGGCATATATTTTTCTATTTATTAACATGAAATTAAATATAACATTAGGCTATATTCTTATTTTTTAAGGTGATTTATCCATTTCAATGTAATCAAATTAAATTTTTCAAGAACTGTATTAGTGAAGTCCAAAATTTTACATTTCTCCTAAAATCATCTGGAAGGAACGACTATAGTTTTTTAACATCCAAATGAATTTATCTCTAAGTAGTATAATTCATCGTTAGAAATAGTTCTAACTATTCATTAAGATTCTATAACACATTATAAAATTTGATCATGGAATTTCATCTCTTTGATAAAATATCAATTTTATGAAAATTTATTAAAACTTATTTGTATTATAAATTGTTTTTTCTAAACATAATTTAAAATATTTAATTTTTATATGATGACTCATTACGGATGAGTTAGATAACTTATTTTTGTAATTGGGAAAATTTTCACCACATGTTCTTAATATAATTTCATTATTTTATAAATTGAACATATTGAAGTTTTATGTAATATTTCGATTGTTCTATTATTGAATATTAATTCAATTAGATATATTATATTTCACATTCATATTATCTTTTCCTCATATTATAAAATTAAATATATTTTAAATTACTATTAAATATTTTATTTATAATATGAATCACACTGGAAGTATACTCCTGATGTGGGATTGTTTACTATAAGAAAATTATTCTATAAGAATGTATATTTTTAGATATGTTATTTATACATCATTCATGATTTTAGATTAAAAAAAATTATCAATGAGTATCTATAGTTTTTTTCCTAGTGAATCATGTTTTCTAGTAATTTATTCTTCAAATTTAGTTATTATATAACTAGTTTTGAATAATTTATGTTCATATGAAATGTTTTAACTCATTTATATTTTTTGGTTCATCTTAAATTCCATTGATATTTTTATTGAAAATTGTTCTATGATTTATATAATCATATTTTTCTAACCAGTTTGATCCCTAACCCTCTATATTGAAACCAATATTTATATGTTGAGTCTCTACTATATAAAGTACATCATCTAGAAAATCAATGTTCTAGTAGATAACATGAAGAGTTTATCTAAAATTAATATTTTTGTAAAAGAAAATAAAACATTTTCCCATTTTCACGATTGAAATTATTATTTACTACCATAAAACATTCATGTGAGATTAAATACATATATATTACATGATATAGAGTGTACCCCTAGAAACATTTAATAAAATTCAATATAACTATAAATGAATCAATGAATTTTGTTTTTCACCTATTAATAACATTAGTTATTCTAATTAAATAATTTCGTGTAAAAATTTTAATATATCGCCTTCATCGACTATTCTATGGTATGACTTTCTTGGTATTTTTCAAATTAACATATTGTTATTTTAAAAATTTTGAATTACATATTCAATTTACATTAATGATATTTTGTTATGTGTTTAAATCAATTAAAATTACAATTATTCAACAGGGAATGTTTTACATCTCAGTTATTATATTTTCAAAATATGTTTTGTAATTCAAATTAGTAAAAACATGAGAGATTAGAGATATTCAGATTCCTCAGGTATCAAATTTAAATTTATAATATTTTTTATATAATTTACTAGGTATAAAAAATTATATAATTATTTTATGATAATGATGTACCATATATTAGAACATGTAGATATTATACATCATTCAAATTTCATTTCATAGATTTAAAACTACAATGACTTTTATCAATATGGGTGGGATAAATTTTGACATTATCTGCTAAATTATGTAGTTAATAATGACTAATCATAAAAAATAATAATTTCATCAGAAAAAACCATTCCATATCTGCTGATAGTAGTATATAATATTACAACATTACAATTTAATTCAATAAATAATTCAGTTCATAGTATTCAAAAAACTATTAATATTTTTATAATAGTTATGAAATTTTTATTTTTTAATTATCCATGAAATCTCTTTAAACATATTAAAATTAAAATATGTGTATCCTATTAAATAAAAACATAATTATATATATTATATTAAAAATTAATTTCATGATATTAATAATTAACAACTAATGTCTGCTAAACAATTTCCCCCCTGGCCAAGACAATGTGCACGACAAATATTCTCCATCTGCCAAATCATAGTGTGCGCATAAATTTCTTCGTCAGTCATTGTTTCTTAGTCTAATTATCAATGATGATATTTAAATTTCTTTTTCCCTTCAATAATTCCATTTTATTATTATAAATATCATACAAATCAATCACAACTCACAACGCATACTCAACATCCTAAACACAATTGATTTTAGTCTATTGACGCCATGTTGATACCATCGCTTCATACCCAAATTTCAATTCCAAAATATCATTATTTCTCTATATATTACGATCCTAATATATGGGGATATTATTTTATAAATTTTTCTAATCTTGTATAATCTTTAATTTTATTACATTTAAAATATTTTTTTAATTTTTCGAAAAAAATTTATGATTTTTTGGGTTTATTTCCTAAATATTGATTACAAAATGGGCCTAGAACAGAAATTTAAGAAAGTAATATATATCATTTTTAAAAATTAAAATATAGGCATAGAATATATAATTTTTTAATTTGTTAGGAAACAAGGAATATAAATAAGGATTCACATCAAATACTAATGGAAGATGTGAGGAACCTAATCCAGACAAGAGAAACAAAAAAATGATATTCAATTATTAAACATAATTGACGAAGTTCATAATTTTTGGAATTAAATATCATTATGAAATCAAAATTTTTCAGGAACTACATTTTTTTTTCCATAACCATTATCAAGATAATGTTAAACATGATGAAGATGTTGTTGTACCTCTCGTACCCCTCGTGGTTTAATTTTCATGATCACAATCACTCTCTTATTTATCTAATCTTGTTTTAAGTGTTTTTGGATGATAGGAATGATTTCAGGTTGCCAAGGAATTGGGCCAAGAAAGAAAGAAGCCAAAGTGGACTGATATCAGTCCCACCGGCCAACCGGTGGATGACCACCGGGCAGCCGATGGAGCCTGGACAGAAGGCATCCTTCTGTCCAGACCACCGGCCAACCGGTGTCCCACCACCGGCCAGCCGGTGGAACCCAGACAAATAGTGTCAGCTACTGCCTCAGCACCGGCCAACCGGTGGCCTCCTCATCGGCCAGCCGGTGGTGCCTGAGCCCGAGCCCTCTCCCTTTTTCAAAGCACCGGCCAACCGGTGGCCAAGAACCGGTCAGCCGGTGGAGCCAGTCAAACTAGCCGTTGGGCTTTGACCAGACTTGTCCACTTGCCTCCCAACGGCTCCGAAGGCCTCTCCAACGGCTCCAAAGACCCCCAAAGGCCATTTGAGGGTTCCCCCTCTATAAATAAAGGACTAGGAAGCCCCGGAAACATACGGAAGCCCACGGGAACATTTTTGATCATTTGGCGAACCTCCGGCGAATTGCTTCAAGGAACCCCACTTGCTCCAACTCATTTCCACATCCAAGGAGCACCATCAAAGAAGCTTGGGAGCGCTCTTCATCAACTTCATCAATCCATTGGCGCCCAAGACTTCTCCTCATTACGGTTTTTCTTGTTTTAATTATTTTGAGCATCAATTTGGGTTTGTGCCTACAAACCCCTCTTTCTCTCATCTTTCTCTTGTTTGGGTTTTCACACCACCTTCAAGGTGTGAAGAGGTTAGTCAAGCCTTCCCTTTAAAAGGTTTGAGTCATAGGTGAGCTAGCCTTCACCTGTAAGAAGGCTAGTGGGTTCTTGCTCAACCATTAAAATCAATCTGTAATAGGTTCTAGACTAACCTTAAAGTCTTGTGGGTTTCTTGCTAAAACAATTAAAAAGCAAGCGGTAGTAAATATCTCAACGGTTGAGTTGGGAGCGGAGACGTAGGCTTTGGTTTAAGCCGAACTCCATTATCAAGTTTTCTGTCTTGCCTCTTTTATTTCCGCTGCACTTTTAACTTTTATTTTAAATTGTTAATTATTTTTTAAAAGGCAATTCACCCCCCTCTTGCCATCACTTCTCCGCCCAACAATTGGTATCAGAGGCAAAATTTGAGTAATACCTTCACCGGTTTCAAATTCAATATTCTTTGTGATGGCTTCAACCTCTTTCGCCCCCGAAGTCTATTCTTTGGGTCGCGCTCCATTCTTTAATGGAACCGACTATAACTATTGGAAAACCCGCATGACCACTTTTCTTAGAAGCATAGGTTATCCTATTTATAAAATTGTCATGCATGGTTATTCTCTTTCTTCTCCCGATGAATCCAAATGGACTCAAGACGACATTAAAAATTTCGAGCTTGATGGAAAAGCCATGAACGCTCTTCATTGCGGCCTTGATCGTAATGAATTCAATCGAGTTTCCACATGCACCTCATCACATGAAATCTGGAAACTATTGGAGGTTACCCATGAGGGGACCAACAAAGTCAAGGATACTCGATTGGATATGTTCCGTCAAGATTTTGAGTCTTTCACCATGCACCCACATGAATCAATTTCTGAAATTTTTACACGTTTTACTGATGTTTGCAATGGGAGAAAGTCCCTTGGTGATGATGTGTCTGCAGAAATGATGGTCAAGAAGATCCTTTGGATCCTACCAAGCTCATGGGCAACAAAAGTCATGGAAATCCAAGAAGCAAAAGACATCAAGAACATGCCGGTCGAAGAACTCCTTGGATCCCTCATGACATATGAGATCACCATGAGGAGGCAAGCTGAAAAGGAAGGCAAACCGATCAAAGTTCCAAAGAACATCGCCTTCAAAGTTCAACAAGAAGAAAGCTCATCCTCCTTATAATCTTCCACATCAAGCGGCGATTCCGAAATGGAGAATCTTGCCCGCAAGATGCACAAATTCATGAAGAAGCACAAGAAAAAGATATCCCGCAAGGCTCAACCCAACGAAAAATCCGAGCCCGAGGTAACATGTTACGGGTGTGGCAAGAAAGGTCATTACAAGACCGATTGTCCACTCAACAAGAAAAAGGCCAAGCAAAAGGAAAAGAAGAAGGCTTTCAAGGACACATGGAGTGATAGCTCCACATCCTCCTCCTCCTCAAGTGACAATGGTAAAAAATGCCTAATGGCATTTCATGAGGTAACCTCTTCCGACTCCTCATCCTCTTGTTCTTCAAATTCATTTAATCATTTATCTTATGAGGATCTCCAACATGCGAGAGATCAATTGGAAGAAGGTTTTCACGAACATTCTTCCAAATTTGTTGCTTTAAAAAAGAATTTCAAAAAACTCTCTTCCGAAAAGGAACAACTTCTCAAAGAAAAGGAGGAGTTGTCCCTCAAGATCCAAAACCATCCCGATGTTGATTCTATGGAATCAACAATCAAAGATTTAAGGGAGTCTCTTGCCAAGTTCACCCAAGGTGAACAAAAATTGACCAAATTACTAGGTTCCCAATGCATATCTAGAACCACCCAAGGGCTTGGCTATTCCAAGCAAGCTTCCTCTTCCCATGCTCCAACTATTTTGTAAGGGGGAGCTCCCAATTTAAATTTTTTAATTATTGCAAAAAACCCGGGCACTTAATTTATGAGTGCAATTGCAAAAATGCCCAGTATGGAAGGACCAAAACCATTTCTTTTAATGATGAATTTTATAGGAGAAGACCCGCCACTAGACAAGTTTGGATTAAAAATCCCTTTTAGCGAGTCTCACCAGACCAAAATTTGTCTCGGTTTCAAAAACCTCTCCCTGGGGATTTGTTGTTTTTATTTAGGGGGAGTTAGGATCGTTTAAGCCTTTTTGATTTCAATTTCAAAACATTCATTTCAAACTTTTCGATTCAAAACATTCAATTTAAAATTCTCAATTCAAAATTTTCAATTAAAAACTTTCAATTCTCAATTTCGAAAATTTCAATTGGTTTAAAATCTCTATCTCGTTTTTCAACGTTTCCCTCAATCAAGTTTTATGCCCCGTGCTATTTTGATAATCACAAAGGGCGATAAATTCTTGGTTGATTGGGGGAGAAATCTTTCTCTCATGCTTTGATTTACTTTCCCATTTATCATTTAAAGCATGCCTTTCATTTCATTTTTACATTGTTTGTTTTGGTCATTGTGATCATCAAAATAGGGGGAGATTGTTGTACCTCTCGTACCCCTCGTGGTTTAATTTTCATGATCACAATCACTATCTTATTTATCTAATCTTTTTTTAAGTGTTTTTGGATGATAGGCATGATTTCAGGTTGCCAAGGAATTGGGCCAAGAAAGCAAGAAGCCAAAGTGGACTGATTTCAGTCCCACTGGCCAACCGGTGGATGACCACCGGCTCGCCGTTGGAGCCTGGACAGAAGGCATCCTTCTGTCCAGACCACCGGCCAACCGGTGTCCCACCACCGGCCAGCCGGTGGAACCCAGACAAATAGTGTCAGCTACTGCCTCAGCACCGGCCAATCGGTGGCCTCCTAACCGGCCAGCCGGTGGTGCCTGAGCCCGAGCCCTATCCCTTTTTCAAATCACCGGCTAACCGGTGGCCAAGCACCGGTCAGCCGGTGGAGCTAGTCAAACTAGTCGTTGGGCTTTGACCAGACTTGTCCACTTGCCTCCCAACGGCTCCGAAGGCCTCTCCAACGGCTCCGAAGACCCCCAAAGGCCATTTGAGGGTTCCCCCGCTATAAATAAAGGACTAGGAAGCCCCAGAAACATACGGAAGCCCACGGGAACATTTTTGATCATTTGGCGAACCTCCGGCGAATTGCTTCAAGGAACCCCACTTGCTCTAACTCATTTCCACATCCAAGGATCACCATCAAAGAAGCTTGGTAGCGCTCTTCATCAACTTCATCAATCCATTGGTGCCCAAGACTTCTCCTCATTACGGTTTTTCTTGTTTTAATTATTTTGAGCATCAATTTGGGTTTGTGCCTACAAACCCCTATTTCTCTCATCTTTCTCTTGTTTGGGTTTTCACACCACCTTCAATGTGTGAAGAGGTTAGTCAATCCTTCCCTTTAAAAGGCTTGAGTCATAGGTGAGCTAGCCTTCACCTGTAAGAAGGCTAGTGGGTTCTTGCTCAACCATTAAAAGCAAGCAGTAATAGGTTCTAGACTAACCTTAAAGTCTAGTGGGTTTCTTGCTAAAACCATTAAAAAGAAAGCAGTAGTAAATCTCTCAACGATTGAGTTGGGAGCGGAGACGTAGGCTTTGGTTTAAGCCGAACTCCGTTATCAAGTTTTGTGTCTTGCCTCTTTTATTTCTGTTTCACTTTTAACTTTGATTTTAAATTGATAATTATTTTTTAAAAGGCAATTCACCCCCCCCTCTTGCCATCACTTCTCCGCCCAACAGATGTTAATATTTACAACATCCCACATTTATTTCAATTGTTTCAATAAAAATTTATAATATCTATTGTGGTATGAAGTTAATGCTATTAAATTTTTAAATATTGTTTTAGAACAAAATATTTTATGATCAAAATATTTTGATGGTAATGTTATCAATATTTGAATTCCCAAAGATTCAAAATGATATTGATGTATTTGGTAATTTTAAAGATAGAAATGAAAATTTAATGGTAAAAGATGATAAAAGAATTTTTATATTTTATGAAGCCAAAAAATATATGATACATGGAGAAGACATACAAGATGTCTCACACTCTTTTTCCACAATTTACATAAATTCATTGACATTCCACATGTGTAAATTGATCATGACTCAAGTGAGATATAACTTAAAGAATCATGTTCACTAGATCATTAATCAATTAAATGTAATTAATTGCATTGTTGGGAAATTTTTAGATTATAATTTGAATATAATAATAATTGAAAAATAGAGAGAGATACATGTGATTGGTTTTTAAATAAAGTGTTATTTTTTTAATTCATTGAGTTATGTGTGGTTCCAAACTCTATACATGGGACTTTGATGAAGATAAATTAATCGTAGTGATGAAAAAATGTAGTCACATAGATATAACTAGGAACGTATTACCACTTTTTTGGTAGCTCATTTGAAGCATTTACAATGGAGAATGAATAGTCAATAGGGAATGAAGTTGGATGATAATAATGGAGATGATTGTGTATCGATGAAAAAGAATGATGGAATTTATGAGGGTGATTGAACACATCCATGATATTGATTTATGTATATAAATTATTCGTGGATAAAGAGATCAAGTGGAATGTCCTGGTTCCCAGGATGTGTATTACAACATAATGGTGGGTTCATGTAGTTATGTCAAAATCTATTAGGTCTGAAAATACTTTGGGTGAGTTTGTAAAATTTCTTTTGGTGAGTGTTGAAAATTGAAATGTGGTGTTAGATATTACTTATGATGATAAAATACCATCGTGTGAAATGTATACATTTTTTTAATACATTCACTATAGCAACAGTATCCAACCCAAAAATTGGCATATCAATTTATCAGGTGGAAATAAATTGTCAAAATGATTTGATCATGTTTTGAAAAATTGTATTTCAACATATTAATAACACACAGAATAAAGAGATTTATTAAATTCCATTGTAATAATATTTCATAATTATGTTGGGAATTTCTTTTTTAATATAAATTTCAATTGATATATATTTTTCTTATATGCTGGAATTAATTGGATTTGGCTATAAATTAATTATTCTCAAGGGATAGGGTTGTTTAGTGTTAGTTTTTTTGGAATTATGAGTATATTTTTCTCCAAAATATTACCTTTAAATAATATAATTATCAATTTCATATTAATAATGTGATACATGAATGATATATATGATTCATATAGAAAACATTATGATCTATAAGTACTCACAAAATTAATAGAATTGTTAGATAAAAATATATTTAGATTTTTTATTTATTTTTCATGAAAAATATTTTTCAATCATTCTAGTCTATAAAAATATTTTTGACTAAGTAATTATGTAATATGTTTTTTTATTGTGAATACCGTAGAAATATTTACATTGTACATTTATGAATATTATGACATAGTCTTTAATTTATATAATTAGATGGATCGATTTAGGGGTAGATAAAGAAACTCATACGAGGTTTATTATTAGTTTGAGTAGGTAATTATATAATAATAAATTTATTTTAAATCATATCTATTTTTTCAATTATATTTAGGTAGTTTTATTATTTTAATTAATATATTTCTATTATAAAATGTAGGTTTCCCTATATGTATTTAAATATAATAATTTTATAAATTTTTATTATGTTAAAACATTGAAATAACAATTTATTATATGAAACTGTTTAATATTTTTGTCATTTTCTATTGTTTTTTAAAACATTATTCCAACATTTTGGGACTGAATAATACCATAAAATAAATCATTTGTTACATTATATCAAAATTATATGAAATGTTATAAAATTTCATAGGATAATTTTAAATTTTAGAAATAATTAATTTGTTTTAGTTTTTATATAAACTATATTTGAAATAACAAATTTTTTATAGATTAAATGTCTTCAATGATAATATATGTTTAAATTTTAATGGTTTTTTGAAAATAATGTTCCGAAGGAAGGAGAATACATGATGGTAGAAATAAAATAATAATATAAAACTACTTCATTATAATAAATCCATTAACATAATGAGTAATATAATAACTAAATATACATTTAAATGGATTCTCAAAAACCCAATGATCGAGGAAGCTTCAATAATTAAAACTCTACATATAGATAATGTGGAATCTAATGAGGTACACAAATCAATATATACAGATTAATTTAATTTTTTATGTAAATATAAAATCGAATGAAATAATATATCTCCATAATTTTCATATTATATTTTACATTTTGAATAGAAAGTAGGACACGTATCATTGATTATGGAGTTATTTTTTGAGTGAATTTGGTGTTAAAATCTATCAAGTATTATATTAAGTTCAAAAAATATTAGAGGTAAATGGAATGATAAAAATGAGGAATGTATTCGACCAACTACTATGTCTATGTTAGTCCATGAGATGATTTTGATTCAAACAAGTATGTGTATGTTATGTTTTCTACAATGATATATGTGGAAAGACTCATGTGATTGAAAAAAACAATAGATATTGTGATCATCGTTCGTATTGATTCATTTTTTATATAATCATATATAGAAAGATTATAAATTTTCCCTTTGTATTTATTAATTTGGATTCAAATCCTCACTATGTATTATATTTAATAATTTTTATTTCATCATATTTTTGTAGCTGAAAAATAATAATCTATAAAAAAATTATCTTGTAAACTATCTCATTTAAATGGATGAATCAAACTATGAAGAAAATAAAAAGTACAGATTCCAAATCTCAAGACAAAAATAAATTTTCAATTTTTTTGGATTTTGATAAAAAATTAGGTGTGAACTCTTATGGTATAAAAACTAAAATAAACTAGAACATAGGATTATAAACATGGAAAATCACTTCTATATGGAGGATTAATAAATGACAATGTAATTAAGAATAATATGAAATGAATCAGGGATTAAAAATCAGGGTAATTCCTAAACATGAATTAAAAATGAGAGAATAGGAAAACATTTTTGAAAAACACACCCCAATATTCCTCTGTCTTCCATCGAGAAATTATTTTGGTCCTAAAGAAATGATAAACAATCCAACTATAAGAGAATTTCACCCTTCTGTCGATGAAATTACCCTACCATAGAGATATTAATCCAAACACAAGCCATCCTCACACCATATTATGACACTAGAAGGATGTTTATCTCTCGTGATCTCTCCATCATGATCTGTAGTTGGTCATCATCCAAGAAATGCTTCCTAATCACCAAAATAAATAAGAAATTCAATAAATTTTCGTATTCAATAATCTCATATCTACTGCATCACACCGATTCAATGTCGATGTGTTGTAAATGATTACATAAACATGATATCCCATCAGATCTTAGATCCATTATTGATGCTTCATTCACCATGGCCAACAAGCCACAAGGGAAACTAGAAACATTGTGTCCCATTTTACCATTCTCATTGTGGAATCCATCTTAAAAAGAACTCATTATGTTCGCCAGCTACTACACCCCCTACTAAATCATTTATTGTTTCATTTTTCAAAAAACAGATAAGATATTAAATTGTTGCGTAATTTAAATTCATATGTAGTCGAAATAATATGATGAAATCCAAAAATTATAATGGTTCGATAAAATCCTACGCTACCAGAAATTATATAATTCTATTAACAAATAAAATTAAAAAAACTATCAAGATACAACCCAACTCAACATGTATGTAGCTTGTCTCAACAATTATATGCCTCATTTTAATAACCTATTTGTAGGGTTCATCACTATTATCATATGTGCTGCTACCATGATTGTAAGATTCTCATATTTGTTTTGAAACCACACCATGCCATCCTCTATTTTCAATATCACTTTCTCTTTATAATAACATATGGTTCCCCCTATTGTTTAAATAATAATTTAAAAATATTATCCTATAGTGGGATTTCAAAATAAAATATATCAATTTTATTTTTTTGTGACTTGGTCAAAAATAAAAATACCTTAAATTTAAAATTTAAAAAACCACTCCCAACCATCTCCACCATTCTATAAAATTTTCATACTTCACCACCAGTATCTATGTTGTCCTTCAATTTCTTTCCCTTGATTTACATGACCCACCACTCCCATTATAGGTGTCAGAATGCTCCAATATGGTGAATAATTGTTTTTGGATCCATCGGCCAATGAAAAACTAAATAAAAAGCCAAATTTGATTTAAAATAACAAATTATAGACATATCTATATGTATATAACATGTAACAGTACAATATGTCCTTGAAGACTCATCTTTTCAAATAAACACATACAAATTCCCAATTTTCTAATCATTGATCATAATAAATAATCCTTTTTTCACTTTGACAACTCCATATATAGTATAAATCATAAAACATTTTGAATCTAACATACCCAAATAAATCAATTTTATTTTCAAAAACTGTTCATACTGTTCATATGAATGTGTGATAAAAATCACATCAAAAATATGAACAAACAAAATAATGATACTTGTAAATCTTCTGTTTGTTTTCCATTTTCAAAATAACTACATCTCAATCCTCAAAAATATCAATTTTATTTTTCCAACATATGATTAGGAATGATAGAATATAAATTCCAATGTAAATATTCCTCTCTTTTAAATTTTTTAATCAATAAATCACTTGCATACCTCTCACATTGAGTCTAAGTATTCACCCCAAATGATTCATCATGAGTTTGAAATTGTTTTTATTCTTTGTTCATTCATTCCAGAAACATGTCACATTTTCTTCTCATATGACAATTTCTACAACACTCCCAACATTAAAAATAACCTCTTGGTATTTATTGCCTTTTATTTACCCATCTCCTTGAAAAATGACATTTTTCATTCAACCATCCTTGATAGTTAAGTTCATTGGTCACTAAAAATAGACATAAATTTACTAATGATCCATCATCATTGGACTCTCACAAAATCTTTTTCATTATTAATAATTAAATAAATACATCCAATATCATATGATATTTTATAAATAACTATTTATTGAAAATAGTATCCTAAAAATCTAGTAGTGGACCTAAAAAAGGACAAGCCTTATTTTCTTTATCAATTTCCATGGTAACCACATGGCCTTTCTCATCGATTTTTTCCATCATTGAAGAAAACTTCATCAATAGATTGGTGAAATCTTAAAAATTGTTTCTAAAATATCTATTTTATGACATTTAGAGGTGATATAATCATCTGTTCAGACATGAATTAGTTTTTTGGTGATTTATATTTATTCCAACATTCCCACTTCATTGACATATCTTTTAAATCAGTAAGATTCATCACCTATAATGGTGTATTTTATACTAAATACAATTATACGATTATCATTTGAAAAATATCTTATATCTTAAATATCATCAGTTATAATAGACTATATATTCTCTTATTTTTTTCTTCATTTCATTCACTATCCATTCACAAGTCAAAAAAATTTCACATATTTTTTTCATACTGTAAAATAATTTTTCCCATTAAATATGTAATAATAGATAGATATATTTTGGCATGAAGAAACCATTTTTAAGCAATTAGAAAAGAATAGATAACATCCTTTAATATAAAATGTTGGGAAATCAAAATACAGATGAAGTATAAATAAAATGAAGAAAACCAAAAATTAAAATGGTTTTGAGAAATCCTACTACACCATAGAATTTGAATTTTTATTATCAAACAAAAATTCAAAAATTATCATGATACCACACAACTCCACACATCTATAACCTGATAAAAAATAATAGGCCTCCATTTATTTACCTATTTTCAGGCACTCTCTCTCTTCCCATAGGTGATCTACGATGACCACAAGGTTCTCATCAAAAAATTTCAGCCACACCTTGCGGGACTACAATTGAAATAACAAAATCCTTTTATCATGACTTAGTATTTCCCATGAATTTCTTATAAAATAAATAGAAAAAATTATCCGATAGTGATATTTCAAAAAAAATGTATCCCTATTTTTGTATATGACATTTCCAAAAATGAAAAATATCTCAAATTCTAAATTTCAAAAATCACTACCAAAAAAATATTATATCCTAAATTTTAAAAATTCCATGTATATTCCATATTTATGAATCAAAGTATTTTGTCATATTAATATATATAGTAGATATAGATACACTTGAGGAACACAAGAAAAATTATCTAGGATATGAAGGATATATCTAATTCAAATCTATCTTATCTTAACTTTGGAAACATCCATGGTCAGAATCCTATCAATCCAACCATTTAGATCATTAATGAAGATAACATCAAACAAACATAGTGGGAATAAAAACCTATTAGCATTTAACCATTAATAATCATTTGAAAAAAAATATGATGCCTTTTTGAAACTCTTACAGAAATTTGATATCTCCCCTACAATATAAATCCAAATGAGAATTCATTATAAAATTGAAATTTACTATGATTTTTGAACAAGATATAAACTAAAGATATCTATATCCCCCATAATTTGGATCACCACCCAATATAAGGGACCCACATAAATAAATATATCTCCAAAATCTAAATCCTGAGCAGTTGGCACCCCACCTTGATAACTAATTTTAAATTCCTTCATCACCAGTTGCACGTTCTGATGAAAATAATTAGGTGTAACACATGAAACACCTATATCAACATTATTTGTTTTCCAAAATCTATTATTCATCAACCACCATCGATCCTATTTTAATAATCTAAAATGTATCCTTATAAATTAAAATCCTTAGCCATAACCTGTGATGCCACTTATTAGGGGGATATTATATATCTTAAGAAATAATTCTCTTGAAATTTTTAGAGAATTACAATAAAATAATGAACATAAAATCACATGGAAGAATACATAAATAAAATTAACACATATTATTTTTAATTAGGAGAAAACCCCTCTAATGTAGAGAATTAAAAACCGTGTTGAAATTTTGAAAATATATACTATGAATCAGTGAGTATAAAAATCCAAGTAATGACAACAACTGAAATAAAAATGAGAGAGTATAAAAAATGGCCTTAGAACCAAACCCTTATTTTCCTCTATTTCCTCTCTGATTTTTTTATTCAAAATTCAATAATCAGTGACACAACTGTGAAAAAATGTCACCCTTAGTTTGATGAAATGCCACTACCTTGGGGATATTTATCCTAACATGTGACATCCTCACACTATCTTTTGACATCCAAAATTTCATTATAATTCATGATATTTCTATAATAATATACCACCAATCGTCAACCAGGACATGCCACATTATCCCTATAATTAATAAAACGTTTGTTACATGTTATTGATCATGAATCCATTCATTGTTGCTTCTTAAATGTTCCACTTTAATGTGATTAAAATGATACCTCAATCATGGTATTGCGTCACATCATAGATTGACCATTGATACTTCAATCACCATCACTGATGATCCACATGGGTGACCACTAACATGATTACCCCATAAATTGGATCTTATAAGATTACACCTCCAGTAACTTAAGCCATGTTATCCAATAGTTTTCCCCACTTTAAAAGCTTCAAAGATTCCTTTTTTTAAAACAATATACACGATATAAAAAATTATATTAGAAATTTCTAAAACACAATTTACACACCATGTTTAAGATTCTAATAATTATATCATATAAATTGATATAAAATATATATTTTCCCATAAGAAACACAAGTAAACTTATCCTGGATGGAAAATATATCTATAATTCAAAAATATAATCACATAAATTTGGGATAATGGATAGGTTGAATAATGTTTTTTTCAACAGACCCCCATAATAAATTATAGGTTAGGGTGTGCCAAAATAAGTTAATCTTAGTTAAATAATATACACAATGGAAAAGGCTGGGTTTATATGTTGTAAAAATATGAGATTGAGGAGGGGGTGGTGTCGCCCTGTCGACCAACTCTTGGGAATCTTCCACCCATATCTAATAGTGTTTATTTTTCTTATATGGTGGCATTGATCCCCATTCTCTGTTCTATATTCCACATCATTCCACTTTCATTCTAATGATATCTTTTTAGGGATTTCCTTCATGTTTTTTAATATAATTTTCATTAACTAATAAAATAACCATTGGATAAAAATATTTTTAAAAATATTACAAAAAGACATTAAATCTTTTAAAATATTAAATGTTTTTGGGTAGAGTTGAATGGAATTAAGGGAATTAATGCGATTAGTCTTGGATAAATGAAAAAGGAATCAATCACCCTATTGTCATTTTTTATTATAAATAATTTAATTAGTAATGGAAGCCTTTTGATTTACCATTATGTTTAGTTAAAATATTTTAATTTTTTTTTGTATCAATGTCCTATGTATATGTCCTCGTTTTAATTTTTTTAATACTATTTTGCTGCATGTTGAGTTTTTTAAATATTTTTTTAGATACATATATATATATAAGTAATAATAGAATTATTATTTCTAATTATTTTTTATTACTAATGTAATTCATATTATTTAAAAAATTATATGTTTTAATAGTTTAATTGTCATGTTAATAATTATACCATTTACATCATTATGAATATATTTTTTAATTAATTTTACTATATAATTGTATAATAAAAATTTATTAATAATTTAATTACATACCTTTAATAATAAAAAAATAATTAATAATTTTTCATAGTATTTTATGAAAATTTTACTCAATAAGAATTATTTCAATAAATATTTTAAATTTTGAATTTAATTTTTTATATGTAATAATGTTTGTGACATGAAAATTACATTTTTTATTTTATATATTATTTTTAGTCTCAATTATATTTTATATGATGTGGTATTTTGGAAAAGTTTATTTATATTATAATTTATCATTATAATTAACACCCTTTCAATGTCAAATAAATGAAACATAATAACGTTTCAAGTAGGTGACTTGGAAATTCTACAATAAAAAATGTAAAAAATGAAAATGAAATATGAAACACTTAATGAACATATATAAAGTGATTTCAAATAAATAAAATTCATAAAAATAATTATTAAAAAGTAATTTTACAATCATAATATATTGTTGTATTAATAAATTACATTTGTATTTATAATTTTCTGACAGTCCTTTTATTTAAAATTATTTTTATATTTTTATTCAATGTTGAAAATTTAATTTTTATTAGAATTATATTATAATTTATGTTCATATATATTAAATTTGTAAATATTATTTTTTAATCAATAATATTTGTTTCATGAAAAATAATTTTGGTTTGTTATATTGGTGATTTTTTAACACTTTTTTTAGATTCCCAACACATGTTTAATGTTAAAATTATATTGTTTTTATTTTATATATTTTATATTATTTTAATTTTACAATGGTGATTTTTAATAAATTTTCCTATGATTCAAGTAGTCAATATTGAAAATATTATATAATATAAACTGTAAGTATATATTTAATGAATATTCAAATAGTATTTAAACATATATAAAATTGTTGATAGTAAAATGAATTTCACCAATTAAATAGAGAGGTAATAATATAGAGGACAGAATAAATTGTTATTTGAAATAAATTATGTCTACAAAAAGTATATAAACGAAAGAGTACAATCACTATTTATCATGAGTTCAGGGCCCACAATCTAGCGTATAAATGGGACACTCGTATCAAGATAACCGACCTCTGTGGTGGTGTATAATATGATGTTTTAGAGACTTATTTTTCCCATGAATTAGAACCTTGAGTGTCGAATGATATACCTTTGAGTCATTGGGAGGAGTTCTATCTGGATTCCTTCATTTTCACCTAATCATTCAGTAGTTAGGTAATTTTAATTTTATTCCAACATCCACTGGGAGAACTATAAGTCATGTGAATGCTCGATCACAAAAGGGGTAAGTGTGTGAAATAGACCATGATATGAAGAAATATCAGATATAACTAGGGAAAAAATTGGATATAGTAGCAATATAAATAGATCCCATGCCTCTTGGTGTACACATATAATCGACTGAGGCTTGAATATAATAGTTGATTCCTTTACCTATTGAATATGTGAGGCCTCATGTGTACTACAACATAGTACATGTCATCTCTATCGCATCTCATCATCGTCCATAGCTACTGTAGGAGGTTCATCATAAGGAATCTTCACTCCATTGGTTGTAACATCATATCCTTGAGGAGGATAATAAAATAAACTATCGTGTAGAGAATGATACTCATGTATCATCTCCTCTACTTCATCTAGGTTTTCTACCAATATTAAACCCTTACCCACATATGGATAAAACATGTGGATAATTTCTTGTTATTGATTATTCTATAAGGTGATTCAAAATGAACAGAATATACTCATAAAACAAATAGTTATAAAGTTACTGACTAACCAAATCAATAATTCCTTTTCCCGTATAGAGTAAGATAATGAAAAAATTGATTTCTATACCGAAACTCATACTCCAACTTCTCTAATAGATGTAATCTCATCATACACATTCCCTCAATACAAAAAAATCATATATCCCATTGTTCATGACACATAACATGTCATCAGTTCTACTCGACATCATTCCTACCCATTAGCCTCATGGAATGACGCAAAACTGACTGTCTAGGTAGAACTATAATGTGTTGAAAAAATAAAAATGGTCTTGTGACTCAGTCATGCTGGTGACACTAAATAATATGAAATTGAATGTCAGGTACTATAGTAGTGGAATCATGAATCCGATCAGTGCAATATATGGATAGAATATCTAACGGAGCATAGTAAAGGAGCCATGATATCTGAAATGACATATGGAATTCATTAAAATATTTCTTTAATAATTTTATAAACATAAATTATTATGAAATTGATTAGTTGATAAAATAATTTATATGAGTTCATTAGTGTTTTGTAGACCATCAAATATGAGATTTTAATCCCCCAAATTGTGTCTTAGGTACCTATTGAAGTGTGGTTCTTGAATCCACCTATAATGTGAAATATTAAAAGTCATAAACAATAACAAATATTTTATAACAACTCAATGAAAAATAACAAATAAAATGAGTGATCGTACCATCATCCATGTTGGTTGTCACAGAACACATCTATAACAAACTCTTAACCAAAGAAAATAGTAGTTTGTGGAGGAATGGGCTCCCATTATCGAATCATAATAAGAATGAAACATCCCATGATTATTTAATAATTAGATCCACATTCCATGCATAATGATTTGTATGTGTATGCCCTGAATGAAAATCTCTAGTTGTATCTACCAGCATGATAAAATAAATTAATTAGCACAAGATACATCATTTGGACAGTTAGTTCAGAGTGATCAATAAAAAAATCCCTTCTATAAGACACATGATATATACATAGGTGTGATGCATGACTGTCTGCTCATCATAATCATTGGGAAACTATATGACGTTTATTTTTAGAAATATCATAGTTATCGATCCACCATCTAGTGTATCATGATTTCCCATAATTTAAAGTCTTATAAATCTTTTTACAAGATAATTCCATTGCCTAGGGGTAGGTCCTATAACTATATCCCCATATGTAGGATGATCGAGAAGAACTACCACATTATCAAGGGTGATGGTCATATCTCCCTCATGCTAGTGGAATTCAGGAGTGTCATATCTCTATATCTGAGTAAGGGAAGTATATAGGTAATGTTCAATGAATTTATAATCAGATATAAAAACACCAAATAAGTCAACAAGATATATGTATGGTATAATTAAAGTTTTAGGTTGAATTTCACGATAATGGTGGGCTATACACACCCCGATCTATCGAACCTCTTGGCCCTATAGCACATCATATGAATCATGATTATAATCCATAGTGAGTAGAGTATTATCCTTCATATATACCTAAAAATTAATTAAGTATTAATTATGTGTAAATGATAAATATAATTTTATAGTTAGAAAAATTTTATGATTGGATTAATGTAATTAATAACATCGTTATTCCAATATTTTTATAAAATGATTCTTAATAAATGAAATGTTCATGTATTTATGTTGTCAAAATAATATTTAATATGATTTTTAGATATTTTTTTCATCTATGAATATCCATTTATTATTTTCATATTTCATTATCAATATTTTTGAGGGTGAATGGTTTTTCCTCCACAATTATTTTAATAGAGTCATATTTTTCAATGGTTTTTAATTTTAAAAACTTTATGTGCACACATAGGTTATAATGGTTGTATCTACAAAATGGATCAAGCCTTTCCTTAATTTATAGCATGTATTTATATAAGCTATATCCCAAATGGGGTGCTTTTTCATATGTATGATTTCTCACAAAATGGTATAATTAATTGTGATTTTAATACATGCTTTATTTATTATATATCCATGGATAATTTGATTATTAATTTATTTTATCTCACATTTACTTTTCATATTCCACGTCATGTGTATCTAATGGGATTATTATGAAAACCAAAGGACGAATTAGAAAATGGTTTCCTCATGTGTAAATGTTTTTTAAAGGGAATGGAATTTTGTTGAAAATAGATTTATTTATTGAAATGATGTAATATTTAATATTTTTTAGCTTCTGTATGATTTATGTAAATTGTTGAATAATTTATGAACTATTTATTATTTGATCATAAAATAATTTATGAATTTCATAGGATAATAATAAATTATGGTGTTTTTTAATACTATTTTATTTATAATATGAATAGTTAATATTATAGGAAATACATTATCATGGATGATAGTGTTTACTCGATCATGAAATGTTTGAGAAACTTTTCTTATAATGACCTTTCCATAACATATGTCAGATCTCAAATGTTTTCCTTGCACTTAAGGGTAGTCCATCTATATTTTCTTCATGAAGGACTTCATTCTCCATCACTGTCACAACCTCTTTATATTATGTATCAATACAAGTTATTCTTCATGCAATGTGAAATTTTAAAACTCCCTAATCGGTGTTCATGGTATAATATAATAGTTATAAGTGATGCACATCTAATATACTTGACCAATATATTCATAACATTATATGTTCATAGTGTCACATGATATAATAGAATGTGTAGATAGAAACTGCAAAGCCTAGACATCTCCTCATCGACAATGCTTCACTTCTAGTAATACCACTGAGAATCAACCGCTGATACAAACAATTGGATCATTCCAATTCTTCACATAAAATCTATAATTGTCTAATTTAAATATTATACTTGATAAAAATAAGCTTCTTCAATGTAAATTTCATTATCTCTATGAATGTGTCATCGGTACAATACCTCTTGTTAAATCCATGAAACGTACTATTTTACTCTATTAATGATATACGTAAAATTGTGATTAAATTTCTCCATAATTAAGCTAGATATAGGTAAATAGAAAAGATCCTTGAAAAATCTATTCATGAACCCCACAATGTTAACAATCTTGTGTCTGTATCTCTACCCCAGTAATCTTCCAATGTCCACTTTTGTTTTTGAATCCACATCATTTAATCATAGACTCTCTGACAATACGTGAATGTTTATTATTATAATTTTCCAAGACAACATTGATCCAAATCATATTCTACCAAAATGTGACCATTTTTCAGATAAATTAATTTTAACATTACATTGAAATAGTTATAAAGTAAAGAGATTGTTTAACAAGCCTCATGATTTCCCTCATAGTAGTTTCTCCATGGAATGTTTTTCACATGATTATAGAAATGTGGATAATGAATTAATAATGATGTGCATTAAGGGGTCTATATATAATAGGATCTCTATTGATTTCCATTTTTATTTCTTGATGATGAAAGATATTAAATTGGAACACTGAATGTTGGTGAAATGGTTTCTGATACATGTTGAAAACCAACTACACTATTTTTAATTTTACATATCCATAATGGAAAATGGAAGGATAATAAGTGAATGGTTTCCATAATTGGATGTTCAAATAAAAAATAAAACCACTTATTTTTCATATACAATGTCTCATCAATTTTTGTAAATGGTATCTATAAAAAAATGTAATATTAAATGGAAGGAATTATTAAATAACCTATTAAATTTTACTTGAAATGGATCAAGTTAGTTATCTGGATTCACATGTTTGTTCTTATTATGATTGAAGATAACTTTGTTATTGTCTCTATGTATGGATATAAATATTGGGAACAACCAATATGAGGCATCCCAATTATGTAGACCTTGATAACTGCCTTCTGGGTTTCAATCCAAGCCATTGTATAAGAAATATTACAAATAAATTTTTTTCGTATCCTCTCCTGAAAAATGGAAATAAGCACATATGGGTAGGTCTTGATCATACCAATAATAATATATGATCAAAATTCAGCATCCATTTATGTATAATATTTCATCAGGTTTGGATGAACACTTTTATGAGTTTCCTCAATCATAGAAATTATCCAACCACCATATGCAATGTATGCAGTCACCCTCTATAATAATCTATTATCACCTTTATATTTATCACACTATATGATATGTTTTATATGGATTCAATTGTGATATAAATATAAAATGTGTCTATGAATATAAAAGATTTTAAGTATCTATTCTATTGAATATGTACTTGTAAAACATTTCCATTGTATAAATATTTTTTACCTTATTAAATATATCATCCAAATCTCTAGGAAACTCATTTACTATTTTTATGAAATTCTATTTAAATTCATAAAGATATTCTATTTATTATATCCCGTAACACCCCAGGATTTCAGAGTGTGTTATTTCTTAAAAATAATTCAATAACTTGCACTACAAGAAACACCGAGTTCAATCACACCATTAAAAGAGGTCATGAATAGTATTAACTACATTTTGAACTTTATATAATCCTTATAATTTTAGAATCCCTATTATGAGTTTCTTAGTCATATTGCAAGAACAGATTCATTTTCAGTATTTCACTTTTATCAACTTCTAATAGTGAAACCTTTTTAAATACAATATTTTAAACTTTTTGACTAAATGGGGACATCAAAAATTTAAAATGAAACATCCCAAGCTTCCACGATGCGCTTTCCTTTGAATAAAACAGTAGCGTGTGTTGTACGCAACTTCGAGTTCTAACACACCGTAACCAATCAAACTAGCTGTTATGAATAGTAATACCTACTTTTTGAAGTTATATATATTTTATATTTTAAAATGGACTTCATTTTTGGATTCGGAATATCAAATTTATCCTAAGGTTAAATTTTGGTACTTTTCGGATAACTTTCATATTTTGATGAATAGTGAAAATTACTAAATTTTAATTAAAAACAACTTTTTTAATCAAAATAATTAATAGTGATAAATTGTGAATTTGAGTGGTTTTAAAGTATATTTAGAATATATTTTTACCATTTAATATAATGTTGGTCATTGGACATAATTTTACAATTAAACCGAACATAAACAAGTGTCAATCTTTTGATAGTTATTATCTCTTAAAAACACGTTTTTTGTTTTGACAGCGGGAATTAATTTTAAATTAATTTCTACCACTTCTGTGTTTTGAATTTAGAAAAATGGATTCCATATTTGGAATCAGGATGTTCAAATTGTGTAAATAGGTGACTTTTATTTTTAGACATTTTGAATAATTACTGCGGTAAATATTTTATTTACCATGGTTAAGGGTAAATCCGGTAAATAAGGGTTAAAAAATAATATTATAATAATACTAAATTACCCTAAAACGTGTCTTAACCCTATTGGTTGAAACATGGTCTACCATGGGCATCTTTGGGTCAATTTTGGGACCCCATTGATCCACTTGTAAGTGATAATGACACTTTATTTTAATTAAGTTAAAATGAATACAAAAATGGCATAAGCTTACATCTTTTAAATGAACAATTTTTACATAGGGTTATACATGTTGGATTTTCGATTATAAATATTCATTAGAAAGCTAATAATATTTCCTACATAATTATATTTTATTTATAATTTTTAGAAATCAAATAATTTAAATTATTAATGACACAATAATGATGCAATGTTTACCTCATTAATAAATCATTTAAATAAATAAGATTATAATGATTAAAATATTATCTAAAACCTGTCCAATTCTTATTGGTTGATGTTATTTAGAATATTAGTCATCTTATCTTCGACCTCAATGATTTTTGGACCATTATAAACCGAATATAATTATATTATAAAGTAATACTTTCACTCTTTCCTAAAGAGCCCCTCTTCTCCCTTATAAAAGGAGACCACTTCTACTCATTCCTCACACCTCTCAAGCCACTTGGCTCGTCCAAACTCTGCCCAGATAAGATCCCCACATCCCTCTCCTCCTCCTTGAAGCTTCCCCTTAGGCAGAAAGAATTTCAAGAAGTCCTTTGGTTCCAACCAAAGTGAGTTACCTAAATTAAAGGTAACGATTTCTCTTAAATTATTTTCATTTATTTTGCTTCTCCAACCCCCAAAATCTTTTTATTCCTTTATTTTGTAACAACACCAGTATCCTCAATATACTAGGATGTTGTTATAAGAAGGATTCAAACTACACATACACACAACTCCATCTAATGGATGATGAACATAATGTTTCTGTGGATGGCAAACTAACGCCTCACGAAACGATGATTGTTCAAATACATATTACCGCCTCTCATGGTGGCCATTATGATGGCACTGTAATTAAATATGATATTAATGATATATATTTTATATATAAGCTTCTGTAATTCCATTTTATTTCATACCATTATTCGTTTCATGTTGTATATACATACGATAATTTCATTTGAGGAAGTGCGGACTACCGCCCCCTTAAAATGATATGACTCGTTCATACCACACATGGAACGTATAAAGGATGGTGTTAATGAACTTAAGTAACATATATAAAATATTATATTATACTGGAATAGTAATATACCTATGTATCATTTGGATTCAATTCTTTTAAAATAAAAATTAAATGGAAGTAGCGTTCGTGCATACGTACGGACTACCCTCTCCACGAACGCGGTGAGATCCATCCTCCATCGTATCCATTCAAGTCTTATTCTCATTTTAGGGTTAAAAATAATGTTAATATCATTCTTATTATGAATAAGATTTAATCTATCCATTACAAACATGTCTTACGTAACAAAACATTTAAGAAGAACGAATCGATTATCACCTGAAACGACGATAATACTAAGATATTATTAATAAAGCAATGTTAAAAGATCATATATGATATCATATTAATGTATATGATTCTTGTATAATTTAATAACAATTATTTCACCATTATACAGGAGGTTAACCGACCCCAACAAAGGAAAAGTACAAGGTAAGGATTTATTTCGCAATCTCTTCATTATCCGAGATTGTTTATACATAATTATCTACTGGGACCTTGTTATCATCCACGTCCATGTTCCTTCAAAATGTATTTCAAAACATTTCTAATATTTAAAATAATATGGGTCAAAGTAATTTATACCCTTGTTTGACTTTTTATAAGTGGTTTATAAGGGAATCTTTCCGTCGTTTTCCAAACAAGGTGCTTTTAACCTTTTCGACAGAATTAAGATAAGAATGTTTTTTTAACTTATACGGCGGGTGCGGTTATTTTCCGCCGTTATAAAATCGTCAAAGCTTCCCTTACAAGATTATAAGAACATTTTCAAGAAAATGTTTTATTTTATATGGCTCTTAAATGGTTTCAAAAATAGAAAGAGATATTTCTCTAAAAAGTGTTTTGATTTCATCTATGTCAACATCCTTTGATGGATTTTACGCTTATTTGAAGTTGATTTATTATGATACAAAACTTCCATATTGTAATAAAGTTTTGTGATATGTTTGACTGTGGATGTTCCATTTATATAGCATTCATGGTTTATGAGTAAAGTATTGACATTTCGTATGCTAGTTCCAATAATAATGTTTATCTTATATTTCAACCTTTACTTCATATGAATGTGTTGGACAAGTATGTTCCAGGTTGGGGACTGGTTAAAGTAAGCCCTCCAGGTTGGGGACTGGTAAAAGTAAGCCCTCCAGGTTAGGGACTGGTAAAAGTAAGCCCTCCGGTTTGGTCTCCGGTTATTAGAAGGACTCCGGGTTGGTGTCCGGTTATTAGAGGCACTCCGGGTTGGTGTCCGGTTATTATAGGCACTCCGGGTTGGTGTCCGGTTATTAGAGGCACTCCGGGTTGGGTTCCGGTTACAGTTAGCCCCAAGGTCTTGGGATGAGGCCTTGAAAAAGAAATTAAAGTTCAACATTATGCATTCCAACATTATGAAAGTGGTTATTGATTTTTGCATGTGATTATTCGATTAGTAGAATATCCATGTGAATAAGTAAATGGCATTATTTCATTTTATTTATGCCATACCATGTTGAAAGTTCATGTTTGAAAGGCTTTTGTTTTAGTTATACATTGTCTTAAAAGTTTGTTCTTATTTATGAAAGTTTTCTCTATTTTGTTATCCTTACTGGGCATTTGAGCTCACCCCTTTTATATGTTTTATTTTTTCCAGGAAGTGAAGAAGTAAATTATGAATGACCTGCAGGGATATTATGTGGGGATATGAGTGTGGATTATGGAGACTTTATGTTGTTGTAGTAGTTTTTCATTTTATGATGTAATGTAAAACCTATGAATATATCTAGTGTTTCCAAGGCTACTAAACCAATCGGTCTTTCGAGATTTGATCTTTCTTGTGATCATGCCAATGTTATGTAATAATGCACCGACTCTGGGTAGCTGGGGTCGGGGCGTTACAGTTGGTATCAGAGGAAGTGTAGTACAAACCTTGGAAGCTAGATTTAGATAAACTCTGATTAGAGCACGTAGACCTAAGATGAACTTTGAGGATTAGTTTAGAAGAACTTCCTAGAATTTTGGTATTGTAAAGATTTTGTGAGTTTTCCGAGCAATACATCCCTGTCTGGATACGAGCAGGTAGAGGCGGCTCTGGCACAGATGTACCTAGGGGTAAAACCCGAAAACACCGATTTGAGCTAGACTCGAACGGGAACTGGTGCACAACAACGGGCCTTGCTGCACTCTTGGTTACGACACTCCCGGGGGATATGCTTAGGATAACTCTCATTTTCTTTACAAATCATTATGAAGGGTTTATGAGTATATACTTCCTCAAAGAAATCATTTTTATGATTATGGATTATATCCATAAATAGTTCAATTTATGTTAAGTGTTTTATAAGTATGGGATTATGTATTTTGATTCATAAACTGATCTAGTGTATTCCATTGTTTAGAAATGGCGCCCAGTAGAAGGAATGAGAACTCCAGAAATGCACATGATCCAAAGAGAAGGAAGGATCATATCTTTCATGGTCTTAATCAAGAATTTATAAGAGAAATAGTCTCCCATGTATTATCATCATATGAAGAAATAATATCATGTGTTGATAAGATAAGTAAAGAGTTTACTGAGTCCTATGGCTTTGAAGGGAAGCAAGAGATGAAAATGATGGAAGAGAGAAATATGGATAAAGGGAAGAGGCAAAAAAAGAATTTTCCCATATGTGGTAACTGTGGAAAGAAACACCCTGGAACTTGCCTGAAAGGAATGAGAGTTTGTTATAAGTGTGGAGGAAAAGGGCACAAAGTATGTGACTGCAAGGGTAAGAAAATGGTTTCAAATGTACAATGCTTCATTTGCAAGGAGTTTGGACACTACGCGAACCTATGTCCTAGTCATCAGTCTATGACGCAAATGATGCTATTGGATAATAATCAAGTTATGATACTACCACAGATGAAGAGGAATGATTATAGTTCTTATGTTGATTATGTCAATTGATTGTTGTATCAACAATGTACTTGTTATAATAATTATGGAGTATATAAGGATTGTACTGCAGTACTATTTCATTAAGGACTTGAGATTGTGTGGAACAAAGAAAAGTGACTCAATAGCAGGATAAATTTTTGGAAAATATATGGTTGAGAGAATGATAAATCATAATATAGTTCTGATACTGAGGTAGTGATTTTGGAATAATATGTGATTGTTTTGGATAAATTATATTGGATATTCTTGACTACCTTGAAGCTGATTAATGATTTGTATATTCCATCATTTTTGGGGTTTAAAACATTTTTGGATTAATGAAGTATATCCAGCATTCTATATAGAATAAGGGAACATGAATGTAATCAATAAGGAATATGGTAATACATGATGAAGGTATTCATATGTTATTACGGGGTAAAAAGGATCTATATTATGTTTACCTTCCTTATAAATGTTGGACTGTGAGTTTGGATAGAAGTATTTTGGATAGTTCTAGTTTGGATTATTTTGGATTTCCATAAAAGGACAACCCGGAGGTCGGGCGGCAACCCGTCGCGTCCGGCAAGGCTGCGAGACTTGAACCCGCAACCGATTGGCGACAAGGGTGTATCACCTACCACTGGCCCACGAGATGTCCTGGATTAAATAATGTAGTTTTTATTAAAAGATCTTTTAGATGAATTATAAATTCGTTTATTTTGGAACCCTATACGAATAGTGTAAATAGAATTTTTTTTTACATTCTATTATCTTTTAGAGTGAAAGATGAGTATGTGGTAGAAATTTATTAATGGATAAAACTCTAATTATAAAGTAAGTATATCTCCATATGATCTTAGCCAATCTCATAAAAAATCCCTCAATATTAAGAAAAGCAAATTAGAACAAAAATGTTTTCCTATATGGTACCTTAAATCATCACTAATTTATGGCTTTGGGATTGTTGGCCTTTTCATAGCCATGTTCTCTACCACTCTCCATCAGGTAATTGATGGCTAGATTTTTCTTCCATATCCATATTTTCTTACATGGAACCCTAGTATGTGTTATTTTCGGTAATCTTCATACTTTCCACTCTTTATTTAAAATAGAGGCCTCATTAATTAATTTTTCGATGTGGGATTTCAACTAAGATATTTTGAAACGTCAAAAATGTGTTATCCCAATACCCTATGTTTTGTTGAACCGATGGTATTTCAAATCATCATAGATTGATGATTTTAAGGACCTAAATTTTATACTTGTTTGTGATTTATGACCTCAATCACTGCCTATAAATATTTACGTTTTTCCTCCAATTATATGTCTCTAATTGCCACCAATGTTCTCCTAATCGAGATCATAATTTGGTGGTGACCCTTTCATTTATCTTTTCATCATATTAAGACTAAATTTTAGTAACCCAATTTCCAATGTGGGTTTTCCCACAAATATATTTTCTACTTTCAACCTTTTATTTTCTAAGAAAAATTTCAAATTGCGAGGACGCAATTTATTGAAGGAGGGGAGAATGTAACACCCCAGGATTTCAGAGTGTGTTATTTCTTAAAAATAATTCAATAACTTGCACTACACGCAACACCGAGTTCAATCACACCATTAAAAGAGGTCATGAATAGTATTAACTACATTTTGAACTTTATATAATCCTTATAATTTTAGAATCCCTATTATGAGTTTCTTAGTCATATTGCAAGAACAGATTCATTTTCAGTATTTCAATTTTATCAACTTCTAATATTGAAACCTTTTTAAATACAATATTTTAAACTTTTTGACTAAATGGGGACATCAAAAATTTAAAATGAAACATCCCAAGCTTCCACGGTACGCTTTCCTTTGAATAAAACAGTAGCGTGTGTTGTACGCAACTTCGAGTTCTAACACACCGTAACCAATCAAACTAGCTGTTATGAATAGTAATACCTACTTTTTGAAGTTATATATATTTTATATTTTAAAATGGACTTCTTTTTTGGATTCGGAATATCAAATTTAGCCTAAGGTTAAATTTTGGTACTTTTCGGATAACTTTCATATTTTGATGAATAGTGAAAATTACTAAATTTTAATTAAAAACAACTTTTTTAATCAAAATAATTAATAGTGATAAATTGTGAATTTGAGTGGTTTTAAAGTATATTTAGAATATATTTTTACCATTTAATATAATGTTGGTCATTGGACATAATTTTACAATTAAACCGAACATAAACAAGTGTCAATCTTTTGATAGTTATTATCTCTTAAAAACACGCTTTTTGTTTTGACAGCGGGAATTAATTTTAAATTAATTTCTGCCACTTCTGTGTTTTGAATTTAGAAAAATGGATTCCATATTTGGAATCAGGATGTTCAAATTGTGTAAATAGGTGACTTTTAGTTTTAGACATTTTGAATAATTACTGCGGTAAATATTTTATTTACCATGGTTAAGGGTAAATCCGGTAAATAAGGGTTAAAAAATAATATTATAATAATACTAAATTACCCTAAAACGTGTCTTAACCCTATTGGTTGAAACATGGTCGACCATGGGCATCTTTGGGTCAATTTTGGGACCCCATTGATCCACTTGTAAGTGATAATGACACTTTATTTTAATTAAGTTAAAATGAATACAAAAATGGCATAAGCTTACATCTTTTAAAAGAACAATTTTTACATAGGCTTATACATGTTGGATTTTCGATTATAAATATTCATTAGAAAGCTAAAAAAGATTTCCTACATAATGATATTTTATTTATAATTTTTAGACATCAAATAATTTAAATTATTAATGACACAATAATGATGCAATGTTTACCTCATTAATAAATCATTTAAATAAATAAGATTATAATGATTAAAATATTATCTAAAACCTGTCCAATTCTTATTGGTTGATGTTATTTAGAATATAAGTCATCTTATCTTCGACCTCAATGATTTTTGGACCATTATAAACCGAATATAATTATATTATAAAGTAATACTTTCACTCTTTCCTAAAGAGCCCCTCTTCTCCCTTATAAAAGGAGACCACTTCTACTCATTCCTCACACCTCTCAAGCCACTTGGCTCGTCCAAACTCTGCCCAACTAAGCTCCCCACATCCCTCTCCTCCTCCTTAAAGCTTCCCCTTAGGCAGAAAGCATTTCAAGAAGTCCTTTGGTTCCAACCAAAGTGAGTTACCTAAATTAAAGTTAACGATTTCTCTTAAATTATTTTCATTTATTTTGCTTCTCCAACCCCCAAAATCTTTTTATTCCTTTATTTTGTAACAACACCAGTATCCTCAATATACTAGGATGTTGTTATAAGAAGTATTCAAACTACACATACACACAACTCCATCTAATGGATGACGAACATAATGTTTCTGTGGATGGCAAACTAACGCCTCACGAAACGATGATTGTTCAAATACATATTACCGCCTCTCATGGTGGCCATTATGATGGCACTGTAATTAAATATGATATTAATGATATATATTTTATATATAAGCTTCTGTAATTCCATTTTATCTCATACCATTATTCGTTTCATGTTGTATATACATACGATAATTTCATTTGAGGAAGTGCGGACTACCGCCCCCTTAAAATGATATGACTCGTTCATACCACACATGGAACGTATAAAGGATGGTGTTAATGAACTTAAGTAACATATATAAAATATTATATTATACTGGAATAGTAATATACCTATGTATCATTTGGATTCAATTCTTTTAAAATAAAAATCAAATGGAAGTAGCGTTCGTGCGTACGTACGGACTACCGTCTCCACGAACGCGGTGAGATCCATCCTCCATCGTATCCATTCAAGTCTTATTCTCATTTTAGGGTTAAAAATAATGTTAATATCATTCTGATTATGAATAAGATTTAATCTATCCATTACAAACATGTCTTACGTAACCAAACATTTAAGAAGAACGAATCGATTATCACCTGAAACGACGATAATATTAAGATATTATTAATAAAGCAATGTTAAAAGATCATATATGATATCATATTAATGTATATGATTCTTGTATAATTTAATAACAATTATTTCACCATTATACAGGAGGTTAACCGACCCCAACAAAGGAAAAGTACAAGGTAAGGATTTATTTCGCAATCTCTTCATTATCCGAGATTGTTTATACATAATTATCTACTGGGACCTTGTTATCATCCATGTCCATGTTCCTTCAAAATGTATTTCAAAACATTTCTAATATTTAAAATAATATGGGTCAAAGTAATTTATACCCTTGTTTGACTTTTTATAAGTGGTTTATAAGGGAATCTTTCCGTCGTTTTCCAAACAAGGTGCTTTTAACCTTTTCGACAGAATTAAGATAAGAATGTTTTTTTTAACTTATACGGCGGGTGCGGTTATTTTCCGCCGTTATAAAATCGTCAAAGCTTCCCTTACAAGATTATAAGAACATTTTCAAGAAAATGTTTTATTTTATATGGCTCTTAAATGGTTTCAAAAATAGAAAGAGATATTTCTCTAAAAAGTGTTTTGATTTCATCTATGTCAACATCCTTTGATGGATTTTACGCTTATTTGAAGTTGATTTATTATGATACAAAACTTCCATATTGTAATAAAGTTTTGTGATATGTTTGACTGTGGATGTTCCATTTATATAGCATTCATGGTTTATGAGTAAAGTATTGACATTTCGTATGCTAGTTCCAATAATAATGTTTATCTTATATTTCAACCTTTACTTCATATGAATGTGTTGGACAAGTATGTTCCAGGTTGGGGACTGGTAAAAGTAAGCCCTCCAGGTTGGGGACTGGTAAAAGTAAGCCCTCCAGGTTAGGGACTGGTAAAAGTAAGCCCTCCGGTTTGGTCTCCGGTTATTAGAAGGATTCCGGGTTGGTGTCCGGTTATTAGAGGCACTCCGGGTTGGTGTCCGGTTATTAGAGGCACTCCGGGTTGGTGTCCGGTTATTAGAGGCACTCCGGGTTGGGTTCCGGTTACAGTTAGCCCCAAGGTCTTGGGATGAGGCCTTGACAAAGAAATTAAAGTTCAAAATTATGCATTCCAACATTATGAAAGTGGTTATTGATTTTTTCATGTGATTATTCGATTAGTATAATATCCATGTGAATAAGTAAATGGCATTATTTCATTTTATTTATGCCATACCATGTTGAAAGTTCATGTTTGAAAGGCTTTTGTTTTAGTTATACATTGCCTTAAAAGTTTATTCTTATTTATGAAAGTTTTCTCTATTTTGTTATCCTTACTGGGCATTTGAGCTCACCCCTTTTATATGTTTTATTTTTCCCAGGAAGTGAAGAAGTAAATTATGAATGACCCGCAGGGTATTATGTGGGGATATGAGTGTGGATTATGGAGACTTTATGTTGTTGTAGTAGTTTTTCATTTTATGATGTAATGTAAAACCTATGAATATATCTAGTGTTTCCAAGGCTACTAAACCAATCGGTCTTTCGAGATTTGATCTTTCTTGTGATCATGCCAATGTTATGTAATAATGCACCGACTCTGGGTAGCTGGGGTCGGGGCGTTACATATCCAATATTTAATGAGTGGTGTATGATTTATTGTACCCTGAGGCTACTATATAACTACTACATTTCTATAAATATCCTCTTATATTCTGCTTATTCCTCTACATTATCATTATTGTCTCTACCTACTACATTATTTAAAACTCCTTCATCATCAAAATAATGTTTATACATATACACGAGATGATTTTTTAGTCTTCTATTGCATCATATGGAATAGAAACATTTTCTTGGGATGGAACTTCTTCATCCACTACTGTATGGATTTGTGATCGTACAATAGGATGTATTTATTGTAGACTAGAAACCTCAAAATATAACTCTATCAGGTAACCATATGAATATTGATAAAATAATTTTGTTTCACAGACCTAGTCTTCATCAATATCCGTTGGAAAAAATAGATTCCATATCATATCCTGAAATTTGAAATTTCTATATCTAAGAGACTATATCTCTTAATTATTTCCCAAATTTAAAGGGCAATTAATTGTTCCTTGTTGTTCTATTAGGGTTCTATAATAATATTTCCTAACAATTGTTGCTGGTTTTATATTATACAATGCTCATTTATAGGTTTAAATAACCTCCCCATAAAAGTAGAAACTTGAAAACATTATTATCAATGTGAAAAATAATTTTTGATCATGATTCTAATTGTGTAAATAATACTAACAATGATGAATAATTATGTCGTTTTTACCAAAAAATCTTTACATTTACTAAATTTTATAATTCCTTCAATATATAATAAAATATTATACTAGTGTTTCATAGTAAATTTTTTATTCTTTCTAAATGTATGTAAATTTTTTTAGAAAATTAATGTGAATCTTTAAAAGAAAATCCCCATGGAGTGTAAAACCATGCGTGCAGCAAGGCCCATTATGTTGAACTAGTTCATGATTGAGTCTAACTAGATATAGTTTTTTCAGGTCTACGACTGCTACGTACATCAGTTCTATATCCACATCCACTTGTAGAATATAGACCGGTATTTCATTACATAGATAATCATATAGTATTTACATTAAAAGAATTTTAGAATGTATTCTTTTATCATAAAATATGAAACTAATATTTTATATCACAATTTTAATCATCCTAAAGGTATTTCCAGTATTTTATAAAGATATTATGATTCATGTCATGAATATATCTTAGGAGTGTGAAAATATGTGTGTAGTAAGGGTTGTTGACATGCATCAGTTTCCAATAGAGTCAAGATCAATACAGTAATTTCAAGGTTGTTACCCCTAGGTACATCTCTGACAGAGCAACATCCAGTTATATTATCCAAAATTTATTTTATTTCTTTGATTGCCACTTAATAATTACATTACCAAATTTTTAGAATGACTTCTTTTATCCTAACATATGACACTATTTTTTTGTAGAAAAAAAATTATTCTTCTTAATGGAATGATCAATAGTTTATAAAGAGAATGAAAATTATCAAAAAAATATCCATTTATTGTATCAAACTAGGTGTGCATCATGATATACATAATCTATAACATTGGAGTAACAAATTTTTTGTTAATTTAAGATTTTTGTCATGCAGTTAGCCATCATTGATCATATCTTAAATCATTTTTAATAGGAAGGTAATGAATTGATAATGTTCATTTAATATTATGGAAATAATTAATTAATAGCTACCTAGTCAGTAGTTAATAATTTTTTAACTATTAGTTATTGAGTAGTTATTTAATTGTTACATAATTATTAACCATTAATAAATCCTAATTTAAGCATTAGATATTCATAAGTTAATGATTTATTTTTCCTAATTTAATCTTTGATTAATCATTTTCACAGTGAATCATTAATCACTAGGTAATAATATATTCAGAATTTATTAATCAATAGTCATTAAATTGTTACTTTAAATATAATTACAATTTAATAATTAATTAATTATTGGGTTTTCATTACATTATCATTAATTAGTCCTATGTTAATAAGTTATTAATCATTACATAATTAAAATTTATTAAGTGATTACATTATTGTTAGTTACGGGTTAATTACTAGTTCATCATTAGTTAAATAATAGTTCACCATTAGTTAATCATTATTTAATCATTGGTTAATCATTGAATTATCATTAGATATTCCTAACACCATCATCCATTATGCAATAGTTAATCCTAAAATAATTATTCCTTAATTATTCATTAATCACTAATTTATCATTACATAAATAATGGTTATTCAGTAATAAATTTAAGTTTAAATAGTTTTTAGTCATTATTTAACTTATTAGATTATAGATAAATAAAAATTAATCACTAATTAATTATAATTCAATAATTACATCGTCATTTATTAATACCCTATTAATCATTCATTTATCAACCCTTAATAACTGATTAATTACATGGTATTCCTTATGGTACAATTCATTAAACATCCACTAATTATTAGTTTATCATTATCAAATAATTAATTAAACATTATTTACTCTTAAAATAATATTTCATTTATCATTCATTACTCACTTATTATTCATTATTTAATTAATTGATATTATGTAGTTACATTATATTTTATTATTACATAAATAATTTTTTATCATTATTTAATTATTCTATATTCAATCTATATTCATTAGTTAATCATTACAAAATCATTATTTAATCCTATGTCATTTATTCTTTACTCATTATTTAATAACTCGTTAATAACTATATATTTAATAGTTACTAATTAAAAAATATATATTCTATTATTTTTGAGTTAATATTTCATCAGTATTTAATTGTTATTTAATCATTAAATATTCATTAATTAATAATTAATTGATCCTAGGTGATTCCTAAGTTAATTCTATATTATGAATTATTTAATTATTCATTAATACAATGTTATTTTATGATATTAATTAGCTATTAAATACATAATCATTAATTTTTTGTAGATAATCATTACTTATTTAATAGATATTTATTGTTGAATCATTAAATTAGTTATATATCTTAATCATCTAGTTAATATTATTTCTTAATTATGACACTAATATTTCAAACATCTATGTTATACTATATAATAATATTATTATATTACTAAATCTATTATTAAGACTAGTTAAAAAGTATTTGCTAAAAATAAATTATTAAATAATAATAATTTATATAATAATATTAACTATTATTATGATATTATATCTAAATAACTGGACCACTAAGTAAATAAAAAGTATAAAAAAACTAAAAAATGATCAACTAAAAAAATATTTAACTTTAAATTAAATAATAAAAAATATCTCTAAACAATTCATCAAAAAAATTTCATTTCCCATATTTTTCTCAAATTTTTTGCTAGAATAAATGTTGCACAAAAAGGAGGAAGCACCAATAAAATCATTGAGAGAGAGTGTGTGTGTGTGTGTTTGTGTGTGTAGTTAGAGAAAAGGTGGGGATGACGTGAGTGAGTAGCCTCATCCTGATAGGTGACACTCAAAAAAACATGTTGTTCACTTAATAAAAAAATTTTATGAAGTTCAATATTATGGAATTGTGAATTACTATGAAAACGATATAAATTATGAACTACATTAAATTTAAAACACCCATTATCCATGTAAAGTCTAAAGAGAAGGTTGACGATTATATTTACATCATTTTCATTCACATTCAACTGATCAAAGAACAATATTACACTATCTCATTTAGTAACCAGTTAATGTTATTTAATTCTTAAATACTATTTTAGAATTTGTTATTTTATTCTTGAAATTTAGTGATGGTAATATTATCATTATTTGAATTTTTTATGTTTCAAAATTACAAGTATTTCATTAATAAATTTACTCACATAAATTGAAATTTTAGGATTAGAATAGAAATAAATTAGTTTACCTCAAATGAACCCACATAATATGTGATACACAAATAAGTTATACTTGATGTTTCACACTCTTTCACAAACTTATACCAAAATATGGTGAGATGATATCCATGTGCATTGATCACGGGTCAGGTGAAATATTCCCCAAATTATTCAGTTTGTCGTAAACTATGTAAATTTGATGCAAGGCATTATATGTCATTTTATGATTCATAAATACATTTTCAAAATGATTTTCCCAGTTCTAAAAATTTAGATTTCAACGTGTTACAAAATCAACACCAGAAGAGTATTACTTACATTAAAATGTAAAAAATTTCCGATTTTTATATTTAATGTTTATTTTAGAGTAAATTTCATTTCATTTTTTTTTTATCTAAATTGGTGAAAAGAACATTGATTGGATAGAAATCTATCATTATCATGAGATAGGTTTCCTGAGTGCTATATTTGGAGATTTGGAGTTTATTTTGAGTGAAAAATTTCCCAAACATTAACTATACTAACAAAAGTCATAGTAACGATATCATACATGGATAATATATGTGGTTCATATAGAACACTTGATGCACAAAACTACTCAAAAAAGTCACAAAAATATTACAAAAATACTACATTTTCATTTCTTGTCTAATTTTCATAATAACATATTTTTTAACGATTCGTGTTTGAAAACAATACTAAAGTCCATCTGGTCATGAAATATGTAGGTATAATTTTAATACCCTATAAAGATATCCATAGTACATAAAATAATTCTATCAAGGAATATTTATTTTTTATAATGATGTGGACTTATTGATTGGAGTGGAATGAAACTCTTACGATGTTTACTATTCTGTTGTGCATGTAATTATTTAATTTTCCATTTATTCGAAATCATAGGAAATGTTTGAAAATACATTATGAAATGTTAAAATTTCAATTCAAAAATTTTCATTAGATAAAGATGGTTTACCTATATATATTATTTATAATATTTACATTAATATTAATTTTTTCAATACTTAGTAATAATTGTTTCTTATATGTGCATTTTAACATAATATTGTGATTTTATATATTGTTTAATATTAGACTCAATTTTTTTAGGGATTTAATAATACCATCAAATAGATCATATATCAAATTATTCTACAAACATATTACTAACTATAAAATGGAATTTGATAAATTAAAATCAAGGAAGATTCGGTGCTGGAAAAAATTTACAACAACCATTATCAAGAAACATTTAATCAAGATTATGATGAGGAACACTACAGAATTTCCCTTTGCATCCAGTTTTTAAGAAAACATGGCTAAACTATCTCGTGTTTCATGTAATTAATGTAATTTCTTATTTTAAATTTATATGATTTGTACAAAACACTTGAAGAAGCAAATAAACACTCAAAAATTCATTAGAATTGTTACAGAAATTATTCATTTTCATTTCATATATAATTTTCATAAATAAATTTTTTTTCAGCCACTATTCTTTGAATAGAGTAATGATTTCCAAGTGGTAATTAAATATTTTGGTGTAATTTTATTACAAAATAAATATTGAAATATTACATGGAATAATTTTTTCATGAACATTATAATGAGATGGATTGATTGATGAGAATATAAGAAATGTCTTATGGTGTTTATTATTCTATTGGGATATTAATTACATAATCATTCCTTTATTTGAAATCAATGGTACTTTTTCAGTAAAATGTATGAAATTTTAAAATTTCATTCCATATATTTCAATCACATAATGTTAGTTTCCCTATATTGATTATTTATAGTGTTTCCACTAATATTTATTATGTTGCAACTTGGTCATAACTATTTACAATAGACCAACCAAGACTATCCAGACCAGTCAACCATGTATACCCATTACGAGGTGTGGTAAAACAATGATAATCCATCAAGTATTGAGTATATTCAAAACAAGACATAAAACAATGTACATAACAGAAAACAAAGAAAGATATTGTTGATCCAAACAGTCTAAACAATAAAGTACAACAAGTCTACAAAATCTAGTCTCTATCTGACCAACTGCTACATCCACAAAAAACCCTAACTACAAAAGAAATTTAAATAGAATCTTTCATGAAATTTATTTTTCATCTCTTTACCTATATCCTAAAAAATTATATCTAAATCCACATAATTGAAGAAGTGCGTTCTGAAAAACATATCCTAGTAGGATGCTATCTAGAGAACTATACATGTTCTGAGAAAAAGAATGCACAATTTTATGATTTAAATCCATGTTGATTTATAGTAATTTATAAATAATATATTTGAAAACCATTTTCAAACAATCCATGAGTTTATTACAAATTTCATGACATATTTTTCCAATCCAGTAAAACACATGAAATTATAATTATAATAAATAAAAATATAAGACAACATGCACAAAATCATATATCATGTAATATGAAATATGAAATAATAATTTACCTATGAGTGGGAATCTAGCCTATGGGTCAATACGTACGAGATACTCTCAAGCCATAAAAGTCATAAGGCTTTATCCAACCTACATCAATGCCTTCCATAGACCATCGAAATACAAGAGGTTACCTCCATGTGTTATTAAACACACTATGGACACCCATGTATCTTTTATGACAACACAAAGGTTCTTTCATTCCAATATTTTTCAATTTCTATAGTAAAAAACATGTTTCCCATTTTTATATAACAATTTCTAATCTAAGACAAAATCCATTAGGGATTGAAAATTATTTTCCATTTCAAATTATGGAAATTACATTTTCAAAGACAAAAATCGATTTAAAACACAAACTATTGCCCTAATCTATTTAAATACATGGAATACCATTTATAATTTCGTGAAATATAATAGAAGAACCATAAAGTTAAGAAACTAGATTAATTTAACAGATCCACCTACCTCAAAGATGTAGAAACCCTACTGGCCCTTGAAAATAAGATTGGAAACCAAAATATTTGAAATAATAGGAAAATTCATATCAAGATATTAAAAATAATTTATAGATAACACAATATGATTAACAATCACTATAAAAAATGGTGATTCATACAAATATGAGAGATAAAGTGGGAGGAAAGGCTTACTGTAGAGATGAAGCCCCTAAACCTACTAATCAATCGTTGGTAAAATCAATCTAGATAATAAAGAGTCACCCGAAACCACTAATGTAGATCTACAAGTCAAGAGTGGGCGGACATCAATGAAATAATAAAACATGTCATTCAAACAGCACCTTAAGTAATACACCATGACATTTACATGGTGTTTAATAAATTTCCAAATCATTTATTCCTATGGATTCGTATACAATGAAAAAAACATTTCAATATTATTATAAACAATATTCTTGTACATACAATGAATTTAGCTTCTTGATGGAATATAAACAATTCATGGCTTCTCTCTGTAACCATTACACACCATGCACTAAATTTATATTTCATGTAATTTAGTATCGAATATAAAATGGTCAAGGGTAAAGAGAAAAATTCAAAAAAAACATTGACATAACCAATATCGGCATCCTAACATTTCATGGATGGAATCACATTCCATATTAAAAAGATAAACAAATATAAAGATAAAAATACACTTTATATAAAGGTAATGGTGTGTTACAATCTCCCCACCATAAAAGTATTTTTTTTCCATAGAAATTACTTCTGATCCAAGATCTGCAGATTTATATGTCCATGAATGCATCATCAAGGATTCATGATCCGAAATATCATCATGATCTTGTCTGAACGACCATAGTACCTAGAAAAGGGGATTATTTATCAAATATTACATTATCACAGTGTTCAATAATATAAATTGGATGCTCATCCAAAGTGGTATCAGGATCAAGATCAAAAACATCCTATACAATCACATGGTAAAGATATAGTATATGACTCATCAACTTGGAAACATGAGACACATCATGTATAAATGTAAATCAAGATATTAAAGGAAGAAGATAGTATACCCTCCCCATTAGATCATTGATCTCAAGGGGTACCATAATCCTTAGTGCTAACTTACCCTTCTTACCCAACCGACATTATTCGAAGAGATCTAAAATAATAAAAAATACTTGATCACCATCCTAATACATCATTGGTTGAAAAATATAGCCTTCATAATTTTTATGAGGACTCTTTACCATGATAAAATGCTTCTAGATAAACAAGATCGTCTTTTTTGTATCATGAACTATAAATTTTCCCACCAATACCACTCTCCTGACTCTAACTTGAACAAGGTAGATCGACATGGAAACACATAAAAATCCACCTAGTGAATCATTATAATAATATCCCGATAACTATTAATGTAGGAAATCTCATCCAAAGGAAAATTCAACTCCCAATATCCAATGAAATCAAGAACAAAATCTTGTACCATATCCGTAAGAACCAAGATAATCATATCTATCAATCCATTAATCTATGGATGATAGTCAGTATCCATTTTTAACTATGAACCATTGAATACTACAAACTATTCCAGAATCATGATATGAACCTAGATTCTTTACTAGAAACAACCAAAAAGGGATATAATGATGTATAACAATATATTAGACATATAAGTCCCCATGCTGGTCCTCTTTTTTCTTTTCCTATATTGGTATGAAATGTATGGATTTAATAATTCTTTAAATAATCAACCAAACCATATTATTTGTACTTGTATTTGGTGGTCAACTAAGGAAGAAGTTCAAGGAAATTTTATCCCACATCTATACTAGAATATATGATAGCAATATCAAACTTGTAGGTCTATGGTGTTCCACATTAACTCTTTGACATGTGAGACACCATGATACAATATCTACAACTAATATCCCAATCCTTAACCACCAACACTAACATCTTAAATCATTGTACATCCCAGAAGCCCTATGGTTAACAGACCAACCAAAAAGGTGTACATTGTCTAAAAAGACCTATCTCTATGAGGAATGAATAATCAACTTAATAGAAATAAAATACCTCCATTGAGAGACCTAGAAAAGTCCCATGAGGTCTCCCAAACATTTTCTATATTCTCTTAAGCATCGTATTTTAGTGCCTATCACTTTCCCAAGTATAACTCACTCATAAAAATATTAACCATGATTTATTGAATCCAAAAACAAATGTCCACCAACTTCCATTACACAAATTCTCATCTTGAAAAACATATTCATAAAATCCAACTACTGAACAGATTCTATCATGGCTTGAGAGGGTAATTTTTAATTCAATGCATTGATAACCACACTTCATTTCCCTATTATATACCTGCAAACCTATCCGATGTTATAAAAATACTCAACACACCATCTCAATCGCAAGTTCCAAATACTTTATGTTAAAATATAATTCATCCTATTATGATCATAATATACAACAATCTTCTCCCCAAATAGATAGTGATGCCACGTTTTCGGCACATGCATAATAGATTATAATTCAAGATCATGATTATGGTAGTTCTTCGCTTGATGGAATAACAAGAAAGGCCCATATGTCACAAACGTTCTCCCCAACGTCAAGACGCAATCCAAACCTTTACCATAAGCATAGTAGAATATATCATAACCTAACCATTGTTATAGAAGAATAAAAACTTGTACTAAATTCAAACACTACTTCATCTCCTTAAAATACATATAACACTTGTTATTATATGAAACATTTTACCATTACTAGTTAAAGTTTTCAACGATGATGTGATATTTATGAAGTACCAAACAACTCATTTATGGTAAACCTGTGAAAAAAATAAGTAATAGATCTCAGACATGTTTTGTTCTACTCCCTACACAAAACAACCTATACTTATTATTAATCTACTGATACACCCATTTCAGATATCACCAGCACTATACAATTTACAACACATATCCAAAAATTCACACATAGAACGCTTACCATATAAATTATGATCATTAAAGTTTGAAATAATTATATAAAATGGTCTATATTATCTTTTTAATACCTAAAGTAAACCATGATTTTACCAATTAACACAGCATAAAAAGTTTCCATAAACCAATGACATATGTGGTTTACCAAATCCATAAAAACCACAAGAGAATTTGTGAGCCCAAATGGCATAAAAAACCGAAAATTCCCATATTGACACTTAAATTTTTTCATGGATATATCAACTTCTAAAACATCTATCTATTGTTCCCTAAATGTAGTTCAACCTTGGAAAACCAACTATCTCCTATATTATAATCAATGAGATCACCATTTTTTTTTGTATTCGATACTTGTTCTTAAAGTTCACTAGATTCAACTATATAAAGTCAATACAATGACTAAGGCTTAAATTTTTCTTCCCTGAAAATAGAAAATATGATGGACATGGTTACATTATAGGACAATTAAATCATTTCTCATATAGGTCCTTAATCTGGTTCATATGTTCCACAAACATTGTATATTCAATTCAAAAGGATATCATTGAAATTGGAATTTATCCAGGGAGTTGGTCAATAGTAAAATCAAACTATCTCTAAGGTGGTAACCCATAAAAATCATATGGAGAGACCTCATGGTACACACATACAACAAAATGTAGCTTACTACCTTATAAAGGGTATGCTGCATATTGAAACTTATCTAAAAAACATGATATTATGTTCGCATAATGAAAAAATGTCCATGCCCTCCCTAGAATTCAATCCCACTAACCCTAGAAAATATATTTTACCCCATCAGCATATAATATCTATACCTAATGATGATAAAAATCACAATGTTTTTTCTGTATGATCATCCAACCCATGCCAATAATGAAGTAAAATATTTCAATATCAAGAACTATGAAATTCAAAAACTACTCAATGTTGTCTATCTCCACCCAACATGTGGTGCACATGAAACCCTATTCAGTCCACCTTTTTAATGATTTGTAATGTTCCAATAAGAATTTAATAATATCTTAAATAATACCTAAAACATAAATAAACATTAATGATATAAAATAATGTGCTCAACCTATATCAAAAAAATATGGGACCATAGAAGAAGAATAAGGACTATACCTCTAATGATTTATGACACTACATCATATTACCCTAGAGCACACACTTCCACATATAAATTTCTAGAAATTAGCCAGTTGGATATCTTCCATGGCATAAAAATGAGACCCACCAACCCTGGAAGCATCAACCTAAAACTATGATGCATTACATATAGGGGATCTCTCCTTACTACTGTGACACAACTCATCACAGAAATGTTTTAGATGGCTAGATTGACAAAAAAAAATATGAAATATCCTAGGAGAATTCATTTAATGAGTCCTAGTATATGTATTCCTCTCACACTGGTAGAAAATACCTTATTTCATTTTTTAAAAATCCAGAAAAACTAGTTCTATTGAAAATAGACAACCATTGTGCTTCCTTTTCTGATTAGAAGAAGCACCTTGGCTAACCGTTTCACAAACAGAAGCTCTTCACAAATACCTTCTCCTAGAAAAGTATTAATCATCAAAATATAAATTTTCCAAAACATATATAAATGTGTGATGAAAAAAACTATTATTCACTGAGTGTCGACCCTCATCCCAAACATAAACCATTGAACCTTCAGGTAATCATTAGTGAAAATATCTGGTTCAAGATGCACCAACTCAAAAAATTGGTTGATTACTCTAGAGTGTTGTACTACCCTTTCTCTAATGTCAGAAACACTCAGGTATTTTTCACATATAAAATACCAATACAAAACATCAAGTTTATTGTTTTTGTAAAGACACCAATGTAAGACTTTCCTGCAACATAACTTGTACAGTGGAGTCCCACTATATAGTCCCTTGCGCATATACATGGAAACCACCCTATTAATGTTTAGGATTCTTCATGAATATGATTGTCCTGTTGGTTTTTTAATCCAATCCTCTGATTCTTATGGTGCATTATTACAGGGGAATAATAGTTGATACTGCTCGTTAAATTCCAATCCATGATCCATTATGCATCTTGGGGTCGCTATTCCCACTTTCCCCAAATTATGAAAAGTTTGAATAACTGCTTAAACCAATGAAGGGTCTATGGGAACATCCACCTATCAAGTCCACCTCATGAATTAATATATTGAATTTAGAAAATAATTCTATGATGAATTGTCTCTTAAACACAGGAAAATAACTAATAATTCGTGATAATGTTCCAAACCCATTAATGAAATACAAGAATAAAATGAAATGCCTTCAAACATTAGAAATTTAATAAAATTTATGAATTATATAATAAAATAGAGAATCCCTTTAAAAGGATATGGCCCTTTTAAATAAAATCCTCACCTAGTTTATTAATATATCAATAGACAAACCAAGTACCTCAAACATAGTAAATAGGTTAATTTAAATAAATATCCTATCCAATTCATTAAAATAAACCCATTTACCACATCATAGACATTGTAACCAATATTTTCCAACCATCTATTGAAATACAGATTTTGTCACATGATTGAGCTAGACATGACCCTTTTCAACACCAACTATATAAATTCCAATTATCATACTCATGACCACGAATAACACTAAAACAAATCAAGTAGTGATGACACACTTTTGGTTGATTTAAGATCCAATACCAAATTGTAACAGACCATCCTAGCACAACCGGACTAGTAACCCAAGTCATACCATTACCTGGTGAGGTAAATCAAACATAATGAAACCAGTCATGAACATAGGAAAAATAAGACATAATACTAAAGTAAAAATCATAAAATAAATGGATACATAACTGAGACTAATAGGATGAAATGGATAGTTAGAAAAATTTAGAAATTCTAGTCTCCCTTTATATAACTGTTATCTCCAAAATAAATCCCAAATTGAAACTGAATTTTAATGATAATCATACATTCCTCAGGAATATCACCCATTTTCTTTATCCTAAAAAACAAGAACTACAGCCACCCACATGCATAATCAGTGTGTGATAAAATGAACCTAGTTGGATAACACACTAAGATATATAAAATTTATAATAACAATAATTCTCATGTCCATGATTTAAAACAACATGGTTTTAGAATAATTATTTAAAAAACAATTTGAAAACAATTTTCAAATAATCCTTGAGTATTTTACAAATTGCATACCATGTTTCCCAAATCAAGAACGATGTTGGTAATGATACTGAATATAATCATACATGAGATCCCACATCCATGAAATCATCAATCATGAAAAAAAAAGAAAAAAAAGAAAAAAGTACACCTATAATTCAGGATATAGCATATGGGACAATATGTAATGGAAACTCATGAGCAAAACAATCTATAAGGTTGTATCCAACTAACACCTAGGCCTACCATAGACAATCGACAAACTAGAGATTTCCCCTTAGTTGTGTCACAAAAAAAAATGATTCTCATGTATATTTTTTAATATACCCAATGGTCCTACTTTGAATATTTATTCAACTTCGTTTTAAAAAAAACCATACTCAAATTTTTATAAAACCATATAAAATCCATTCCAATATTCTTAGTGGATTGAAAATCTATTTCCATTTCAAATCATGTAAATTTTGTATCTATGGAAAACACCTTTAAAACATGAATTTATGACCTTTTTAATGTTAACACATGAAATCTGATTTCAAATCTCAATGAAGCAATATGAATTATAAGAAATTATTGAAATTATAATATTTGAATATATCCACTAACAACAAGGATGTAGAAAACGTAAAAAGATTTCAAAACGAGAATTGAAAACCATAATATTTTTTTTACAAATACAATGAACAATAATAGAATGAAAATTATTGATATAAAATAAAATCCAATTACAAAACCCCAACAGAATTATTTTAAGACCATAGATGAGTTAGAAATTTATAGGAACGTATTACTCAAAGATAATAGGTGTATAAACCTGCAAATCCATCACTGAAAAAATATATATAGATGGAAATGAGTCACCTTAAATAGTATAGGGATCTCTATAGAACAATAGATGAAGGCTTTTTATGGAAATATTGAGAAATGGAATTCGTACAACACCCTAAAAACCATCACCACAATATTTACATGAGATGTAATACTTTTTCACATTGTGTAATACTTGGGTTTTATATACCCTAAAACATATCTCCATTTTATTTAAACTCATATCTTTTATACATAAATGGTCTGTACCTATTGCATGGAGTAAAACCAATTCATGTTGTGTGTTCAGCTTCATGGATTCTTCCTAGAAACAATTAAATGTCGTGTACTAAACATACACATCTCCCAATGGGTAGAGAAAAGTCCAGGGTAAAGTGAAATATAATAAGAAAAAACTCCTAACAATTCACAATCATAAATTCTCATCTGATGAAAATGTGAAAAAAATATATAGATGAAAACACACCTAAAATAATGGTAACATGGAATTACACTTTCACTTATATGTACATTATTAAAAATTTTATCACATATGTTTGTTTATAAATATTAGATTCAATTTTTTGAGATATTAAATATTACCCTAAAATATATCATATATTCCATTATTCGGAAAACATATGAAATGATCTAACATGTTAGATGATATTCAGATAGTCATGGAACTGCCAAAATTTTGTAACACCCATTATCTTTAAAATGATAAAAATGTTGATGATGAATATCTTTACAACCTTTCCATTCAATTTCGTTTGATCAGAATTTTTTTTTTACAATATCGCTTTTAGTAATCAGTCAATGTTATTACATGTTTGATATATTAAATTATTCAACAAACATGTGAAATGATCTAAAATATGATTATGAAATACAAACTGATCAGGAAGTGCTACAAATATACAACACCTATTATCAAGAAAATGAAAAACAAAATGATGACGATGATCTTTTACACCTTTAAATTTTATTTTTATTTCTCCAAAAATGTGATTATATTATCTCTCATGGTATTTAGTTAATTTTATTACATTATATATATATATATATATGTATATGTATATGATTCATGTGGAAGTAGTGATGAATTAATACTACTCAGAAAATCTGTAGGATGCTTAGAAAAAACTACATTTAAATTTCTTATCAAATATTTATAGTAAGAAATTTTTCAACCATTATATTTATAAAAAAATACTCATGTCTAAGTGGTTGTTAAATAAATAGTAGAATTTGAATACATTTTAATTATTTCTATATTACCTAATATAATTTTACCATTCACTCTATAATTTTTATAATGAGATGGATCATTTAAAGGGAAATGAAATAATTCTTTATGGTGTTTTCAATTCCATAGATTAGGTAATTATACAAATTTATATTTTTTTAAATTTAATGGAATTTCATTACATTATTCGACAAACATAATAAATGATCTAAAATATCATTATGAAATTAGGAGTAATTGGGTATTATAACATATTTTCTACACCCATTATCACAACAATGGTAAAAATGATAATGATAATGATATTTGCAACATTACCTTCACATTTGATTAATAAAAAAACATGGTCATACTACCTCTTGTGGTATGTAGTTAATGTTATTTCATGTTGAAGATATATATGATTTATATAGATAAAATTTATAACTATATATACTAATAAAATTAGTAGAATGTTTACACAAAACAATACCCACATTTCACATCTAATTTTTATAACAAAATTTCTTTAAACCTTTATAGTTTGAAAACAATAATTATATCTATGTGGGTTTGATAAATTTAGATAGAATTTGAATATTTTAGAATTTTTTTAATATTATATGAAATAATTTTATGAAGTACTCTTTAATTTTTATAATAAGATAGATCAATTAATAGGAATTGGAAAATTATTTTATGGTTTTTTAATATTCATTTGAGGATATAATCATAGAAATGTGAATTTATTTGAAATCACAAGAAGTTTTTCAATTTCATGTAAAGAATTTTAAATTCTCAATTTAGATATTTCCATTAGATAAAATTGGATTCTCGGTATAAATTTTATATAATGTTTCAATAAATACGTATTATGTAACAAATTAGTAATAACCATTTCTTATATGTTAATTTATAATATTTTTATCATGCTTCCTAGGATATAAAATTAATTTTTCCAGAATATATATTATCATGAATTAATTCATATATTACATTATTTGAAAAAAAATTATGTGATATAAAATTTCAAAAAATAAGGTGAAATTTGAGATATAAATACTTAGTTTTAGTTAATGTAAAAAATATATTTGAAATTAAATAATATTTATAGAAAAAAGTTAATTTAAGATAATGTATGATTGAAATTGAATGGATGTCTAAATATCATGTTCCCACGAAAATACAATGCATGGAGTTAAAAAAATGAAAACCTATTCCTTTCCACTAGATCAATTTTTGTAATGGAAGATATGGTATCCAAATATAACATAAATTAGATACTCAAAAACACAAAAATCATGTAATATTTAAAAATTATTACTCATCTAGTTGATGATGTAGAATCTGATGTTGTACATAAATCAATATATACACATTATATTCATTTATTTTGGACAAATAAAATTCGATGAAAAAAGAAATTTACAAAACAATAATTTTTTATTTCATAGTATGAAAAAAGTGAGCGAATTTATTCTCGAAGTAAGAGTTTATTGGGAATGAATTTGGTGTTACAAAACATCATGTAATATATGACCCTTAAAAACAAGTTTATGGGGAATGTAATGATATGAATGAGAAATGAATTCATCCCACTGTTATGCCCACATCAGTCCTTGGGGGGATTCTGAATCTACCACACATGTGTTTGATGATATATATAAAGATGGGGATGGATACACTCATGTGATAGGAAAAAAAATATTGTGTGATCTTTCTGAATATTAATTCCATACAAATATATGATTATGTAACATTCATGTTATATTTCCCTTATTTCTTGTTTTATGGCATCAAATATTCATTTTGTATTTCATATATTAAATCATATTTCAATATTTTTTCACATCTTGAAATTTTCAATCAATAAGAGATTATTGATATTATAATTTAGTATATTTAAAATGATAAATCAAACTATGTAAAAATACTTCTATAAACCAAAAAAATGGAAAATGATTTTTATTATATTGAAATAGGTAACATTTTTCATAGATGAACATTGATTTATAGATATAGTACCAAAATACATTTATAATAGTCCCTGAAAATCATTTTAGGTTAGGTTGTGATAATGATATTGAGATTATAGTTATATGAATCTCATAATAAATAATAGTAGGCTCATGTTTGGTAAAATAAGGGAAATATGGAGGGGAAAGTGTCATCTTAGGTGACTTTTTCTTGGAAATCATCCGCCCAAATACATGAGGGTTTATCATAATTATATGGAATTGTTGATCCCTCATATTAGTTATTTATCACCCACATTTCCTCTTTCACTGATCCACATTCTCAAATCTTGAATTCACAAAATCTTTGGATCTTCACATACTCTCCCAGGTGGCTCACTTGGGTAGGAGTCACACATCGGTAAATACTTTCATCCATTTCATCACTAAATCGTGGAATTTGAAACATATCCCTATTTTAGGGAATCTAGACCCCCCTCTAATGTCATCATTAATATTGTGAAAAAAAAATCATATCAATTCTTATACTAGCATAAATCGGTACTTAATTGGACATGGTTCTCTATTTTCTTATTGTCCTTCGACTTCCACTTGAGATATGATCTGAGATAGCTCCAATCTAGGTTAGTTTTCTAAGACTTTCTATTAATTTTTATAATCACTATATACATTCAATTCATGGGAATTTTTTTGTGAGTTTCAATAGTATTTACTGTAGATCTACCTACATTTTTCATCCAATTTCTCCCTATATTTTCATTAAAATTGATATGTTGAATCCACTGATATATTTTAAGTGGATTGACATTGAGAAAGAATATCATATGAAAATTACAATGATTTTAGATATTTTTTTGGATTTTTATTTCTCTTGTTGATGTTTGGGTCATTCTCAATGGGTTTAAAATTGCAGCTTAGCTACCCATGGACTAGATTTATCTTCCTTGATTCAAGAGGGTTATGATTTTGTGAGTAATACAATGTATTCCTTGTGGGATAACTATGTTTCACCTATCGCTGCTAGAGGTTTCATATCCTAATCATCCGCAATATGGTTTCACTAGTTGTCTGGGACCATGACCTCCCTATGTCTTATTGTTGATTATGTGTGTGTAAATGTTACGAAGAAGGTTGATCACTACCATAAAGAGTAAGGAGTGGAGTTCTAAAATATGTAGGTTGTAAAAATTCTCAATAGAGTGAGAAGGGATTTGGACGTTCACAGTTAGGTAGTGTAGGTCTAATCTAAACCAGATATGATATAAAGGGTTTGTGCACCAAGATCAGGGATTCTCAAGAACAGTGATTCAATTGACCCAAACTATGAAAAGTTTGTGCATACAAGAAATACATATGTTCATAATGTGGATTTTAATACGATTATATAAGGGGATACATTATCCAACATAGACCATGGGAATAAAATGGGATAGGTTAAGGTATAAAACTAGCTTAGACATAGTAGTTATACCCCATATATGAACCTCTTAAACTAATTTGGATAGGTGGAGGTTGTATACATGGTTCTGGAACATCTAGATGAATTGTTCATGGAGACGCCATTAGAATAAAATGCTGATAAGAATTTTTGTCAAATATCTATTGATGGTGTTGAGGGAATGAGAGTTATAGGACTTCATAATCAAAGGAAAAAAGAAGGGATGAAAAGAGGAATGATATGTGGGTGATGTATCTTGGAAAAGGGAAATAAGACTGAAAGGATGAAATATTTCTCCCAACTTCCATAGTCGATGGAAACAAGATCAACTAGAATAGAAATTGAGAAGGAATATGAACCTATAGTTCAGGACTAGGAACAGAAAAAGGCCTCAGAACTGAGCAGTGTAAATATAACGTCCATGTGATAAGGTTGAATTGGTCGGTGCTGCAGCAGGAAATGATGATGGGGTTAATGAGAAATACCTTGATCTAATTATTCATTATATGGAACAAGTGGTGGAAGGGGCTTGGGATATCAACGATACAAATGAGTATATTAATATATTATTATAATGAGAGGTATGAATTGATATTAAAAAGGACCAAAAAAGACTAGATAAACTAACAAGATCAAATTTTGGCTCGTGGGTTCAATGACAAGAAGATAAATATGGAGTAGTACATCAAAACAAGGGACAATTTGGCCGACCATTTTGATTATTTAATCAATAAGGATGTGAACATGAAGGATAAAACACTTTAATGGGGGATATATATTCTACAATATTCCAACAATACTAGACTTATTTTTATCAAATGGATTTACAAAAAAATTTATTGATCCTTGATTTTGGACCAGAGTAATTTCCCTCTTTATCCTCAAATGTTATTCATGCAAAAAAAATTATTTTTAGTCAATATAGGAAGCTGTTAACGACATTAAAAACATTGGTTTTTTTGGTGAAGCCAAATGGCGTTTAGGGCATTAACTCCATTCACGTAGGATAATAGAAAAAGTAGATAATCTCATTTCTCTCTTGATTTCTTGAGTTTATTATTTTATTAGTAATGAAATCATTTTCGTTGAACTTTTTGAAATTATTTTAAATTTTTAAATTTTTATTATTTTATAGTCGTATGATTATATACCCATTTTTTAGTTTATTTAATGTTTTACAGTTGTATGATGATTCTTTTATATATACTTGATTTTTAAAATACATATATATAGAAAAATATTTAATAATTCCATTATTTCTATTTAATAAATTATATATATTATAACATTTATTAATATATTTTTAAAATTATATTCATATATACTATAATAGTTACGTTAATAATTATATTAGATTAATCATTATCAACATTTTTTATTTTAATTATTGTTATTATTTAAAAACATAATACATACTAAATAATAATTTTTTTACTAACATTTAATAATGATATCATAATTAATAATACATCATAGTAATTTATTTAGTAATATATTACATAATAATAGTTATGTCTACTAATATTTCAAAGTCTACATGTTTTTTTAATGAAATAATGTTTGTGATGTGTAAATTATCATTGGTTAATTATATTTATGAAAATTGTTTATCCTCAATTATGTTTTATATGTTGATTCTATTTGGAAAATTTCATGTAGAATGTATATAAACATTATAATTTATATGTTTTCAATGTCACCTACAACAAACATAATAATATTTCATCTAGTTGAATTTGAAAGTATATACATAATAACATATAAATACAATCTAAATGTAATTGGACACACATCATAATAATATAAAAAATAATTGAAAATAGAAATTAAATTTTAAAATCACATAATGAAATGTAAATTTATTACCACAATATATTATTTTATTGAAATATTACATTTTTTATAATTTTTTATATCATTACATTATTTTTAAATTAGTTTTCATATTTTTAGTAAATGATTTAAATTTAGTTTTTATTTGTTTTATACTATTATTTCTTGTATATATTTTAATTGTGTATAAATTATGTGTTTAATCAATAATATTTATTTCATTCAAATTAATTTTGTCGTTATATATTGATGATATTGTTTTTATTTTCATCTAATTTTTATATATTTATTATATTTTTAATGTTTTAATTAGATAGTTTATGTTTATTATATTTTATAATATTTTTAAATTCCTTACCTTATATTTAATAAGGTTTCCTATGTTTCATTTACTTTACTTTTAAATCTTCTCAAATTTATACTGTATATAAAATATTAATATAAATTAAAACACTAGATAAAAATTTAAAAAAAATGTTTCAAGTAAAAAAGAATTTCCCAAAATCTAAAAGGGGGATAATAATATTAAGGATAATGTACATTGTTTATTCAAATCTTTTTAGTTAATGGACTAAATATAAATTAATGAGTACAATCATTATCAATCATGAGGCCACATCCCAAAATCTAGCATGAAAATGGGATTCTAGTATCATGATTGACAAACATTATACTGGTGTAGATTATTATAAGTTATAGAGGGATCATTTTTTGGAACTAGATTCTAAAATATCTGATAATCTTTATATGACTCATTTAGAAGAGGTGGCATTAGGATGTTTTCATGTGAAACTATTCCTTCTCTCACTATGTAAGGGTAAGGATCTTCTATTATCTATTGGGGGAACCATAACAGTTGTAAAGACTCTATCATGAAAGGTGGGGGAATGCTAAATGACCCATGATACAAGCTCAATTCAGATATACATGTGAAAATTGTCTATATTATTCAATAAAAATGGATCCCATGCCATGTGGAGAAAACTCGTAATCAGATGAGGTTGGATTTACAAAGGTGCAACCTATGCCTTTAGAATAGGTGAAATCACATGTGAAAGAGGAGTTTCCTTAGTATGAAACTTGCTACCCAATATAGGAAAATCATATCCCTATGGAAGAAGCTCAACAATACTATCATGTTGAACATGATACACTAGCATCATCTCCTCTATTATAGCACAACATGGTTCCTGGATAAAAACCTCACCCTCCTCTAGATGAAACATGGGAGAAACAACCTCTAGAATAGTATGTTATAATGAGATTTAAAATGAATTAGATAATGTAAAAAAACTAATGTAATGTTATTGACTTACCATATCCCAAATCACACCACCGTGTAGAGTAAGATCTATTATAGACATCAGTCTATAGCCTGGCTAATACTCAAAAGGTTGTGTTATATGGAATAACATTGTATGAATGTCCTAAATATTAAATGACTCATGTATGTCATAAATATGTAGATAATAATTACTTATTTAGATCCAGTTGACATTCGACCCCACTTTGAGCTTCACAAAATGAAGCATTGGTGGCTTTCTTTGTGGATCTTGAATACGATAGACAAATCTAAATTGATATGTGACTCTATCTAGCCGTTGACACTCAGTAATATGAAATTTAATGAGAGGAAAACCATCTATGGAATCTTGGATACCATCAATGTTGTTTTTGGGATGATGGACTCATAGATCTCTATATGGAATCCATGGTATTTGAAATGAAATGTGTCATTTGTTATAATATTTTTTTACTAATTTCAAAAAAAAATATAACATTGTGAAATCTATTAATCAAAAAAATAATGTATATACTTACATTTGTGGGTATTATAATATCCAATATGAGAATATATGAATCCAAATTATGCCATGGAGTATAGATAATGTGGTGTTCTTGACTACACCTAAAACGTACAGAGTTGAATTTGATTAATATTAAGAAATTTATTATAGTAACAAATATTATCATTAAAAATATTAATGTTGGTGGATCGTACCAGTGTCCATGAGAAGCATAACCTCACACATCTATATGAAGATTTTGACATTAAAATATAGGGGTGATTGGAGGGATTCACTCGCATTCCCACATCTGAATAAGGATGAGACATCCCCTGAGATCACTGTGATCTGATGTGCATGTTAGAAAAAATGCTCTGTAAGTGTGTGACAATCATGTAGATACCTAGATATATCTTTCATCCTAATGAGTGTCCTTTATTATCCCTAGATACATCATTCATATATGTATACAATTGTGTTAAATTTACAATTCACCTCTAATGATCCCAAAGATATATTAATAGGTGTGACAACTGATAGTCTGGTCATTAGCGTCATGAGATACCTATGTGATGTGCTTGTCTATACAGATCCTAGATATCAAATATTCATCTACAAAATCATCACCCCGCACAATTTCATGACCTAGAAATTTTTTTACATGATCATTCCATTCTCCATGATTTTGTCTTGTAAATTCACCCATGAAAAAGTAATAATAACAAAAAATGCCACAGCCTCAAGGGTGATGATCATCTTTATATCAAGATAGTAGAATTTATAAGTCATAGATTTACATCTCTTAGTGATGGAAATAAAGTTGCGATGTTGAATTAATATATAATAATATATAACAAAACTTTAGATCCATCACGAAATAGGTTTGATATAATGGAGTATTGAGAAATAATGTGATGATAATGGTGGGATCTACACATCGTGATACGTCAAACCTAATGAACCACTAGTAAATCACCTGAAACCAACCTATACTTTTGAGTGAGTGGAGTTATATACTCTCCCTATAATTATTCAAATTTAATAAATATTATATTGATTTTAATTAGAAATATCACATTATGAACAATATAATGTAATGATTTGGAGAATGTATGATAAAACATGCCAATTACCATTGTTTTATGAAATTTTATTACCAAAAGAGAAGATCGGGTATTCATGTTTCTTCAAGAATATTTATAATTATTTTTTAAAATTATCTTTAATCAATAGTGACATCCTTTTGTGATTTTCATCATTCCCGATCTCCATTTTTGAATGAGACTGGTTTTTTATCACTTCTTGTTGAAATATTATCATTTTTTTTAGAATATTTTACCTTAAAAACAGATTTGAACACACATATGTTGTATTAATTAGATACTAATTTTGTATTGATTATTTCATTCATGTTTAGAATTTCTACAAAATGCATAGATACATAATGGTATGATTTATCATTTATGTATAATTTCTCAAATGATGGTACATTTCACAGTTATTTTCAAACATTCTTGTTGTGTGGGGTTTCTATAGATAGTATTATTATAAATTCATGTTTCTTCACATGTAAATTTTATATTTTATGTATTTTTAATATTAAAGTCTTAATTAAAAAAAATATATGATTTACAAATAGGTTTTATCATTTTTAAATTAATTTTGAAGGGAAGGGATTATGTAAAAGAATCATATATTTATCAAAATGTTGTAACGTTTATAAATGCGTATCTTGTTTGAGTATTATGTAAATAGTAATATAATTTATGAAATTTATATTATTCGACAGTTAAGGTATTCAAAGATGTCAAAAATTACTATGAAATAAAGGATTTTTTATTAGTACCATTTAATTTATAATTTAAAAAGTTTACATTATTGGTAATTCATCATCATGGATAGGAGAGTGAACTCGATTCCAAAATATTAGGGAATCATTTCCTAATTAGACCTTCCTAATTATATATGTTATGTCTGAAACATTTAACTTTTTCTTGATTCCAATCCATCTCATTCTGCTTCCTGTTGGACTTTGGTGTCCCTTATTATCATAGCCTGTTGATTTTATGTATCATTATCAGTTGGTATTTATGAATTGAGAAATGTAGAAACTACCCAATAAGTGTCCATGGTGTAGTAGAGTAGTTTAAATTTGTATCTATTTGAAACATTGGATACACATATTCATCATGTGATATTTTAATTACATGAACATGTTGCAATGGTGTGTGCGTATAAAAACAACAATGTTGTGAGGTTTCCAATGAAAATTCCTTAATTCTAGTAATACCACCATGACTCAAATACTTCTACCATTGATGGGGTCCTAACACTATCTCACATAAAATTGATATTATTCTTGGTTTAAAATTTGAACATTATAAGAATAATATTCTTTAGTATTTTTTCCATCTCTCATTGAATGTTTCATTTGTACCTTCTCCCCTACTAAATCTGATAAACGGTCTACTTACATAATTCACATAAGTACTTGACACATTAATAATATGAATCTTACACTCAACTAGTTATCAGTTACTTTTGAATCCATGTAAAGACACAACTCATGAACACCACAATTATTTTGTTCATTTTTTCATACCTTTTCCCCAAATCATATTCCAATTCCTGTTATCTATTTGGAATAATTATCATACAATCCAATGCTCATAGATTAGACCTACTGATTTCTTGTAATCATCTTTCAGTAGTTTAATGATTTGGATTATTTTCTATAGTAAATTTACTATATATATCCTATGTTAATTTTATCATTACATTAAAATAGTCAAATTTAATAAAATTATTTTATACCTAGCCTAATGATATCATTATTTATTTTTTTATCATTGAATTTTTCCACATGTTTTCCGAAATTTGTTTTATGTTGTACTGTTTTTTTGCATTTTTGGTCTCCATATAATAATATCTGTATTGATTACCTTGTCAATTTACCAATCAATATATGATATCAAATAGAAACCCAAAAGTTTTGGAGAAATGGTTTCTAATAAATTTAAATAACCAACTCCACAATCTCTAATTTTATATATTTACAATGGAAATTCCATGTGAAAGAGGTGAAAAATTTCTATCTTGGGTTGCCACAATCAATAATACACCTATGTAATTTTTGTAATGAAATGTCCCATCAATTTTGAAAACTATTTCCAAAAGGAAAATGTTGAGATTGATAGAATATATTTTCAAAATAACGAACAAAATTTGACATGATATGGATCTATTTAGTAAACTTGAGAAACATATTCCTTCAAAGAAATTTGTAATTTTTTCTATCATAGTTTTGATTGAAATTGTGGAAACGCACATTAAGTGTCATCACATTCATCGTTGTCCTAGAAAATTTTCTTCAATTTTTCCTTGTCATATACACAATAATATATAGAAAGAATTCATCATCAAATGATGTATAATATTGTTTCAGGTTTGGTTGAATGAAAGTATGAGATACATGAATCATAAAAATTATTCAACCTTAACAATTAACGTTAAGAATCACATTCTAGTAAAATATAAAATCACATATGTATTTTTCACATCTTTTGATGTATTTTGTATGGACTTGATGTTTAACTGAGAATCCAAAATGTCTCACAACATGGAATCATTTCAGTATGCTTTTCATGGAATATTTTATTAAAAAATTTGATCCTACATATAATTTTTTTTCTTGTTCTATAAATATATACAATATAATTCAAATCAACACAGATGATTGTTATATTACATGCTAGTAAAATTCTAGGAAATGTGTCATTTATTATAACCATTATGTGAATAGGGGTGAATGTTTTATTATGTGTCAAGGCTATGGTAAAACTACTTTATTTCTACAAACTTCCTCCCAATAATATATAACTTCCTCCACAGCATTTTTATTTTCTCCATCTATTCTATAATTAGACACATCTTTATCATAAAAGTGATATCCATATAGATCTGGCTAACAAATTTTGTTTCCTTATTATTCATAATTTATAATTGACTTATTTTCTTGGGATGAACCTTCTTCAACCATTCATGTAGGTCTATGTCATTATACAATTGGTTGTTGTTGTTGTATACTAGAAACCTCAATATATAACTCCATCATGGAACTAACTGACCAATTAGAAAATAATTTATGTTCATTGAATTAGTCTTCAATATAAAAAAATGGACTAGATAGATTCCCTAGAGTATATATAGATTTGAAAATGTATATAACTAATAGATTGGATCTCTTGATCAGATCATTGCTTTAAATGACAATGAATTATTTCATGATGTTCCCATAGGGTTATACAATCTGATTTCCTAACCATTTCTACTAGTTGTTTTCTATAATAAGATCTAATATAGTTTTGAATAACCTATACATAGGAGAAAAAATAGAAAAAAATTATTTTATATGTGAAAAGTGTTCTTTGATCAAGACTTTGATAGTGTATATAATATTGGTAATGAGGAATAATCACATACCAATGACTACACAATCATCATTTTAAAATAATTTTAGATCATCTTCTTGTGTCCTCAATGATGAAATTAATTATTCTTAGTAAAATTCTAAATATTATTGAAGGTATGTTCAATAGTTTATAAATTTAATGTAAATCATCTAAATTATATCCCATGGGTGTTTCAAACATGGTGTGTAGCAAGTCCATGTTTTCTTGTGCCAATACCTAATCAATTCCAAGTCAATAATACGTTTTTGGGTTTTTTACCCCAAGAAGATGACATGAATGTTTGATAGTAATATTTTTAATCTTTCTAAAGGTATGATAAGTATTTTATAAATACAATTTGAATCACCCAAATAATATTCTCCATGAGTTTCAAAACATGTGTGCAATAGGGCTCATTGTCGTGTAGTAGTTTGTGATTGATTCTTGTAGAATATAGTGTTTTGGGGGTTTTAACTCTAATTTATTTCTATGTTATTTCCACATTAAATTTTAGTATCTAGAAAAGAATTCAATTTCATAGAAAAATAATAATATGTTTATTTACTATAATATTAGAATGACTTCATATATCCTAAACCATGATACTACTGTTTCGTAGAACATTTTTTCATTTTCATAAAGTTATAATTAGTAGTTTATATAGGGAATTTGAATTATCTTAAACATATCATGTGAGAGGGTCAAATTAGGTGTACCCTAATGTATAAATCATTTAAACTGTGAGCATAAAAAATTAGGTGTTCATTTAATCCTATTTTCGATACTATTAGCCCTCATTGAACCTAGTTTAATTATATATTAATCCAAAGTTAATCAATAGTTATTCGATATTTAATACTATTTAAAAAACATTTTAATAATTTCATAGTCAATAGCTATATAATTATTTTTATTGGGTGTATAATACAATGAAACACACACAATCCCACACACATAGGATATATATGACATGTCATATACCCCAAAGGGATAACCAATGCACCGAGAATGAAACATATTAATGACTCGAATAGGCTAGGGTAATTTGAATCCCTGATATGATTTCCATGAAATCAAATTAATCTATTTGAGGACCATCAAATAATCTATTAGTATATGGTTGTATTCTAGTGATTTTTTGTCACCCACTCAATATTCTCCAATTATGTCACCATTGATACACCATCTCCAATGAGTTAGCCACAGTCATAGTGTATGGGGATATTACCATTCATATTTATCACATGGGTGTGGGAGTGTTTGTGTTTAATTGTATTTTACACCCAATAAAAATAATTATTTAACTATTGACTATGTAATGACAAATTGGGCATTTACATAGGATTAAATAATTATCATCTGTTGATTAACATCAGATTAAAATAAAATTAAAATATTATCAAAGAGGGGTAGAAATATAAAAAAGGAATAACCACACACCTAAATTGAGGCCACCACTAGATGAAAAACAACCATTAATAATCTCTATCGAGGACACCACCAGATGAAGTTGTAGGTTAAGGATATGCCATCACCCACTCGACATTTTCTATCCTGACCACTATCAACTTGAATCGTCTATAAGATAACATTGACAAACATCACTGAACAGCCCCTGATGTAATACCCCAAGCACTATTAAATGTATCAATGAACGACCCCTGTTATGACATAAATTCCACCCACCGAGAATATCAGAAGTCAAGATTTTGGCAATATCCATGTCCCAAAACTGTGTCTATAGGGGTAAAAATGTGGATATAAGCTATATCCACAATTCTTGATGGTTATGGTACCTATTGGATTGGATATATCTAAATGATATAGCCTCATTTCTCTTATGCTATTAGCACAGTTTTCCAAACTGTGGAAATATATCCCATAGATTTCCACTATGGAATTAGTTTTATTTCCATAGTTTTCCACCATGACAACAGAGTTATTTCCACAATAGAAAACTGTGGGTATAGCATTAGAAAACCCCAGCTATAGTCCAAAAATAATATACACCCATCCGGATTCTATCATTGTACCTTTGTTATGCACACCATACACATAAAAAATAATCCACGAATGACATTGTGTGTGTTTATATATATTATATATATTATTAAAAACTATGGCAATAGAATGAAAACTGTGGATATAGCCCATCCCCGTTTTTTCACTGGTCAATTTATTTCCTGCACAAATGTGGGAGACTTCGAACCATGAATTTGTAAACCAGGGTTACTGAAATGTTAACAAAATAATATATATCCTTGTTTTAGGAAAAAAAGGTAATAACCCCCCCCCAGTATATATCTATAGTTTTACACAAACTATTGTTATAGGACTTGGAAAAAATCTATAGCCATGATATTTACACTAGCCGTGTATATAGCCCTAGGAAAAAACATTATAGCCACAATTTCAAATAAAACATGGCTATAGACCTAACAAAAATACCCTAAAGCCATGGTTTTAAACAAACCATGACTATAGACCTCTAATAATACTCTGTAGGAATGGTTTTCAAGAAATATGTTTATAGATGTCGAAAAAGAACTCTATATCCACAGTTTTATAGAACTGTGACTATATCCTTCAAAAATATACCTTATTAACATAGTTTTATATAAACACAGGGCTATAATATTTTTATAAATACATATTACCATGGTTTTATGAGACTATGGTTTTATATTTAGGGATATAGCCCACTTTTCTATTAGTGTATTGGGCTTCTGTCAGAATTTTATCCTTGGATTTGATGCAAGATCCAAAGGTGCCTTTAACTATATGCTAGACCTTATCCTCTATAGTTAGTAGTTAATACATTATTATTTAATAGTTATAAGTGTTCAGTTTAATGTTAAATAATAATTAATGATTAATTAATCCTATGTTAAGAATTACTTAAACCTATGTTAAGCATTACTTATTCTTAATTTAATCATTTATTAATCATTTATATATGAATTTTTAATCACTTGTTTGTAATTATTTTATAAATTATTAATTAATAGTTATTAATTAGATAGTTTATAGTCAATTAACAGTTAATCATTAAACAATAATTATTTAATAGTTACTTCATCTTTAATCATTTATATGTTAATCATTCCATAATCATTGATAAATAATTCCTTAATCACTGATTAATAATTATGTAATCATTCATTAAGGGATTTTTAATCCTATGTTATTTTTTAATTATTCATTTATTTATCACTCATTAATATTTAATTAATTAATTATTATTATACAGTTACATTAAAGATAATTATTAGTTCATTAAGATTTAATCAATATTTTAGTAGTTAGTTTACAATTAACTAATAGTTAATGATTATTTAATTATGGGTTATTCATTAAATAATTATTTATTAATCATATATTAATCACTCATTATTGATTACATAATTAATAATTATGATGTAGTTACATTATATTGTATTATAGATTAATGAATAGTTCACCATGATATATTTTTTTTTAATAATTAGTTAATAATTAGTTAATCATTAATTAATAATTATTTATTCTTTGGTTAATCATTCCATACTCAATGCTTATTTGTTCGTTAAGATTTTTTTATTCATAAGATAAATATTCCTTAATCATTCATTATTTAATCTTTTATCAAAACATAAAAAATCATTATTAACAAGTTATATTAAAGGAAAATATTTCTAAATTATTATTTAATATTTATTTTAGTAGTTACATTACTGTTAATTAATGGTGAATCATTAATTAATTATTTTTTGATCATTACTTAAAAATTAATGAATTAAATTTTAATATTTCATTAATAATTTCTTAATCATTATTAAATCACTTTTTAATCATTTTTTACCATTCACTAACAAGCCACTGATCATTACTTAATCATTATGTAATGATTTTTTCAAGCATGAGTAAATACTAAATTAAGAATGAATTAATCATTCACTAGTCACTCATTAATAAGTACCTAATTAATATTTATTAAGTATTTTTTAATAATTAATTAGTTAATTAATATTTTATGATTAAGTAATTTTTAGTTATTCATTTATTAATCATTGCCTGATCTTTTGTTATTTTCATTATAAACAATTTTTTAATCATTATTTAATCAATTGTTAATATTAGGTTAAATATGTGTTTCTAATTCATTAATCACCAGATAATTATTACTTAATTAATAATTTTTTAGTAAATAAATTATATTTGGTAATTTTTTAATTAATTTATCTTCATTATTTAATTATTAGTCAAACATTAGTTAATTAATAGTTAATAGTTATTTGATACTAAGTTTAACCTATGTTAATCGAAGGTTATTCATTATCTATTAATTCATTCACATTAATTTATGATCCTTATTAATTAGGTAATCAATACATAATCATTAACATAACATTTTTTTAGTCATTATGTAAACATAATTTAATTAATTGTTAATTATTAGTGAATCATTTTTTCACAAATATTTTTCATCATCTTATTAATATTAATTCATAATTTTTTTACTAATATGGAAACCTACTAAGTTATAATAAATAATAATATTTCAATAATAAAAAACCTATTAAAAGGGCTAATTCTAAATTTTTTTCACAAAATAAATTATAAAATAACAATATTTATCTCATTATTAATAATAATAATTTATAAATATATATATATATAACTAAACAACTATTTAAATAACGCATTTAAAAAAACTAAAAACTATATAACTAAATATATAAATTAAAATAAAAGTAATGGGAAAAATATCTCCACATGAAGCATTGAAAATTACACACATTAAAAATTGGGCACTCATTTTAGACCACAAAAAACACTACACACAATGGAAAACACACCCATCAAATTTTAGAGAGGGGGAGTTGAATTTGAGAGAGGTGGGTAGGATTGAGTAAGCGGAAGGGGGGATGGGTTGGCTATTTATAGGAGATTGGGAATGTGCATTTTTGGTAAAAATTCCTTTTTTTTATTTACGTGAAAGGCTTTAATGTGTAAACATTCGTTCACTTAAAGTACGGTGAAATTAATTTTTCATGTTAACACATTCTTACTTCTTGAAATCTCATTGATCCAGGTCGATGAAAGGAATAGGCGGCATTGGCCTCAACACCGTTTTGACTAATCCAAATGGAGGAATTGTCAATTCCTCCATTATATATATCTTTTTAAAAAGATTTTAACATTTCGATAATTTAATTATTTTTTGTTTCAAAATAAATATTAAAAAAACATTTCTATCATTTGTTTATCCTGTCGAATATGGATTATGTACATTAATTTTTTTGTTTTTATCTCTTCACACTCATGTTGGGTAGTTTTAGTCTATTTTCATACCTCCACCTTCATTTGTTCTTCTTGGTTTTTGACATCCCATGTTTTCTATCTTATCTACTATCATTAACCTTCATAAGAAAGCCATATGTTCTTGTTGTTGTGGCCTTCCCTGTTTTCTGACATTACATAATTTTAGTATCCCACCACAAAGATTAAAATGCCACCCAATGAACTTACCATGTTCCATGTCACCTTCTACCATGAAGACTATCAATATACCAATGGAATATATGATACCACCACCATTATCAAATGAAATTCATCTGGATTCATAATAAATCATATTAAAAGAGGAACCCCAATAGTCTTCCACCATCCCTTGATTCCACATTTTGGTGATTATAAAAAAAAGCAACAAGCGTGGAACATTTCTCTAGAAGAACACCTACAAAATTTTATCATGAACTGGAATGTTCATGTTCCCCATCCACCGCACTGGTTCATCGCTTCATCTAGTTTTGCTCCACCCAAGGGCTTCATTCTGAGTAATGAACAAAAGGATGATAAGAAAACATACATCCATGTATAAAGTAAATACAATTCCAGACCAGATTACGCGGTTCAAACATTCATACTACGTCTATAGAAGAATGAAATCATCACATTATTTCATGGAGGATAATCATCTTGGTTACAATAATTAACAACTTTTTGAACACTACAAAGATCACTAGAATATGTTCTACCCATACTTTTTGGTCATCACATCTTTTAGATACCTCCTTCTAGTGTCCTCCCTAGTGGGTCTTGACTTCCACCTTTAGATATCTTTCTTTCAACACATTCTGTGTGACTATTTTGGATTCCCAAGAAGGGGTTTCACTATTTCCTTAGTGTTTCTTGGTCTGCATACATTGTTTAGTGTCAAAAAATTTTCATTGCATCCATTTATAAAGAAACCAATTCCCTTTTAACAATTAATATTCAATTTTTTTTACATCTATTACAACAAATAAATTAATTATCCATTAATTTTTTGGTAAAATTCCCTATTAATGTTGAGAAAAATATATCCATTAATAAATTGTTATTTTAAAATAACGGGTTGGACCAAAATTAATTCCTACCAAGAATTGTTTTCATAGGATGAGTCCAAAATATTTATTCTTGTGTGTGTGTTTATGTATATATATATATATTAATACTAGTATGAATATTTGTATTCATATATTTGTAGGTTTTTAATTATAATGTTTGTGTATTTGTTTATTAATATATAATTATATAATAGGAAAATTTAATTGTTGTTCCAATTTTTCATATCTCATTATAATAAATAAATCTCTCTATGTGTGTGTGTAAACATTAAAACAATCAAAATAAAGTCATTTGGTTTCTCAAATGTAATTAATGATATTTTATAGAAAACATTATTGATTAAAATTTACTATATTTGATTTTCCTTCAATTTTTAATATGTATTTTTGTTTTCAAAATTATAAATATTTATTATATTTATTATATTTTTAATTTATGCAATTCATAATAAATAATTTTTATTTTATTTATGTTTTAGTTCAAATATTTATAAAAATATTATTTTTTCATTTTTAATTGATATCTTATTGTGAATATTGTGTATTTAAATATAATCCTAAATATTTATTCTTTTTTATTTTAATATTTAATCATTTTTTTATATTTTGGTAATCGATATAATTAATATAATTTATTAATTTTTTAAAGAAACTTATTATTTTCTAATATATTTAGTTTTAATTTTCTATATTTTACTCATTATTTTATTAGTTTTATAATTTATAGTAGTTTTGTTATTTCTCATTTTATAATATTTTCTAAAATTTTATTTTTAGTATTTATTCATTTAAAATATTCATAATGTACTTATTATGATAGTAATTTATATATTTTTATGTATTTACATTAATTATATTTAATATGTATAAAATGTATACAAAAAATATATATTCATTTTTTTATAAAAATATTTGAATTTTATTGTTATAAAATTATTATTATTCATTAATAATGAGTATGTTTTTCTAAATCTTTATTTAAATTTATTCATAAAAATTATTTATTTTTATTTTTATAAATATTCCATATTAAAATTTCATTGTATTAAATAATAAAAATTATTAAATCATTTCGTTATTTTTTTTTGCAATTTATTCATCATGTAATGACTACCTTATACATTGTTTTATAAGACCAATGTTCCTTAGATTTCAACCATAAGTTTCATTGTATACCATAGAGAATATTTTTTGACTATCGTAATGTATAGAAATTAGAGACATTTTAATTATCCATAATAGTAGATAATATAAATGCAATTTATATAATTTTTTTTGACAAATGATGATAAATCAAAAAATAAAGACGCCATTATGGAGTCCATTATAGAATTGTTTTTCCCCCAATATATTAATCCACCTATAAGTGTATAATTCCATAAACAAATATATTAGTTACCCCCTTTTAGTAATCTACATTGCATTGGAAAATCCATCAATCTTTCGTGGGAATAAACTATAACATCTATAGTAAACCATTATCCCCTTAACATACTTGTTTAATCTTTTAACTGAATCCCTCATGCAGAACATTGTTCCATTACATACAAGCTCTAATTCCCAACAACATATAAATTATGGGTTCTTGTTATTGAAATGGAATATATGAGAAAATAGATAACATTTTAATATCCCAATTGAGATACTCCCCTATCTGGATTTTGTAGCATTATATACCCAAAAGAATAATGAGTAGGATCTTTGAAACAATAATTTTTTTAGCCTCTTTAAGACCATATAAAAATAATGATATTGATTAAGAAAAATAAATTTCAAATTCCTTAAAATTTTTATTCCGAAAATCAAATCAGCATTAAATAATTCTTTCATCTCATATATTCTTTTACAAACAGATTTTCCCTCATTAAATAGATTCATTTTAGTTCAAAAAATTATCATACCATCAACATTTAACCAAATAAAAACATCATGGTAATTATAGATCCCAATATAAAATAATTTACTAACTTGGATGATAATAAATCCAATTAATAAAATTACTTCATTAAATTTCTCATGATAATTTTTATATCTTCTTTTAAACAATATAGATACCCCTACCAATTTTTAATCCTTATTTTAGTTTCCATGAACTATAAATCCTTCATGTAGTTCCATCTAAATTACATCATCTAATTCACCATTTAGGAATGATGTTCTATCATCCATTTCATGAATTTAAAAATTATATATAGAACATAATGTGATAAGGATACAAATTGAAATAGCCACATCCATGGGAGAATATAAAACAAATTAATTTAATCCTTTTGCTTGAGTAAATCCCTTTGATTACAATTCATCTATATATTTTACAATAATACCCTCAAATGTTGTTTTTCATTAATTTCTTAGCGACACCAAATATTATGTGAACCTTAATGAATATCAAATAATATCTAATTTTTTCCTATCTATAGATTACATTGTGTCTTTTATTTCTTCTATTCAGTGATATGCATCCAAAGATGATAAAGGTTCTTTAAATAAATTTGAATCAGTCTCTATATGTTTTTGTAAAAATGATATAATTTCTTTCAAAATATTACATATTGAAACCGCGTATATATATATTCCTTTGCTATTATATTATTTTCATGATCATTGGAAGTTCTTATCAGGGTTTATCCTGACCCATATGAGGTAATATTCAATGAACCATTGTCATTGTTGGTCGGACTGGATACTCAATAGGGGGTGAATTGAGTTCTAAAAAAAATTTCTGTTAAAAATATATTTATTGAAAAATACCCCAAATTGAATAATAAGCTAAACTGTAGTGAATTTATAAAGCATGAAAGGTTCCAATTAGTTTCTCAAAGATTGATTATTTCTCAGTTAATTCATTGTGAAGATTTATTAACTTTTGAAACTATCTTATTGGCTAACACTTGCTAGTTTAACTATCAGAGTTAATTTAAAATAGATTTTTATTTAAAGTACTTAGTAGAAGAATAATCAAAATAGTTTAAAACAAAATAAATGAGCACATTAGTTTCAACCAAGAGGTTCAGTCTCAAGCTAATACTTAGTCCTCTCAAATAGTTTTATATAAACATTGATCCACACCTTGGATCATGGTAATCAACAGTACACATACTATCCAGGTCCTTAGACCTCTACCACAGTTCTTCGTGGAAAAAACAAACAATAGTACACTGGCTATCCAGGTCAAACATGACCTCTACCACTATCCACAGTGGGATATAAGATAGTATGGGAATGATTGAGTGAGGATTTATAAATCCTACACTTCAGCATAGGAGACAGTGTGTGTCTAAAAATATAGACCACACACACTACTCAGAAAGTAAATAAATGAAACACAGTAGAGATAGACAAGTATAGATGAGTTTAGAAGGCTCTATGTGTTGTGAGTGAAGCTCTGGACTCATTGGATTGATTCATATAATGATTTGAGTCCTTCTCTGGTTTTTGTTAATAAAACAGAGTGTCGTGGTTCTTTTCCTTCACTTCAAGTGTAGGTGTTTAGCTCGAGTAATAAAATATTCTTTATAACACTTGAGATTCTTCATTGAAGCTTCTTCTTTATGTGTATGGCTTTTCTTTGAGTTCTTCTCATGTTCTTATTTATGATTTTCATTTCAGGTGTCACACATTGAAAATATATTCCTCAATATTTTCATCATTAGCATGATATTCCATTTATACCTTGATTTTCTGTAATAGGAATGATTATCTTTTTATAGGTACGAGTTATGATTCTTGAAATTCCAACCACTATCATTAATTAATATTAGGTGCATTAAAAACATCAAATATGACCGTTTCTAAATAAACCAATATAAATAATGTTTATAGAAATGGTGATCGATTTTTATCGGTAGCTCTTAGTATTAGTGAGCTTTTATCGGTTGATCTTCTGTATCGGTAGTTGTTATCCATTATAACGGTAGCTCTGTGTATCCGTAGCTCTAGATAGAGGTAGCTCTTGGTATCGGTGGCTTCTTTGTAGCGGTAGCTCATTGTCTCGGTGCCTTCATTGTAGTGGTAGCTCTTGGTATCGGTAGACTTTGCCTTTCTGTATCGGTAGATTTCGTATTGGTAGTTGTATGTCTGTCTGTTTGTATTGGTAGCTTGTATCAATAACAATGTACCAGTAACTATGTACCAGTGACCTTGTGTCACAGGAAGCTTGGTCTATCAATGAACTTTACTTATCTGTAGACTATGTACCGGTACGTCTGTATCATTCGACTTGTGCATACCAGTAGACTTATGTTATCAGTAGATATTATGAAAATCGGTGACCTTATCCATATGAGTAGAATTCTATACAAGTTTACTTAGCTTTATCAGTAGCTGTGTATATATTGGTCTGTATCAGTGGATATGTGCATACCGGTGGACTTAACACTTATCTGTTCTATGAAAAACATATCTAGATTGATTTAGAGTTATTTAAAAGTATGTATAAACATAGATAAATATTTATTACCATATTTCAATGATTATTTTGATTTATTATCAACATAATAGTAGGATTTCATAGATTGAAATAATTAATATATAGATAAATAATATTTGGGGTTATCAAATAATATTGAGACATAATTGAAATTATCAAAACATGTGAGGTCAAAAAATATCTCCCTTTTTGATAATCACAAATTATGATATTATAATAAAAAATAATCAGTAATTTATAAATATAAAATAAAAAGGGTCTTATTTCTCAGTGTGAGTAATGACATTTCCAAATGTGAGATTTTAAAATTATCAGAGGATATAGTATTAAATGTAATTGTATCAGAGTTAATAATAAAAAAATGTACTAGATTTACAAAACAATGTATCAGAGAATAGATTATTAGATGCAAATGTATCAGAGGGATGAAACAACTATATCAGAGATATAAATCAATTTTATCAGAGGGAAATGTATTATTCTCATAAAATATAATGATTCTTCATATCAGTTCTCTCCCTTTGAATTATTTCTACCCTTTTATATTATTTCTCCCCTATTTCTCTCCCATATATATTATTTATCCACCTTTGTGATTAGAAAAATGAGGGACAGAAAGGAAATAAAGGAAAAGAGAGAATGAAAGAATTTATATATTTCTTGAGGCAAAAATACATTGAAATACAGTAGTGTACCAAAAAGAATAAAATTGATTCCCATAAAAAGTCCTAGCCACTAATATATCCACCTCTTGAATGTCAACCATGTATTTTGATTTGGATTCAGAGGTATACTCGGGCTGGATAGCTTCAGTAAAAGGCTTTGGAATACCAGAAATCATGACTGGTGATTGAGCAATAGAGACGGTTCCTGGCCTGTAGTGGGAACTCCTCAGTGTGATAATGGGAGTGAGGCAACGAAGTTCTTGGACTGGAGTCATCTAAGGAATAGAGGCAGACTGAGTAGAGGTAGGCAGAGATGGAGGTGCAATGATAGGCATATTGTCTACATGAAAAAATGGTAGCAACAGATTCTTAAAGTTCATAATGATTCATCCTCCTCTTTCCATAGTAGAAATGAAGTCATCCTTGTTCTCCATAAACATTTCTAGAGCATGAATCAACTCCCTGAGCTTTTGTAGTTGTTCTTTAAAAGCTTGATTGAATGGGGGTAGCTTCATATTTTCTAACAAAATCTTGAAATGGTTGTTGAGCTGATGCTTGGTATAGAATTTCTGAAAATATAGTTCAATATTGTCCATGATTTCTTTCTGAGAAACAGTAGTATCCCACATATGATCTTGGAAAAACTTTCTGATATCCCTTAAGGTAGATAGTACTTGAGAATCAGCTGAGCTACTAGTACTAGCATGACCAATATCCACTTTCAACACAACTCAAAATTTCTCAAAATATACTGAAGCACTTGATGAAGAAATTTGTTTGATATTAAATGCAGTAGTTTACTTTAAATATTGGTTCCAAATACTTATCAACATATTGACAACTAAATCCTGGGTGCTCACATGATCTTTGACATACTTCTTAAAAGTTTCAAAGACATCCACAAATTTCCTTACTAAACCTGTAATGTAACTGATATCATCATTATTTTGAGCTTGAGAACTACTCAAGGTAGTTAGAGAAGCAACAGACTGCTTCTAGGGAAAAACAACTCATGTCCAGATCTCAATATGATAATGACATAATATTATCTCCATTATCATCTCTGTCATAGGGTCTGACATCATATGACCAAGAGAGATTTCTGAAGATTTTTCCATAGTTCTCAACTCTTCATTAAAGCAATAATTTAAATCTGCAACAGATGCAATCCAAGTCCCCTTCAACTCAGCCATTAAAGACTCAAGATCAACCATAGTAACCAGAATGTCAGGCAAAACTACATGTTCTCTTTCTGACACAATACTAGCCACAGATTAATTCATGACAGATTGAATGGATGATATTAAATATGTTTCCATTATTCTAATCTCTTCCACAAATGAGGTATTAAGATTAGGCTTCAACTAATCTAGATCAGATTTTCTTACTACATCATCAGGTAAAAACTCTGAAAATATATCATAGTTAACTTGTGGTCTTTTGATCGGTGTCTCATCTTCAGAATCAGGATAGTCCAACCCACAAACTACAAAACCTGGGTCTTCTACCTAGTCTTTAATTCCATCAGCTACTGAAACCTTTCTATGTATAGTTGAATGATCCCCCTCAACTGGTTCATTCTCTTGTATATGAATAGAAATAGCACCCTTAGCAGGTCGGTCTTCCTCAGATGAATTCTATACAACCATATATATTTATCTAATAGAAAGACGCACCTTAAGAATAGATGCAGGTCTGTCTACTTCAACCAGAGCAGCCTCTATAGGCACAACAGTACTTCCAATAAATGGACTCAAACTCAAGGTGTTCTCATCTGATCTATCAGAAACATGTTCTCCACTTTCATGGAATTCATCCTCATTCTATGGAGTAGGCTGGTCTTCTTCATCAATATGGGCTTCTTAATTTCCCACTACAAACATTGTCTCCTTTCCAGATGATACAATTTTAGCAAAAGGACTTGGAGGAAATTCCAGGTCCCTTCCATAAACAAATAAGGGTATCCTCCTCATCAGTATCATCACTATTCTAAGGTTCTTCTTCATCAGGTCCCAGACCTGGATCCCTCACATCCTTAGACCTAGATGGATGATACACAGGATTAATCATATCATACAACATCTCATCATCACTGACTCATTCACTATTCCTTGGATTCCAATTGATCTTCATGTATTTACAAACTGTTCTTGTGATGAAAAAAATTTTCCCTACCACCATTGTCTCATGCTGAGACTCAACTACTCCCTTTACTTTGATCATAACCTTTATTAACTTGGAAAAGAATAGGGAATTAGTTCTTGATTTTTCCCTTGTTATATCTTCAATATTATTCATTAGCAGTATACACATATTCACCTATGCTCCATGTCATAACAGATGCAGAAGATAAATATCTTGGTATTTCAGATTCGCAAAGTCCCCTCTTCTTGGACAAAGCACATGTTGATTAAACTTGAATAGTAACCTATTCTCTCCATAAATTTCTATAGCAACAACCTTTCTTGGTGTACCATCTTCTATTAATTAATCCAAAGAAGCTTAATATTCATAGATGTCACTGGTATGAGGTATTGATTTCGAGAAATATCCAAAATCTCATTCATGTGGAACTCTCAGGCACTCAGCCAACTTGATAGTTTAAAAATATATTCTCCTTCCATTAAGTACTGATATTATGCTGTTTCAAGTTTTGATTTCTCAAAGTGAATAAACTCATAGAATTATTTTACCAGCTTCGAATAATACAGACCATTGTTATTCGAGAGGCACTCTACCCATTTCTGGTCCTCTAGTACTTCTAGAACTAATTATTTACTAGTCATCAACCATTCCATGCATAGCTCTTTCTAAAATACTATTTCCCTTTGAACGAGATTTTTATTTTTAGGTTTCTTCACCTCACTTCAACCACTAGACTCTCCTTTAAGTATCTTGGAATTCATCTCATCATCATATTCACTCACTGATGGTGTCTTTACTCTTGCCATTCTGCGAATTGCAAGGCTTAGGGTTAGAAGAGAATGATGGGTTTGGGATCTACGGCTTGATGGTAAAGGGTTTGAGGTGGATCAAGATGAGGTTAAGACTTATGTTTTATAATTTATGAATCACAAAATAAATAAATAAATCATAATAAGTAAACTATAAAAAATGCAGATTCTGGTTTCCAAAGATACATAATTTCAAAACAGCACAATCTTAATGGTAATACATACCAGTGAGGATTCCTAAGAGTGATGTATATCAGTGAGGTTCACTAACAGTGAGGTATCTAGTGATGAGGTTCATACCAGTGAGGTATAATAGTGAGGTTTATACTAGTGAGGTATAACAATGAAGTATCTAACGGTGTGGTTCATACCAGTGAGGTATAATAGTGAGGTTCATACCAGTGAGGTATAACAGTGAGGTTCATATTGTTGAGGTATAACAGTGAGGTTCATAATGATGAGGTTTGGTTTCTACAAGGTATATCATTCATAAATCATATCAAATGTAACTTAACCTATCCGAACATAAGTGCTTGGTGAAAATTCCAGCTAATTGATGTTCAGTACCTATAAATTCATGAGTACTATCACCCTTTTGGTAATGATCTCTCAAAAATTGGTGCCTTACATCAATTTTTTTTGTCATAGATTGAGACACGAGATTCATAGATATGTTAATTGCACTAGTGTTATCACAATTTATTGAAACATGTTAAAATCATATCCACATTCCATCAATGTGTGTTTCCTCCACACAATTTGTGCACAACAACTACCAGAAGAAATATACTCTGCTTCAGCAGTAGACAATGAAACAAAATTCAATTTCATACTACACCAAGATACTAGGGATTTTACAAATAAATGACATGTTCCAGACATGATTTTTCTATCCAACTTACAACCAGTAAAATCAGCATCTGAATAACTTATTAACTCAAAAGATTTTCCTTTTGGATAAAATAGACCTAAATTTGTTGTATGTTTAAGATATTTGAAAATTATTTTAACAACAAGAAAATGTGACTCTTATGGATTATCTTGAAATATTTCACACATGCACACACTAAAAATGATATCAGGTCAACTAGTAGTAAGGTAGAGTAGGCTTCTAATCATACCTCTGTAGTTGGATTGATCCACTATTTTTTCAGTTCCATCAGCATCGAACTTACAATTAGTACCCATAGGTGTATCATATTCCTTAATACTACCCAAACCAAAACATTTTAAAATATACTTTGTATATTAAAATTGAATTAAAATAATACCATTGTCATTTTGAAAACCCTGAAATCCAAGAAAATATTTATGTTCTCCCATTAGGCTCATTTCAAATTCATTTTGCATAATATTTGAAAAATCAATACACAATGTATTTTTAAAATATCCAAATTCAATATCATCAAATTACATTTGCACTATCAAAACATATTTGGAAATTATTTTTATAAAGATAGTTGGATCATCAATCCATTTATAAAAACCCTTTGAAATAACAAAACTAATATGTCTATCATACCAAGCTCGAGGAGCTTTTTTTAAACCATATGATGCTTTAGAAAGCTTGGAAATCGATTTGGAAAATTAGGATGAGTAAATCAAGATGGTTTTTAAACAAAAAAATCTTCAATTATAATACCATTTAGAAAAGAAATTTTAACATCTATTTGACATAACTTTAAATTCAAATAAGCAGCATAGACATGTAGAATCCTAATAGCTTCTAATCTAGCTACAAGTGCAAAGGTTTCATCATAGTCAATTCCTTTATCTTGACTATACCCTTGTACAACTAGCATTTCATTGTTTATAACTATGTTTCCTGACTCATCAACATTTTTTATAAAAACCCATGTAGTGTTTATGGTTAATGTGTCCTTAGGTCTGTCAACTAATTCCCAGACCTTGATTCATTCAAATTTATTTAATTTTTCTTGCATATCCATTACGCAAAATTTATCATTGGTTGCATCATTGATATTTTTATGTTCTAATTGGGAAGGAATGGCTTGATGTTCAACCTGATTTCTTAGAGAAGCTCTAGTATGTGTCCTTATATCAAGATAACCAACAACAACATCAAAAGGATGATTCTTTAGAATACTAGTTGATCAAGTAAAGGTAGGAATAGAAACTTATGGTTCTTCTCTAGGCTCAGGATCACTAGAAGAAGATTCTACAATATTTCTAGAAATGGTTGTCTTTACACCAGGTCACTGTTTTTATCACTAAGGTCCAGAAAAGATATATCACCTTCAATATTTTCAAGAGATGATTTACGCTCCGGAAGATTAGTTTCATCAAATTTAATGTGAACAGATTCTACAACACATTTGGTTCTTTTTTAAAAGACTCTATTAGATTTACTAGTTATAGAGTAACCTATAAAGATTTACTCATCACTTTTAGAATAAAATATGTCAAGATTATCATTAGTATTATGAATAATTACTTTTCAACCAAAAACTATGATGTAACCAACTTTAGTCTTCCTATTATTCTGTAATTCATAATGGGTATTCTTAATAACAGTTCTAATCAAGACTCTATTTATAATATATGAGTCTGTATATACAGCTTCTTCCCAGAATTAAACAGGTACATCATACTCAATGAGTATAGTTTGTGTAGTTTTCTTAAGGGTTCTATTCCATCTTTCTACTGCACCATTCTGTAGAGGTTCCCTAGGGGAAGAAAAGTTGTGACTATAGCCATGGTGTAGGCAGTAAGATTTAGACTCATGATTTTCAAACTCATGACCATGATCACATATCAAAGTCTTAATCTTAAGTCCAACTAGGTTTTCTATAGACTTGGAATATTTAATAATGTATGAGAAAGAATCAATTTTGTGATCTAAAAAGCATACCCTAGTATATCTAGAAAATTCAACTACTAGAACATTAACATTGTGCTTCCCATTTAAATTATAAACTCAAGAAGGTCCAAAAAATTCCATGTGAACAAACTTGAGAGGTTGATAAGTTGAAACATCTTTCTTTAATTTGAATGAAACATTTTGTTGCTTTCCCTTTTGACAGGGAGTGCAAACATTGTCTGCTGGGAATTTTAGTTGAGGTAGGTCTCTAACTAAATTTTTCATAGTCAGTTTTCTATGTGAATGAATATTTCAGCATCCTAATATTCTATTCCATAGCCCTGATTCTTTATGAAAAGCATTTAAACTGGTAACCTTTTGTTTTGATAAATAATTTAAATCTACAACATAGAAATTTTCTTTTCTTAAGTCAGAAAATATCAAAACAGTTTTAGAATTAAATACATAGAAAGAATCATTTCAAATTTAACATTGAAACCATCATCAAACAATGGAGAACTTCTTAATAGATTTTATTTTAATCCATCCACAAATAATAATTTAAAAATTAAAACAGAATCAGTGTTACCAATCTAGCCTATGATGATGATTTTTTCTTTTGAATTATCACCAAAGGTGACATGTCCTCCATCAAACATGATTTAACATATGATACATGATTAATCTCATATAATATTTCGTGGACATCCAATGTCCATGTACCATGTCTTCCTACAGGATCTCTTCAAGAACTATTCCTACAGAACATGTTTAAACAAGAAAATGAATTTTTACCCTGATTTGCTTGGGTCTAGAGAGGTTAGCAAGAAAACCTTTTGGTACACAGATTTTTCTAATGGGTTTCATATAATCAATAGATTCATAATATTTTGAAATATAAAATTTTATTGTCCTAAAACAATGGGAATATCTAGTTGAGGCATAGGAATTTCCAAAGATGGAACTAGGAGCTTACAGTTCGTTTTTTGGAATGAATTTATTCTTAACAAGCTATCTCTGTCTAGGCTGATAGCCTATTTGAGTGGTATATTTTGGTGCCACTTGTTTTCCAAGAATTTTAGTTAGATTATTCTTTCCATTAGTGAATTTCACAATTTCCTTCCTTAATTTCTCATTAGACAATTTCGGTTCAGTATTTTCCTTGAGTAATTTAGCATTCCATTCCTTTTCTATATCATGTGCATATTTAATAGAGATGGTCAAAGAAAGTTGTTTCTTCAAGGTCTTATATATGTCCAACAATTAATTATAGTTTTCTTCAATCATATTAAAATATTCAAATAATTCTTCACTAGAAAAATTTTTAGCTTCAGAATCATAATCAACTCTAGAATAATATGAATTTAAAGTAGTAGTATTCAATGTTACCTCTGATCTGTTTGTCATGAAACACATGTTGGCATGATTCTTTTTAGAGTTAGAAGCTTCAATCTCACATGTTCGGTCTTCTAAAGAACTCCAGGTTTCCTTCATGGCTTTCTTATATTTTCTATCCTTATAATCATATTTCTTCATGATCTTCATCTTGGACAATCAGCTTTCACATGTCCTTTCCTGTCTCATTCGTAGCAGACTATATCATCCCTTTTATCCGTTCTTTTCCAATTTTTATTCCAATGACCTATGTTTTCATATTATCCCTTTTAGTTTGATTTTTTGAAAATCTTCTCCTTCTTACAAATTAATTTAAATCTCCTGGCTATTTGAGCCTTCTCAGAATCATTGGCAGATGCACTCTCATCACAGCTCGAACTATCACTTGTAGTTTGAATTTTCTCTTTGTCCTTACTCTTTGAAGATGATGTCTTGAAGGCTACTGACTTCTTCCTTGGTTCAACATGTCCTTCCTTATTCACATTTACTTCATCTTAATACATCATTAACTTACCAATAAATTCTTTAACAGGTAGTGAACTTATTACACATGACTCTCCTATTTAGACTGATGTGCCTCTCCATCATTCTGGCAGGCATCTTAGTATACTCATTATTTGTTCTTTTGCAGGAACAACTTTTCTGAGTGATCTCATTGTATTTACAAATTTTTTGAACCTAAGATACATGTTAGAAATAAGTTTATCAGGATTCATTTTATAATTATCATACTTAATAGTATATGTTTTTAGTCTTATTTCCTTAACATTAATTGTTCCCTCATGTTAAATATCCAAAGTTTCCTATATTTCGTAAGTAGTTTTATAAGCAGATATTCGATTGAATTCTTCATCTCCTAACACACAATACAGGGCCATCATTGATTTACAATTATTATTGTTAGCAGTTATTGTAGGTTCATCCAAAGTAGTTCTTCCAATTTCTGGAATCATATACTGAGATCCTATAGCAGTCCAGATATCAAATCCCATACATTCTAAATGAATTTTCATTTTCAGTTTACATTGAGCATAATTAACACCATTAATGAAAGGTGGCATGTTGGTAGCAGCGCCTTCTAGTCTATTATACATAGATAGATTTTAAAAAATATATTTAAATAGATAAAATTTATACCTAACAGAAATTTAATACCATTAAGGTATACCAAAAATCACATTTGAACAACATAGTGTTCGGAAATCCTTTATTAATAACCACCTCTGATACCAAATGTTGGTCGGAGTGGATACTCAAGAGGGGGTGAATTGATTCCCAATTAAAATTTCTATTAAAAATATATCTATTGAAAATCCCCCTAATTGAATAATAAGATAAACTGTAGTGAATTTATAAAGATTGAAAGGTTTCAATTAATTTCTGAAAGATTGATTATTTCTTAGTTAACTCAATCTGAAGATTGAATATTTTTTGAAACTAAATTTTTAGCTATAAAAAGTTATAATCACTTGCTAGTTTAATTATCAGAGTTACTTTAAAATAGATTTTTATTTAAAGTACGTAGCTGCAAAATAATCAATAAAGTTTAAAAAAAATGAGCACAGTAGTTTTAACCAAGAGCTTCAGTCTCAAGCTGAGACTTAGTCCTCTCAAATAGTTTTATATAAACATTGATCCACACCCTGGATCAAGGCTAACGATAGTAAACAAACTATCCAGGTCCTCAGACTTCTACCACAGTTCTTTAGGGGGAAAAATATCACATAGGCTATCCAGGTCAGGATTTACCTCTACCACTATCAAAAGTGGGATATAAGAGAGTATAGGAAAGATTGAGTGAGGATTTATAAATCCTTCCATTCAGAACAGGATACAATGTGTGTCTAAAAATAAATAGAACACACACTGCTCAAAATGTAATTAAATGAAACACAGTAGAGCTAAACAATTAGAGATGAGTTTATAAGGCTCTATGTGTTGTGAGTGAAGCTCTAGACTCATTAGATTAATGTAGATGATGCTTTGACTCCATCTCTGGTTTTTGTCATGAAAATAGAGTTTCGTGGTTCTGTTCCTTCACTTCCATTATAGGTGTTCATTTCGAGTAAGAAAATATTAATTGTAAAACTTGAGATTATTCTTTGAAGCTCTTGGTTGATGTGTATGACTGTTCATTGAGTTCTTATCATGTTCTTCTTTATGATTTTCACTTCAGGTGTCACACACTTGCACGTATATTCCTCTATATTTTCTTCATTACCTTGATCTTTCTTTTATACCTTCAGCTCTGGTAATGGGAGTGATTACCATTTTATAGGTACTAGGTATGGTTCCTGAAATTCCAAACACTATCATTAATTAATAGAATGTGAATTAAAAACATAAAACATTATCATTTCTAAATAAATATATATAAATAGAGTTTAGAGAAATGGTGAGAGGTATCCATCAGTAGGTCTTAATATCAGTGAGATATTATCGGTGTCTCTTCTGTATCGGTAGCTATTATCCTTTATAACAGTCGCTCTATGTATCAGTAGCTCTAGGTATTTGTAGCTCTTGGTATCGGTAGCTTCTTTGTAGCGGTAGGTATTGGTATCAGGGGATTCTTTGTAGTGGTAGATCTTGGTATCTGTGGATTATTTATACCTGTATCTCTTTGTATCGGTGGATTCTTTGTAGTGGTAGTTCATTGTATTGATAGAATTTTTCTTTATGTTTCGTTGGACTTCATATCGTTGACTGTTTGTCAGTTTGTTTGTATCGGTAGCATGTATCGGTAACTACGTACCAGTAACTATGTACTAGTGACCTTGTGTCATAGGAAGCTTGGTCTATCAATGAAATTTTCTTATCGGTAGACTATGTACCATTAGGTCTGTATCCTTCAACATGTGCATACCAGTAGAATTATTCTATTGGTAGTTGTTATTCATATCTGTGAACTTATCCATAGATGTAGACTTCTATACCGGTGTACTTAGCATTATCAGTAGATATGTATCTGTTTGTCTATATCAATAGCTATGTACATACCGGTGGACATAACACTTATCTTTTCAATAAAAAACATATCCATATTGAGTTAGAGTTATTTCAAAGTATTTATTAACATAGATAAACATTGATTAACATGTTCCAATGATTATTGTGATTTTTTAATCATCTTAATAGTATGATGTCATAGATTGAAAGAATTAATATATAGATAAATATTATTTGGGTTTATCAAATCATATTAAATCATAATTGAGATTATCAAAATAGGTCAGGTCAACAGTCATATTATACAATACCTGAACTTCATGAATTTTTCTCTCTAACTAAATATTGACCGGAGAAGTTTCCATAACCAATAGAATATCATTTCACATTATATTTAATAATTAATATAATTAAATTAGAATAAACATTGCCACAATTTTGATATTTTTTCATAGTATTTATATCAATCAAAAGAAACGTTTTTCACTAATATATCATTGAGCTAGCAGGATCCATGTGTAAAACCCCTTTAGTAATGATCCAGACATGCTATTATATTATCTAAAAGACACTGATCAGTCATTAGATTCAATCGTGGTTTATTTTTCATCTTGATCACATAAAAATAATTTTGTCTTCATTTAATTATATTGTACATCTAGTTCGTAAGATGTTTTTAGAATGAAGATATTGATTCAAGAGTAGCATTTTTTGTGAATATCAATTCTATACTAACCACTATTATAATGTATTAGTTACCTATTTATAAACATATGGTTTGAGTGCGTAATTTAAATAATTTTACGTGTTCACTTAATAATTGTTGAAACCTATGTATGACCCCATTCGAGATATTAAAATAAAATTTTTATTTATATTCCATATAATTTTCTAACTATAATAAAATAAATATTATTCTTTTCTTAAAAAATAACATTTATCACTGGACACTATATTGGTTTTCTCATTCTTCTTGATATTTATCAAATAAAAATGAAAATATTTTTTAAAATATTTATTCATTAAATAGATTTTATATTCATAGTCCAAATAATAAATATTTATTAAGTATTAAATGAATATATTTTTATTATATATTCGTGTAATATTTCAATTTCATTCAGAATGAATTTTTAACTAATTTATGTGATCATTATTTCTAATGATTTCATCAGAGTATGACCTCATCTATGCCTGGTCAAGGGTTCCCCAGTGCTGTAGTGGCTATCATTTTTTCTTATTTCGGTGGTCATTTGATTTCTACATGAATCATCACTCGTTATCTTTGACAATTCGGGTTAGTTTCCTGAACCTCCTCTTGCCATTTAGGTACACCTAAATTATATGAATGCTTGGAAATATACATGTTATGTATCTTGGTTCAGATAGAATAATGACAGCGGTTTGTCACCCAGTTTTCCTAATGATATGCATAGAGATAAATGTGGCTACGTTTCCCTTTGATTATTTGTGGATTACGATTGTAAATGAATATTGGTGTAGGCAGCGAGTAATCTACGAGTGATGGATGGACTTCTGTTCAACATGTATGTGGTTGGGGAACTCTTTGGGTTTTTACTAGTGGGGATCTGCATCGATGGTGAGTAAGGGATTTGGCACTCAACTGATGGATGATTTACATAGGTACAAGCATTCCATGACTCGGATGGTGGTTAGTTGAAATGACAAGGTTTCAATGGTTTATGAGGCTATGATCTGGAGTCTATTTACTATGGGTGAAGAGGATAGGGTTAAGGGAACTCTGTTGTTTCGGCCAGTGGAGGAGGTAAAACCAGTTAATGAGGCCGAGGGATAAATTGTAGTACGTGTAGGTGTCCTTGGATCCAATGTGGGAACACCCCAAGTTAACCCCACAGTGGATGACATGTTCAGCAGCTTGAAAGGGGATATTGGGGGTCCATCCATCCATGGAACGTTGGAAGAAGAGGGGAAATACTAGCTTGAGGAGGATTGTGCAGTATTCCAGAGGAAGGGGGTTAAGAAATCGTGGACTAGACGTTGGATGAAGGGAAGGTGGATCTCTCTGGCTTGGTTTTGGAGAAGCCATGGGTGGGTAGTGCAGATATGAGCATGGGTAGGAAGGGGTTCGATATGGTTGAGGCTCTTCCAAACATAGGAGGGAAGGAAGGGGGTCAGGCTCGATTCCCTTGTGCAATATATTTTAAGGCCTTCCTAAGGATTATTTGAGTTCTGAGATTTCTATCCAAGGTGAGGGAGATGGGTTTGGTGTGATGGTTCCCAATGGGATCGAACACGGCCATTAGGAAGATGAGGCTATAAGCCCAAAGAGTAATACATGCTCTAAGAGGATGAAGGGAAAGAAGGATTACTCCTCACTACCTCATCCTCTATACACTCACTCAGCAAATAATATTAGTCGAAATAGGATGGTCATGAAGTATGTATGCCATCTGAGGCCAGGATAATTGGATTGTCTTTATTTGGTTTTGCTTTTATCCTCTAAAGTATAAGGGATAGAACATGACTTATTGTTCAACTCTACTATGGAAGAGGATCCTAAAATGACGGGGACGGCTCTAGAGGTGTCTCTTAATGAGGAGAAATGTTCTTGGATGGAAAAATGTCTAAATTTTGTTATGGGGTTTCAAACAATGAAATATCAACATTGAGAAGTACATTCAGTTTTGGGAGAAAATAGGGTATGTGTTTGAGAAGCAGATATTGGAAGAAGCAGACTCAAAGTTATCATCCATATCTTGGAAACTTTATAGGGAAAAGACTTTGGTAATATCAAGATTCTTGTAAGAAACTCTTTTTATGTAGTTGGTTTTTCACATTTGGTGATAGTGAAAGGGTTGTGCAAGCTGAGGAAACCTCGGGGCATCTATTTTTTGGTTTTGAAGTTATGTTTATGCTTGTGTCTAGCATGATACTTGGACCATCTCTGGAAATGGATTAGTGAATGAGGTATTCATCGGTATATGCCTTCCGGAATTGAATGCTTTAGAGGTTATGTCTTCGCCATTGGATCAGTGCTCGTGCTTCTGCACGAGACTGCTTGCTGAGGGATCTTAGGTCAGTGAAGGCTTGTGGATGGATCACTTGTTTGGATGGGGCAGTCCCTTAGTTTCCTCTGGTTGTATGTGGTTTCTCACTTTTCCCAAAAAAAGTTTTTCCTAAAACCAAAAAATGTTTTTTTCAGTCATTTCTAAAGAAAATTATTACAAAATCATGATAATATTATTAATTCGATTAATTGAATTAAAATATAATTTAATTAATATTAATGGATATTGTCAGTGTGTGACCCTATAGGGCTCCTTCTTGTGGGAATAAGAAATAATTAGCCAAATTAAAAGATTACAATTGAGAAATGGGTCTATGAATTAATGAGAAATATGTTAATGTCACAACATTGAAAACCATATATGATCTTTGGTAGTGTAAAAAAATATTCTTCACAATATCTCATATGGAAGGTTTCACACTTATTTCATCATCCATTATTCCTAATATTTATTTCATTGAATTTTTGAAATAAACTCATCATTACACCATGACTGTTGAATGTTGTGTAAAAGATCTTTTTTAATCAATAGTCTAAGTTATCAACATCCATAAATATAGAAGATATAAACGCCTCCTCATAATATTCAGTAACACTATAGAAAAAAAGTCCTTTAGGGATGGGTGTTGTGTCAGTCGCAAATACTCTATAAGAATGAACTATTTGCGATGAGATTCTAACATCATTGAAAATAAAATTACATAAACATGTATTTTTTATGATAAAAAAACCCATCACAAATACTATTGGTATAATGTCTAAAGATAACAAGTTTTATTATTATATCAAGCATAATTACGACACCAATTAATAACACACTGTCACGGAGTATCCTTGGAATCAATAATAACCAATTAAGGAATTAAAAATGAACCATAACTAGAAAAAGGTATTGTATACCTCTATAGGATTGAATTTTTTCCACTCTTGATGATACATGATATCATGCTTGAGGGAGACCGAGCCCAGACCCCATGCTCATTGCTTCAGATCCTCTATGGGGAAGAGGATGTGAAAGAATCCTCTACCAATCGAGACACATCTCCAATCACTAAATCCCCACATCATTGAGACTCGTGTAACCAAATCGTCCATTTTCTATGATTTTTAACCCTCGGGTAAGATTAATCTCACAATGGATGAATGTTTACCCATTTTTAAGTGCTTTAATACCAGCTCATCATCAGATTTGACATTGGAAATTTTATCCTTTCTATGAATCTACTTGATTGCAGATTCTTCATTGATCAATAAGGAGGACGGCGCAACTGAACTAACCTAAGCCATGAAATGATGAACTGATTAATAAAATTCATTTATATGTGGATCAAAGTGTCTCGAGTGAGGAAATATTCCACTAACTAGATTCTAGGCAGTGTTACCAAGATAAAGAAACCTAATAATTATCATTAATTAGAAATGAGTGGTCGACTCATGTAGACTATCTTTTTTGACAATTTTTTACTAATTAATGCTAATTTTAAATAACTATTTATCTATCACTAATGTTTACTAATTAACACTAATTAATACTAATTACTTCTTTTTCTTACCCATTACCATTAATTGTTACTTTTTATGATATATTATATCTATTTACTCCTGATTAAATATTATTACAACAAATTAATACTATTTAATTTTTAATTACATAAATTACTACTAATTAATAATAAAATGTATTAATTTAAAATAACTACTATTAAATATAAATAATTTCATATAAATATAAATAATTTCTTATAATTATATATAATTTATTCTAATTGACACAAATTACAACTAATTACTAATTTTAAATTATAATAAAATAATAAATTATTAAACATAAAACATTACAAAAATACCAAAAAATGAATCGTTTGTGAGATTAAAACATCAAAATTTCATTCCTCATAAAAATTATTACATATAATTTAATGATGAAATAATGATGGAAGGAGAGGTTATCTAGTTATTGGAGATAAAATATTGGGGGTATATATATATATATTTAATTAGAAGCTATGGGACCCTTCACAACTAGTTTCTGCAATAAATGTAGTAGGTGGTGCTAAAAAACAAATTGTGATGGGTCCCATGAAAGATAATCACATACTAAAACAGTAATTCAGATAGTAACTGACAAAAATAGTTCCTAATTGAAAACTTATTTATGATAGGTATCATCACCAATACACACTTGTAGACAATGTATTTGAAATGAGTGAATGATCCCATCATAATTTCTTTTACATGACAAAATGTATTTACAATAGGACTTGGTTCCCATAGGAAATGCCCATTCCCACATTTTTTATGAAGGGGTACCAATAGTATTTTTGATTGGTTTTTTATAATCATCACAAATACATGTTTATCTAATGGAATTTTCAATGATATTAGAATATCATCACAAATAGTTCCTTCTTATAGACTATTTGCAACTTACACAATGCCCGTCCCCAAAGGCCTTTTTTCTATAGTGTTACTGAATATTATGAGGATGGATTTATATCTTCTATATTTATGGATGATGATAACTTGGTCTATTGAGTAAATAAGATCTTTTACACTATGTTCAATAGTCATGGTGTAATGTTGAGTTTATTTCTGAAATTCAATGAAATAAATATTGAGAATAAAGGATGATGAAATAAGTGTGAAACCGTCCGTATGAGATATTGTGACGAATAGTTTATTTCAAACTACCAGAGATCATATATGGTTGTCCATGTTGCGACATTAACATATTTCTCATTAATTCTTAGACCCATTTCTCAACTTTAGTCTTAGACTTTAGCTAATTATTTCATATTCCAACAAGAAGGAGCCCTAGAGGGTTATACACAAACAATATCCATTAATATCAATTAATTTATATTTGAATTCAATTATTCGAATTAATAATATTCTCATGATTTTGAAATAATTTTCTTTAGAAATGATGAAAAATAACTTTTTTTGGTTATAAGAAAAACAGTTTATGGGAAAACTGAGAAACCACATTCAACAAGAGGAAACTAAGGGATTGCCCTATCCGAACATGGGATCTAACCACAAGCCTTCACTGACATAAGAACCCTCAACAAGAAGTCTCGTGCATAAGCACGGGCACAAATACAATGGAGAATACATACCCTCTAATGCATTCAATTCCAAGAGGAATATACCGATGAAGACCTAATTCTTTAATCAATTTCAAAATCTGGTCCAAGTAGCATATTAGAAACAAGCATAAACATAACTTCAAAACCAAAAAAATGATGTCCCTAGGTTTCCTCAGCTTGCACAACCCTTTCACTAACACAAACAGACCAAAACCAACTACATAAAAAGATTTTCTTACGAGAAACTTGATATTACCAATGTCTTTTCCCTAAAAAGTTTCCATGATATGGATGATAACTTTGAGTCTGCTTCATCCAATATCTGCTTCTCAAACACATACACTAGTTTCTCCCTAAACTGAATGTACTACTCATCGTTGATATTTCATTGGTTGAAACCAAATTCTAAAATTTAGTCTTGTTTGACAATCCAAGAACATTTCTCCTCGTTAAGAGACAACTCTAGATCCTGCCCCATCATTTTAGCATCCTCCTCCACAGTAGCATTGAACAATAAGGCATGTTATATCACTAATTATTTAGAGCATAAAGGAAAAACCAACGAATGAAAATACTATTCTCCTGGCCTCAGATGGCTTACATACTCCATGAAAAACCTATTTCGACTAATATTCTTTGTTGAGTGAGTCTATAGAGTATGAGGTAGTGAGGAATAATCCATTTTACCCTTCCTCCTCTTAGAGCCCGTATTACTCTTTAGGCTTAAAGCCTCATCTTCCGAATGGCCTTGTTTGATCCCATTGGGAACCATCATGAGAAACCCATATCCCTCACCTAGGATAGCAATATCAGAACTCAAATAATCCTTAGCCCACCTCTATTTAGAAGAGCCTCAACCATATCGAAACCCTTCCTCCCAATGCTCTTATCTACACTCCCCACCCATTGCTTCTCCACAACCGAGCCAGAGAGATCCACCTTCCCTTCATCTGACGTCTGGTCCAAGATTTCTTAAACCCCTTCTTTTGGACTACTATATGATCCTCCTCAAGCTAGAATTTCCCCTCTTCTTCATGCGCGCCATGGATGGATGGACCCACAATATCCCCTTTTAGGCTACTGAACATGTCCGCCACAGTGGGGTTAACTTTTTGTGTTTCCACACTAGTTCCACAGACACCTACACCCACTACATTTTATCCCTATGCCTCATTAACTTGTTGTACCCCCTCCACTGGCCGCAACAAAAATGTTCCCTTAACCCTAACCTCTTCACCTGTAGCAAATAGACTCGAGCTCATAGCCTCATAAACCATTGTAACCTTGTAATTTACACTGACCAACATTCGAGTCGTGGAGTGCTTCTACCTATGGAAATCATCTATCAACTGAGTTCCAAATCCCTTAACCGCCCATAATGCAGATCCCGGCCAATAAAAACTAGGAGAGTGCCCCAAACCACTTACTTGTTGAACATATGTCCATCCAGATCTCGTATATTACTCGCTGCCTACACCTATATTCATTTACAATCGTAATCCACAAATAATCAAAGGGAAACATAGCCACATCTATATTTATTCATATCATTCGGAATAAAGGGTGACAAACCACAGTAGGATTTATTAACATGAAATCGATCCAGGACACTGATTTTTATACATCCCGTGATCATGAAGAATGAAACTGAAAAAAATGGAAAAAATAACGGAAGCATTGTTGAATTGATAGAAAGATACCAAGTGTAAGTTCTTATTTTGGAAGGGATTATTTGATTGATGTAAACATTCCATATATAGTTTCATAGATGTGAGTCTCATTTTTATCTAATTTATGATTGGCACTCAGGGGTGGTCAGTGGAACTGTAGAAACTATGTAAAAGGATTATGGATCTGCTATCAATGGAAGTTCTAGGGTTTGCATTTTTATTGACTCACAAGGACCCAAATAATTAACAGTAACTATGAAAATTGTGGGTGAACTGAATAAATCCACTTCTCCATTTTAATGGTCTTGAGATGAAATTAATGTGCATGAACAAGTTATTCCTCCACGTGATATGAAAGAGGGAGACGGTGTTATCCCTCTTTCATTGGATTTCATAGGAGAATATGATAATGAGGATAATGATGCTATTATTGATTCTGATGATTTGGAGCATCATGGAAATAATATTCACAATGATGAGGACATGGAATGGATCCAAGAATAAGCTTTGACTTCCTATATGAGAACGAGTAATGATAAGTTGGTATTGTCATCCCCTAATCCTATAAAGAAGAATATGAGCAGGGGTATGGATATTGCTACCTAAAATATTTTTTTATGCTTGATATGCTCAGAAATGAAGGGGTGTCTCTTAAAGGACATCATTATCCTCTTGCTTGGGCGTCCAGTGTATAAGTTGAAGTTCCGGTTAAGATAGTACCTACTCACATTTATAGTTGCAGTGTTTTTGATGTCCCTTCTATGGGAGAATAGAATCCAATTGATACTGAGAAAACTCTCATGGAGGAATGAAATTATGAATTGGATAGGGAAGACCCATGAGGGGCTTGACAACATGCTAAATCTTTTAAACGGGGTAAGGATAAAAAAAATGTACTTGAGGACATGGATTATATGACAGCGTTTCTGCTCGAGGACATGGTCGTAATGTGTCTACCATGTCTTCTTCCAAGGAGCTCACTCTGGAGTGGAGAAAGATTAATGAGAAATACAATGTGATCTTCAATCAAAGTAACTCACAATTACCGTGAGGAACTGTTGATGACGATGTGGACTCTGACCAGGGTTATGAAAATATTCCATTTTTAATTTCTAGTTTTTATATATGGATGTGGGAATGGCTCTTTGTTTGAGCCCATCTTTTCTTTCTCCTTTGGCATCTTTGTTTTTTTAATAAATTTTTTATGAGTAAGATCGCCTTTCTCTAGAACCATTTGCGTAGTAAATAATTCCTATAAATGAATAAAAAAAATGTAATAATATGTAGTAATTAGCAGTAATTAGTAATAATTAACAGTAATTTGTTAACATTACCGATAATTAGTAAAAAATAGTGCAAATTAATAAAAATTTGCGGTAACTAATAAATAGTGACAGTAATTAATAATAAATAGAGGAAAATAGTAATAATTATCAGCAAATACTTAATAATAGTTATAAATCAATATAATTACTAAAAATTAGTGGTAATTATTAAAAATTATATATAACTAGTAATAAATAGAGTAATTTCTGAAAAATTGTAATAAACTATTAAAAATTAGCAATAATAAGTGATAAATAGTATTAATAATTAATATTTAATGGTAATGGTAACAATTAGAAGTAGTCAGTAAAAATCAGCTATGATTAGTAAAAATTAGAAATTATTTGATAAAATTTGTAGTAATTAGTAATAATTAACAGTAATTAGTATTAAATAACGTTAATTATTAATAATTACTGCTAATTTCTAATAATTAGTAATAATTTGTACTAATTGGTGATAATTAGTGGTAATTAATTATAATTATTCCAAATTATTCTTAATTATTGACAATTAGTGATAATTATTGATAATGAGGGATAATTAGTGACAATTAGGAGTAATTTGAAATAATTTGTAATAATTAGTAATAATTATATATAATTATATATAATTAGTAGTAATTAGTGACAATTAGTACAAATAAGTGACAATTAGGAAAAATTAGTGATAATTAGTAATAATTAGTATCAGTTAGTGTAAATTAGTGATAAATAGATTTAATTTATAATAATTAAGAATAAATAGTTATAATTTGAATTAATTTGAAATAATTACTAATAATTAGTTATAATTAGTGATAATAAGTGATAATTATTAATAATTGTGATAACTTAGTAAAAATTAGGGATAATTAATAACAATTGTGTTTAATTAGTGATAATTAGAGTCAATTATTAAAAAATTGAGATAATTAGTAAAAATTAGTGGTAATTAGTAATAATTAGTAATAATTAGGAATAATTCACTATAATTAATAGAAATCGAAATTATTTGTCGTTAATTATTTATAATTAGCTCCAATTAGAATTAGTGTGTAATAATTTTTCAAAATTAGTAATAAATAGTAATAATTAGTGTTAATTATTGATAATCATTAATAATTAGTGATAATGAGTAATAATGAGTGATAATTCACGATAATTAGTAAAAATGAGTAATAATTTGAAATAATTATTGATAAACAGTAATAATTGGTGATAATTAGTGAAAATTTGTTACAATTAGACATAATTAGTTATAATTAGATATAATTATGAATAATTAGTAATAATTTGACATAATTGGTAATAATTAGTGATAATTAGTAATAATTTTTAATAACTAGTAATGTTTATTAATGGTCAGAATCATTACTAACAATTAGTAATTATTAGTTGTCAATATTTAAAATTAGAGTTATTTATTTAAAATTAGTTGAAATTTGTAATAATTGGTAATAATTAGTAAAAATTAACGATACATAGTATTAATTACCGATTATTACTTATAATTAGTGTTAATTAGTAATAATAAGTGGTATTAGTAATAATTTGTGGTAATTATTGATATTTACAGATAATTAATAATAATTAGTAATAAATACTAATACTTAGTGATAATTAGTAATAATTATTGATAATTATTAATAATTAGTAATAATTAGTTACAACTTGTATAAATAGTAATAATTAGTTATAATTGGAAATAATTATTAATCATTAGTAATAATTAGGTTTGATTAGTAATTATTGGAAATTATTATTAATAAATTTTGGTAATTATATTAAATTAGTGGTTACAATATAAAATTATTGGTAAATAATTAAAAGTAATGGTGATTAGTAATGATTAGTAATAATAATGGATAATTAATGGTTATTTTCCAAAATTAGCGTTCATTAGTAATAAGTAGAACTAAATAGTAATAATATGTTGTAATTAATAATAATTAGTAATAATTAGTAATAATCAGTAATATATAGAAATAATTTGTAATAATTAGTAATATTTAGTAATAATAAGTTGTAATTTGTAATAATTACTAGTAATTAGTAATAATTAGTGGTAATTAGTGATAGTTAATGAACACTAATAGTGCATAGGGATAATTAGTAATAATTAGTGAAACATAGTAATAATTAGAAATAAGTTGAACCAATTAGTTTTAATTATTGGTAATTAGTAATAAAAATTAATAATTAGTAATAATTATTAATAATTTCAAATAATTATTAATAATTAGTTATAATTATTAATAATTTCTCTTAATTTGTTATAACTTGTAATAATTAGTTGTAACTAGAAATAACTAATTTTAATTAGTGATTATTAGTTATATTTAGTGATAATTAGTATAAATTAGTGGTAATCAGTATAAATTATTGGTAATAATTATACATTTGTGGTAATTAGTAAAAAATAATGATATTAAAACACAGTGATAATAGGAAATAATCAACGACAATTAGTAATTAGTAGCCGTAATTTGTAATAATTAGTGATAATTAGTAATAATTAGTAACAATAAATTATTATTTGAAATAATTTTCTAGAATTAGAAATAATTTGTAATAATTTGTAAATTTTTTAAAAGAATTAATTGTAATTATAACAAATTAGTAGAATTGAACATTAAGTCACAATAGTTATTTAATAGTATTGGAAATTAGTAAAAATCTGTTGTAATTAATAAAAATGCTGGTAACTAGATAAAATTTATACTATTTAAAATTAAATTTTAATTTTTTAGTTTTTGATCTTTGTTTATAATATTTTTCTTATATTAAATTAATACTAAAGAATTAATTTTTTATTTATTTTTGAGTGATGTATGGATCATGTAATTCCACAATAGTCTTTACTACATGATCATAATCGGATAAATAATCATATGGATCCAAATGGTTATTGTATAAATCATGTACTTTTTAAGGGAAATGTGACTTTTTTATCATTTGTCTCATCAACCCCAAAATGTTTTCCATAAGGGAAAATTATATCTCCTTGCTAAAAAAGATATATGAGGAGGTTTGACATGTTTGAAAAAATTGGGAATCATTTACTGTGTTTTGGTTCCATATCCATCACAGTATCAAAATATAGTACATGATGTGGATAGTCCATATTTTCAACAAACTAAACCTTGGGATGAATTGATTTTACTTTTATGTTGGAACTATCCCCAAATAATGAGTTGATGATGTACATTGAGAATTCCTTATAGCGTAGTTGAAAGATAATAAAATTTGAAGGGGGTGAAAATTTAATGGCTAAAAATTCAAATAATGTATTTTCAAATGACTGATTTCAACAGATATTATCCTTGGCTAATGTACTATTACTTAAAGGAAATGTGTTGCCAAAAACTTTCTATGAGGGAAAGAGGTTGGATTGTAATTTGGGTCTTGGTTATCATAATATTTTTTTGTTCAACTGATTGCATCTTATATTAGTGTTAAAATGAATTATTTGTTCGTTATCCTACATGTGGACAATCAAGGTACAATTTGGTTAAATGTAGGGTGTTTGGAATGATTACAATAATATTTTTGGGGTTATTTCTCTCTTACACCCAGATTTTAGTGTTTACTTTTGTCTCATAACATAACAGCATGGATTTCATGGCACAAAACCAATATATGAACATGTAAAATATTGAATCAACATGCCACTAGTGATTTACATACACAATTTGATCATATACATCCATATTTTGCTTAAAAAACTCAAAATGTGATATATGTTGTTCTTACTGGCGATTTTTGTCTATTTGGTCCACATGGTTATCAATATTCTTTTTGACCCATATTTATAACTTCATACAATTAACTTTTGTGGATGTTGGTGAATTGTCTATATATCATGTTGACTTTATAAATTCATAGACATATAAAAAATAATATGGTTGTTTATTTGAATCCTTTGATTGATAAGTTAAAATTATTATGGAGTAATGGTTTTGGTACATATGATGTTATTGTGAAACAAAATTTCATATTTAATGTTAAATTGATGTGGAAAATTATTGACTTCACAACATATTACATGTTATCTAGCAATAGTACAGACACTCCAAAATCTATTTTATACTTTACGTGGGACAATAAAGTATTTATTTTCATCAAAAGAATAAAACATCGGTTTCTCAACAGTCATCATAAATATATTCCTACCAAACATTCTATTTTGAGGAACAAAAGTCATTTTAGAAATATTACAATTTAAAGAGTTATACCTCCCATAATGATCTCAGTTATTGAGTTAAAATTGATTGCCTCTTGATTATTTCATATTACCTTTTTGGAGACTATAAACAAACAAAAATTGAATGTCTTTGAGGAAGAGTATAATTAGCTATAAAGAATAATTTTGAGGTATATTTAATATTGGTCTAATTTTTTTGTCCATTAAATGTCATAATTAATCTATATTGAGAAAAACTCTTTTTGATAATATATTTTATACACTTTTGGACACATATGTTACAATCAAAGATAATATAAATCAATCAAATAGATCTCTCCAAGCTATATTGGAGACCAAAACAAGAGCAGTTTGAAAATTTAAAATCATTGAATTTAATGATGCAAATAGAGACTTATACAATTTCTAGTGAGAATAATATGTTATTTTTTAAATGGATTGTTGATTTGAAGCTTCTGGATGGTTATGAATCCAATTTTTTTTTCTGGTGTTAGAAATTCTCAAATTATTGGATTAATATGTCATGATTAGAGTGTTATAATTGAAATTCTTCTATATATTTTATTTATAGGTTTATTGAATTCAATGTTATGGGATGCACTAAACAAATTTCAGTCTTTTTCAGAGACACTTTTTCATTTACAATAGAATAAAATTCAATAAGTAGAAGGTTAGAAGATGTTGTTTTTATTTTTTGTAAATTGGAAAAAAAACTTCATGTCAACATTCACGAATTCATTAGAACATTTGATATTATATTTTCTGCTTGAAGAAAAATATGGTGGAATGGTATAGTTATAATTAATGAACCCATTTGAGTTATGAAGGACGAAATTATAGAAAAAGTTATATTACAATGCATTATTTGAAGTACCAATTGCATAAGATTATTTAAAAGAAGTCTTACATTTCTTCTGCTCTAAATATTTTCAATTTTATTATCCCTAAAAAACATAACAACATGGACTATAATGAGGGATGTTTCATTGATGAAATGAGATATTAACTACCAATTTTTAATCATCCTACACTTTTCAATGCTGCATTTCATGAATAATGTGTTTCAGCTGATAACCATCATAAGGGTTATACATATGTTCTTATGAACTATGAACAAATTAAATAATTTTTATTGTGAATTCCCATATGATTTATTCAATATTTTTTATTTTAATTTATTTTATTTTATTTATAGATTATATGATAATCATATCAAGAAATAGTTTACACAATTTGAAACTTCTTATCTAGAAGAACATCGGTAAAATATTTTTTCAAACTAGTTTCAAAACCAAAAAAAGTAAATTGTTTATGGTTTAACATATAAAATTAATTTATTAGTTTTTGTGTTTATAGTTCATTTTCAAATATTCCGGTATCTACATATGATGATAAAACTGATAATCGATTGGGTGTATTGTGTAACCCGGTATCCCAAATGGTTAAATACTATAATTTTTATGTGGTTAATGGTTTTAAATTTTAAACATGTTCATATTGGGAATCAAAAAAACAATGAATAATGGTTTTTTGGAGGATCTATTCGTAGATAATGTGATGTGGAATTTTGTGGCATGTTGGATGAAATAATGGAACTGTGTTGTCTATGATAATATTACGTTACCATGTTTAAATTTAATTTGATAGAAACTGATCGAGTATTGAGTGTTCATACATTTCATGTAATCATTGATATTAAATATAAAATCCTTATTTCACTAAATGAAGAATTTTTATTACCTCATGAAGGACGTATAATTTATTATGAGAATTATTCTACAAATTCATGAAAGTTGAGTGATTGGTGGAGCATAATAAAAAAGAAATATCATAAAAAAATATTTATCCAGAGTGAATTTTGTTCCGGTAATGTTTTAATGAATGGAAATCTTTCATGAGACATCTCTAAATCCATATTTTCCTTAAAGAGTCACAAATATCGATGTTGAAACCTAACAATAATGTGTTAATGGGGACAATGATTTTGTTGATGTTACAAGAGGATTTGAAATAGGAAGAGATTATGAAGATGAAACTCCCATGGAAATTGATGATAACGAGGAGAATATAAATATTTTTGACATTTTTATATATGAAGATGTGAAAAAATATTGAAATAATTTAATAATAGATATAATCATAAATAATATATATCTATATATAACACTTTCCTTCAATTATTTATTGATATCAGCTATTTTGGGTTTTAGATGGTTGATGAATGTTTATCTAATATAATTCATGGTTTGGTTGATGTTATACTACCTGATGATGAGCCTGATTGTAGAGAATCTAACCCGTATACTACTTTTAGCTCAACAAAAACTCAAAAGGATCACGATCTTTCAAGATTTATGATTCCAAAAACTATTCATGAGTGATGTCCACATATTCATTTTGATCCAAATATGAGGAGGTATGTTCAGATATGTATTATAGTTATTTTTCATTAAATTTCAATTATTATCACTAACTTATTTATATAATTATTATTTGGTTATTAGATTATTTTTTCATAGATTTTCACATATAGAAGTTTGATAGGGAAGTGATACAATGCAGAATTATTTTTTCAAATCATGTGTTACATTGGATTAGATTCCCATTGATTTTTGGAACTTCATGTTTAGTCATTGGATGGTACATAAATAAATAGTAGTTATTTTTAAATTTATTTAACTAATAGAATAATATTATTAATTATTTATTTTATTTATTTTATCCCATCAATGATATCATGTGGGACACTATCTAAGAGGTGTGGTAGGGTTGAATGTCTGCAAATTTCAAATATTTTTTAAACAATATGAGGAAGAAAATAATGCAGAAAGTGGGAGATACATATTTTTATCAGTCTTATTGCACCAACTAAATAGATTACATTTCATTTCAGTTTTTTAAAGGATTATGATCATATTGGGTGGGATATACATTTTATTTGAGAACAACATAAGTTAGATAGAAATGGTGGAGACTGGAGGTGATGCATTGCGCTGGAAGTTTTTTTTGTTCAATACGAATCAACAACATCTGGTATGTACATTTTTTAATAATTTGTATAACATCAAATGTAATCTTGTTATTTTAAAATCATAGATATAAGAAATACCCTAATAATATAGACTTAAACATTTATAAGAATATTTACAATCATCCTTTCACCATAGTGATTATAAGTGATCGCTTGTGTCAGAGTATGGTCAATATAATTTCTTTTTGAGTTTTAAAATTAACTGCAAATAATGTTTTAACTATTTTAATTTTAAATTGTAATTAATGAAGTCATATGAGGTTTTGAATTCTATGACAAAGGATGACTATCAGGCCTTGACGAAGGATCATACCTCTAGTGAACTGGGATTTGATAATGCAACGATGATGTTGGTGACTTGGTATGTCTTCAAGAAAGGCGTATTTTCTAGTATCAGCTCTCGATTGATGTTTTTGATTTATTAGGTAACTGTTATGATATCGTTATGTAGCTCTAGATGAGATTTTCAATATTCATCAATATTATCAACAAATTATGTGGAGCAGATGCATGTTCAAGGTGAGCTAAAAGAGACCTTGTGAAGGGAGAAGGAAGAGCTAAATGGATAGCAGCAACAATAATAGGTGGAAATGCATCAATAACATTTGTAGAAACACAAGTAGATGATGGAGTAAATGTGATGTTTCAACCATGGTTTAGGGAAGGATTTCCCTCCACCGGCTGCTCTAACTCGTCCATCTCCTCCAAGAGATACTCCCCCTCATTGATTTATATACATTTTCTAATAACCATTTGAATGTAATTTATTTAAATTTTTATTAATCAATATATTTACATTTCTATTTATTTTATTTTTTATATTGGTAAGAATATTGTGTTCTCATTCTTTTCTTATTTGATTTTTATTTAATTATTTTATAATTTAATTATATAATTATTTATTTATTATTCTCATAATTTTAAAATTTTATTACTAATATTATTATTTTATTTTTATTATTATTTATAATGTTATGAATTTTGTGTTCTTTAATTTTTTAATTTTTTGTATTTTCATATTTATTCATTTTATTTTTTTTATTTTATGAATATTTTTATAATTTTGTAGTTATTATTATTATTATTATTTAATTTTATTATTGTGATTATTTTTGTTTTATTAAATGTTTATAATATTATCTTTTTTTACTTTTCATTATGGTTAGTGGTTAATCCCATCCCAAATTGGTTTTTCAAAAAACTGGGATAAACTATGTCTGATGGGAAGGTCTCTGATCGCAAATTATTTTTTTGTGATGGACCGTATAAAAAGAATAATTGAGAAGAACCGTAAAAAAATTACGACATTGTTTTCTAAAATGGGTCATATGTGATGGGGAACCATCACAAATTCTTCAATTACTAGTTGGGAAATAACATATCATTCACGATACAACTATCTTACACAACATCCCCCAAACATATGTTGTCAAAGTTTTTAGTTTTTAAATATAATGGTTCAATTCATGAAATGTATTAATAATAATCTTAATTAATGTGGACAATTATGAACGCTCATAGAAAAGAAAATTTTATGGAATCTAAACTCGGGGAATTCTTAATTCTGAGTTGTTCTCTTATTATCTCATCTTGGAGTATACCTAGGGAGGAATCCATGCATTGAAGTATCATCTACTCATGAGCTCTTGCACATGATAGTTAATTTACTATATTCCTCATCAAAGATTGTTATCATATCATAGAACATGGGTTGATAATATCATCATTGAATTTCAAGGATCTCATCAGAGTTGGGAAATTCTAAGCCCTTTTAATGTAACAAATACACTGGGACACTATTACATAAATGTCATACATAACATTTAATAGTGTGGAATTATATGTATAATTAGTTATCACATTTTTCAAATACATGTATCCAAGGATCAAAATTTGGCTCTAAAAAACAAAATCATACTCCCACATGACCTAGATATAAATTCCAATAACATAATGTTCAATAGAACTCACATGAAGATCATGTGTCTTCTATGTTAAGGTTCTATTCATGGAGTTTTCCATGGTTTATTCCATGGAATATATATACATCGTAATGTCATATCTTTAAGAAAAATAAATCTATAGATGGTACTTCTGAATTATATGCTTTTATATGATGATGTTATTTTTCTCATTTTCAAAATCTACAGCTGTAGTATTATAACAATATAATTTTATTGGGTCTTAACTTCTAGGTACCACCTTAAGATATTGAATTAATTTTTGTATCCAAATTTCTCATTTTCAAACTCATAAATTGTAATGTACCGGAATATGGGTATAATTTTTTTCAATAATGTAGAATTATTTTGAGACCGCAAAATTTGACGGTGCACGATTCCAAGGCCCAGAGTACCCAGAATGATCCATCAAAGTTTTGTTATTCTTTAATTAGCACGCATAAGCAGTTTTACTAAAAAAACATGAATAACTCTTAAACGGTAAATCAGATCAAAAATCTAAGGGAACTGTTGTGTTCAAGATGGAATTTTTACCCTAGGCACGAATTATGTTTAGTCGGTGCATTCCTCCAATTAGAATCCCCACAAATGGAATAATCGTGAATAAAATAATTAAATAAATTATTTTATTTTTCAAATGCTTATAACTCACAAATGGTAACTTAGATTAAAAATCTGATACCATCATTTAAATCATGAGGGTATTCAATCTTTAAGAAGATACTAACATTTTTCATCATGGGCCACCAGTAAAAGTTAGTTTTTCTCCGTAAATAAAATAATTAATTGACAATTATTTTATTGTTAAATTTATATCTTTTAAAAAGTAACTCCGGTTGAAAATATGAGAGTACCATTGGGTTTGATGGGGCATGTTTCATGTAGTATGGGCCTAACCTTGATTAGAATGAGTCTAGGGGGACTGTTAATAATTTTACGAATTTTTTTGGGTACGTTCAGTAAACACAAGAGAGGCATTTTGTAACTTTTGAACCAGCGCTCAGAATTTAAATATGAGGACACCATTGAACTCACAGTACTGATATTCACATAAGGAGACCTTCACATTGACTACTGTAGGTCTGGAGAAAAAGTTAGTTTTTAGAACTTTTAATAGAATAAATAAAATAACTTCATTATTTTATATTTATTATATTCCTCCAATGGATGAAAAGTAAGGTGGGACCGGTCACGTGTTAAGAAAAAAAATGGCTTAACCCTCTAATCTGAGTAACAGAAATGTTGGGGGAAATTAGGAATCTTCCTATTTAATGAGACTCATTAACTCTTTGCGTCATTAATTACCCTCCCCCTCACCTATAAATATGGAGCTCGGGAAGGGGTATCAGAGAGCTTTACGAAGCTGTGAATTGCTGAAGTAATACCACGATGCTAGACCCTTGGAGGACAGAGCCAGTACCAGCGAGAGGTGATGAGTGACACCGAAACCCCGATCCAGAGATTGACGAACGAGTGACGTCATGGGAGGATATTTGCGGGGGACGACGAATGCCAACACTTCCACAGACACAGACGCTCTCCAACAAGCTTGAGGTAGGGGATTGTTTTCATATGGGAATTTTGAGTTCCTCTTCACATTTCGTGAATTTATATCAACTACGTAGTCAAAATATTAACAGGCTGACCCACGATTCCTTCATCTTTGTGGGAGAATGATTCGGGGTATATTTTAGGTTTTGTTGTAGATTTATACCCCCTTACTCATTATTGACGTTCTTCATGATTCAAGAATATCTGAGCCGCTTTCTACCACCCTTACTCAGAGGGTGCGGGCTAAATGAACATGGCCCGACCTCTCTGCAATTATTTGTGATTCTTGATGGGTTCATCGCGATGAAGGATAATGGAAACCAACACCGGAGGGGATCAAAAAATGGAAAAAAGCACCACGGCCAGCCGCGGAGAAGGTGGCGCCACAACCGCACTGCCGGATAAGGACCGCGGCCCGTCATTCGCGGCGGAGCAAGGGCTGCAGCCGATAGAGGACGAAAGGATGAAGGGGATGACAGAACCCGTCCACGCCACCCGGTGAGCTAGATCCACGACCTTGTACCGTGGGTGGCGTAGGGAGTGGGGCCAGCCCAGTCGGCCGCCGGGGAAGGCATGACGCATGCCGCACCACACGGGGAAGGAGGTTGGCCGTCCGGCTAGCCGCAGAGGGCCACCGCATGATGGGAGGCCACACCCGGACAAAATTTCACCCATTTTCTCTCTTTTGGCCATATCGTGTGCTATGGATGTCCGTTTGATGAATCGTTAGCAATGCCATAAACCTTGGAGTGAGAAACAATCAACCAGTTTCTCGGTACTAAAAGGTCAATAGCTCACAGAACGGATGTCTTATTGATGCACAATCTATTGCGTTGATATCACATTTTTGTGGCGGAACATTGGGAAACTATTTCATGGGACTTCATGGAAGTTGGAGAATCGGCCTATGGAATTAAGAGAAGATCCTCTCAAAATCAAGTGAGATTATTGACGGAACCTTGTAGCTGGTTATAACATGCGAAAGGGATCCTTTGTGGGTTTGTTCATGCGATCATTTGTGGGTGTGTGTTCGAGTTTCTCACTTGGATATGCTATAGGACTCCATAGGGGACCGCTCTAGGATCCTATATGGGTATGATCTACTAGGATCTGATGTGGGTCTAATGATTTACTAGGATCTTGTGGGGGTCGGTTGTACTAGGATCATGTGTGGGTCTGATGATGTGGTAGGATCTTGTGTGGGATTGATGATGTCCTAGGATCCTGTGTGGGTCTTCTGTACTAGGATCATGTGTGGGTCTGATGATGTACTAGGATCCTGTGTAGGTCTGATGATTTAGGATCTTACGTGGGTCTGCCTCTTAACTGAGTATGATGATTCAATAGTTTCATCTAATCATCTATACTATTATACCTATGTTATACCGGTGTGAGATGAGTCATTACCTTTGTGGTATTATTTTGTGTGAAATACCTGCATGGTACATTCTTTCATTGTTATTCCTTTGTGGTATTCTTCTTTGTGGTGTAGCTATGTTGTACTTTCCTTTGTGGTGAAACCATGGTGATATTCTTCAGTATGGAGTACATGTGTGGTACTTTCCTTCATGGTGAAACCTTGGTGGTATTCTTATGTGTGGCGTAACTCTGTGGCACATTCCTTCGTGGTGGTACCTTTGTGGTATTCATCTATGTGGCATACCTATGTGGTACTTACCTTCTTCGTAATACCTTTTTGGTTTTTGTGTGTGTCATACAAGTGTGATACTTTCCTTCATGGTGATAACTTGGTGGTATTCTTCTCTGTGGAAAACATGTGTGGTACATTCCATTGGGGTGATACCTCAGTGATAATCTTCTGTGTGGTGTTACATTTGTGGTACTTACCTTTGGGGTGTTACCTTCGTGGTATTCATTACTTCATGGAACAGTTGAGAATTGAGCTAGTGAGTTGGGCCTTGTGATTCCTCATGAATGAGATGAGTATACTTGATAACCTAGGTATATGTATGTTCATATTCATAAGTATGGTTGACTAATGTTTTCATTCATTTTTTTTAACATTTTTGGATTTCGTGAGACATTTTCAGGTGTCGGGGTCCCTACTGCGAATCGTTATACTCACCCTTGCACGAGCTATGCTCATACCTTGTTGTGTTTAGTGCAGATGATGGACAATGTTGACTGAGGAAGAGAGTACCAGGACTATAGGTAGCTATATGGTGGACCTTAGATGGGGGATACTTTATAGATGACCATTCAAAGGCATTACCAACCCTTCAGGTTGGATCCTTGGCAGGTGTTCATATGAGATGTTACAGTTTACTTGTAATTTTCAGTTTTCTAGGACATTCCAACCGGGCTTGTATTCTGGCACCTTTTTCTTGTTGTACACGCTCTTTTTACAATTCAGTTTACTTGTGTTTGTATCTTGTTGTGTGAAGGTTTGTCTGTGATTACATGATATAAAGTCAATTCCATCCTGGTTTTGGGGGAATACATGTTTCGGTGCTAGTCGTCAGCCCCTGGCCAATAGAAGGCGGGCTTGGGGTAGTCACGGAACGGGCCCTGTGGGACAGGTCATGACAGATTGGTATCAGAGGAGTTCATTTTTACTGAGGAACTAATACTCTGATCTTTTCTGTGATACAATAGTGTTATGTGTAATGAGTGTGGTTTTCAGTTCAGGGAGTCTAGTGTTGGTGCGACAACCGACATATACATACACCAGGACCCAGAATATGGATTTCCGACTTAGTGCACGAAAACACTGATTGCATGTGTGTTTTGAAAATTTTTCTTGTGTTTTCTTGAGTCAAGTCACCAGGTATAACTTAATGACCGTGGCACACCTTTTATTTATCATGATTTTTCTTTATAGACATGAAGCTGGGATTCCCGAGAGAGTACACGATGAAGGCCCACCGAGCGACGAGGCACTGGTGGAGGGCCCTCTTACTATGTTGGAACCGTCGAGTGGTGTACCAGCAGCACCACCAACCATTGGGAAGTAGTTACCACTAACCACACTAGTGGATAGTGCATGCTGACTGAGCCCATTGCACATGTTTCAGCAGCAGAGGCCTCCATATATTTGAGGAGAAATATATTCCCAGGCATTTGAGGGCTGTCTAGAGGTGGTTTCTAGAGTTTACCGCCTAGTTGAGACACCAGTAGAGAAGATAGTGATCATAACTACTAGTAATTTCTAGTGAGTGACCATAAGGATGGTCTACAAAGTGATTATGCTTTGGTACATGGATCGTTTCCTGAGATGTTCCATTTGGGTAGTGTTTCAACAATATCACTCCCAGTTGGTTAGTAGTTACAACCAGTAGTACAGGTAGACGACACATATAGGCTTAGTGCCTTATGCATGATTCAGTATCTGATACCCCTCAGGTACTGAGGCGAGCCCGACTCATAGGCGGCTGATGGCTGGATTGAGGTGGTGTTTGAGAGATCTCTAGAGCTTCTATAGCTTTAGCCGGACGACATGTCATATGATGAGTATTCATCGAGATGTACCGATAATTCCTGATACACGATGAATATGATATGATTAATGCTACAGGGCATGGACTTTCGAGAATAGTGTGTTTAAGGATGTCTGAGCCATCACTATTCCTCTATGCATTTCTACTTATGTTGGGGTGCTAGAGAGTACCTTTTTGGTTTAATGTTCATTGAATGAGAGGATGAAACCAATGAAGGTTTGTAGTGGGAAAATAGGAATCTGGCACCCGTCATAGTGACTTGGGTGTGTAAAAATGATTCAGGAAGAAGAAGTGTTAGGGAAAGATGAATTTGCTGGGTTGAAGATATGGAAGCAGAGCTAGGGGTGCAGCACGAGGTGTTGTAAGTTTCAACATGTTATAACCACCCCCCATTATGGTCCCCGCCTGGCTCAGAGAGGAGGAGGATAGGGAAAGAGAGTAGCTTCATGCGGTAAATGAGTGTAACCCAAGGTCTCTATGAATGATTTGAGGCATGGTATGTGTCTACTACTAGCTACTGTATCAATATAAATAAGTAACAATCATTCATTCCTTCCACAAATCTTGTCCAAGACCTATAGTTTCTGGTTAAAACATTTACATGGCCCTCATGTCTGGAGGTACATTTGGGAGGAGACTCGATAATCACACTTACAACAATGGTGTGATCTGACCATTGAGGCATGAGTTTTAGTTGGAACCTCTTGTTGGCAGTGTCGAGGCCTTACAAAATTAGTTTGGGTATGACTGAACATCCACAATTCATACCCAGATTGACTATATTAGGCCAAAAGGTTGTGGTTTATCTACAAAATTGGGATGAGATTTTCCTTAGTCGTCGAAAAAGGAAACCCTAGAAGCATAGGATTAACTCATTCTAGGAAGGGGAAGCTGATAACTCTTGAGTCAGCCAGACATACCATCGTGGTAGTAGGAGTTTCGAGTTTTCAGTTCCCAATGGAGTGGCTAGATTTCCTCAAGTACTATGACTTTGAGATAATTTATACTTCTAGGAAGGGGAAAGTGGTAGTAGATGCACTCACCAGGAAGACTGGCCTGCAGCTGCTAAGTGAGGTGAGAGAGAAGCTAGATGATTTTTAGATATCCTACATGAATCAAGATGGAGCATCTTATCTTTAGTCTTTGATAGTCGCCCCCCCCCCCCCCACTTCTTCAATAAGTCAGGGAGGCACATTGTGGGGACACTGACTGTGAAGTTCGACAAGTTCAGATATCCTCAAAGAATCCACCTAATGGATTTTATGAAGGTGGGGAGAACTCCATCCTCTTCAGAGGACGTACCATGGTACCAGTGACGCTTCAGGTGGAGGTGTTGAGGGAGTTCCATATGTCCCCTCTGGCGGTACATCCTGGTGTGGTAAAGATGTACCAGGAACACCTGCATCTGTACTGGTGGCTAGAGACAATGAAAGTAGTAGAAGAGTTTGTATCACAATGTCTCACTTGCCAGCAAGTGAAGAGTACACAAATTTGGTATATGTCTTATGCCAATAGCATACAGATAACCATGTAGTTCTAGGAGGGGTGCCACATTTTCTTGCGAGTCTCTCCTCAACAGGGACTATAGATATTTGGCCGAGGGGGCAAGTTATCACCAAGGTTTATCATTCATTTTTTTATCATTCAAAGGTTAGGTGAGGTATCATACTTCATAGAAATTCCACCATAGTTGGATATGGTGCACGAAGTCCTCCACGTATTGTAGTTGAGGATATACATGCACGACCCACCACACATCATCGACCATGATAAGGTGGACTTCAATGATGGGGTGACATTTATGGAGGTTCAAGTAGAGATTGAGGATCGACAAGAGTGGGTCCATTGTGGGATGTCGATACCTCTAGTACACATATGCTGGCAGCATGGGAACCTCCAGGAGAACACATTGGAGATGGAGGCTCAAATTAGTGCTCATTACCTTCTTTTAGATGTTTTTCCATTGTTTTGACTTTCGAGCCCGTAAATCCCTATGTTGGGGAGAATTTAATGTCATGGAATTTCTGTATAATTTTTATATTATATATAATTACTTAGAGACCGTGAAATCTAACAGTGCTTGATTCCGATGCCCGGAGTGCCCGAAATGATCCTTCGAAGTATTGTTATGTTGTAATTAGCATGCGTAAGCATTTTTCCCGAAAAAGAGGAATAACTTTTAAATGGTAACTCAGATCAGAACACTGAGGGCACCATTTAATTTAGGATTTTGGGTTTTCACTAGGCACAACTTATGTATAGTTGGCATGGGACTCCTGTGGGAAAACCAAAAAATGGCATAATCGCGAATAAAATAATTAAATAAATTATTTTATTTTTCAAATTCTTATAACTCACAAACGGTAACTCAGATTGAAAAAATGATACCACTAATAAACATGTGAGGGTATTCTCTATTTATATAGATACTAACATTGTTTTGCACAGTCCACCAGTAAGATTTAGTATTTTCCAGTAAATAAAATAATTAAGTGAAAATTATTTTATTGTAAAATTCAGAATATCTAAACAGTAACTCGGATTGAAATTCCTAGAGTATATTTGGGATCGTTGGGGTGTTTTTCACATAGGTATAGACTAACCTTGACTGGAACAGTTCGATGGTGATTGTTAATAATTTTCCGAATTTTTTTTGGGTACGTTCAGTAAACACGCAAGAGGAATTTGTAATTTTTCAACTGGTGCTCTGAATTGAAATATGAGGACACCATTGAACTCAAAGACTCGATATATGCTTAAGGAGACGTTCACATTGACCATAGTAGGTCTGAAGAAAATGATAGATTTTGAAAATTTTAATATAATAAATAAAATTACATTGTTATTTTATTTTTATTCTATTCCTCCAACTGACGAGTGGAATGGTGGGATCAGTGATGTGTTAAGAAAATAAATGGCTTGACCCTCCAATCTGGGTAACAAAAATGTTGGGGGAAATGAAGAAGCATAATAATTAATTATCCCAATTAACTCTCAATGTAGTTACTTACCATCCCATATCCTATAAATATAGAGATAGGGAAGGATTATCAGAGAGCTTCAATAAGAAGAAAATTGATGAAGGAATGTCACGATGCTGGACCCAAGGAGGACCGAGCTAGTACTAGCAGGAGGTGATGACTGACACTGACACCCTGAACTAGTGATCGACAAACAAGTGACACTGTGGGAAGTTTTTTTGGGGGATGACGAATGCCGACACTTCCTCAAACGCAGATGCTCTCCAATGAACATGAGGTTGGGGATTATTTTTGTTTGGGTTTTTTTGACTTCCTCTTCCCCATTCTTGATTTTTTATGAAGATCGCAGTCAACCGACTAACGGTTTGACCAGAGATTTATTCATCTTTATGGGAGGATGTTGTGGGGTATCTTTAAGGTTTTGTTTTTGATTTATACCCCCTTACCTATTATTGACGTTCATCGTGATTCAAAAATTATTGGGCCGCTTACTACCTCACTAACTATGAAGGTGCGGGCCAATCGAACATGGCCCGACCTCTCCAAAACTCTGTATGATTCATGAACTATTATTCATGATGGATGAGGATGGACACGGACACCGGTGGGGCTCAGGAACAGCGGCCGACACCACAACCAGCCTCGACGAAGGAAGCGGCGTGACCACTCCGCAGGAGAAGGGACGTGGCTGGTCGACCATGGTGAAGAAAGGGAAGTGGCCGGCAAAGGCCGGCCACACGAAGGGGATGGTGACGTGCATCGTCACCATGCAGAGAGTGAGAGGTGTGACCATGTACCGTGGCAGTGAAGGGAGGGCTGCTAACTGAGCTGGCCACCAACTAAGGCGCAACGCACGCCACACCGCGCGAAGATAGTGGTTGGTCGTCTGGCAAGCTGTGGCGGTCCACCACACTGAGGGTCACCCCTCCACGGGGAATTGCACTGCGAGCCCAGTGGGACACCATGCCAGGGGCTGGGCCAAACCCAGCAGGCCGAGTTGACCCAAACTAGGTCGGGTCGGCCCAGGCCTTGTCTGGCTGGGTCAGTCCGACCAGGTCGGACCAGACCCAGATGAACTTCAACCCATTTTCACTCTTTCAGCCATATCATCTGCTATGGGAATTATTTTGAAAAAATATAAGCCGTTCCCGAAACCTAGAAGCGAGACGGAACTTTTGTTATACCACACCTGAGTTTTGGATAATTTTGGGGGACAACTAATTTGGATCGAACATGAATCCAACCGGGCCCTCTATGCTAAATGGTAAATAACTTAGAGACCTAATGTCTGATTCACGCATCGTCTGTTCCGTTGAGACCCCTTATTCACATCAGTCCTTCGGGATAATTATTAATGGGACTTTGGGGCAGTTCGAGTATCTACATGTTTCTTGAGGAGAAGATCATCCCAGAATCTGGTGAGCTTTTTGCGGGAACCCTGTAACTGGTTGTAACATGAGAAAGGGATCCTTTGTGGTTCTGTGCTTGAGATTTTTTGTGGGTCTGTGTTCGAGAGTCTTACTTGGATCCACTCTAGGAATCCATGTGGTACTGCTCTAGGATCCTATGTGGGTATGTTGTACTAGGATCCTATGTGTGTCTGATGATGAACTAGAATCCTATATGGGTCTGCTATACTAGGATCATGTGTGGGTTTAATGATGTACTTGGATCATGTGTGGATCTTCTGTATTAGGATCATGTGTGGATCTAATAGTATACAAGAATTATGTGTGGGTATAATGATTTATGATCCTACATGGGTCTTCCACTTAACAGAGTAAGATGAATTAGTGGTTACATCTAATCATATCTACTAATGTGCCTAAGTTATAACTGGTGTGATACGAGTCCTTACATTTGTGGTATATTTCTGTGTAGAATACATGTGAGGTAATTTCCTTCGTGGTGATACTTTGGTGGTATTATTCTATGTGGAATACATGTGTGGTACTTTCCTTCATGATGAAACCTTGGTGGTATTCTTTTGTGTGGCGTAGCTGTGTGGTGCTTTCCATCATGGTGAAACCTTTGTGGTAATCTTTTGTGTGGAGTACCTATGTGGTACTTTCCTTTATGGTGATACCTATGTATAATTCTTCAATGTGGCGTACCTGTGTGGTAATTACCTTTATGGTAATACCATTTTGGTATTCTTATTTTTTGCGTACATATGTGGTACATTCCTTCGTAGTGATAACATGGTGGTATTCATCTTTGTGGTGTACATGTGTGGTACTTTCCTTCGTTTTGATACCTATGTGGTATTCTTCTATGTGGAGTTACCATTGAGGTACATACCTTTGTGGTGTTACCAACGTGGTATTATTTATTTTGTGCAATAGTTGAACTTTGAGCTAGTGATTTGGGCCTTGTGTTTCCTAATTAATGAGATGGGTATACATGATAACTTTTGTATATGTATAGGAATATACCCATGTAGGGTTGATAGTTGTTTTCATATTTTGTGGATTATCTTTTGTGGAATTTGTGAGTCCTTTGAGGGTCTTGGTGTCCTTATTGAGTATCGTTATATGTGGACCTTATACAAGGTATACCACAGAGATGACCATTCGAGAGCTGTATCTACCCTTAAGGTAGGATCCTTGGTGGGTGTTCATAAGAGATATTTCAGTTTACTTGAACTTTCCAGATTTCTAATACTTTCCAGTCGGGCTTGTCTTCTGCCCCTTTTTCTTTCTGTACACAATATTTTTTACTATTTAGTTTAGATGTGTTCATATCATGTTGTGTGCTGGGTTGTGTGTGTTTATATGATTTAAAGGAAATGCCTTCCCGGTTTTTGGGTAATACGCCTTTTGGTGCTAGTCGCCAGACCCTGGCCTGTAGTAGACACGCATGGGGTAGTCACAGAACGGGCCCCGGGGGACGAGTCATGACATAAATTATAATATTCATATACCATACTATAAAATATACAATCAAATCTTTCATTTATCTCTTATAGATCACAAAACCTCTATTATGGTTGACGATATAAACTATGTAATATTACAAATCATCTAGATCTGTTTGAAAACTTGTTTATGAAAATACTTTGTTCACTAGTTCCTAATCTCCTCCATATACCAGGATCAAATCCTCTGTTCATCTTAGATACTTATGGATATAATTTACTACCTTGTAATTATAGTATTTTCGGTTATCTTGACATCATCCTACAACACTATTGGATCATGTGACATCTATATGAGTGCATATAATAAAATATATGACATTCCCATTCACATAAGGAAAAGAAATTTTTCTAGCCTTATATTTTCCTTATTTTAATGAGTAATTTCATTTGGGAATGATGATTTACATGCCACATTATTAAAAATCAACATGTGTACTTCTCTATACTAAATCTATTCAGTGTCTTTTTAATTTATGTACTTTGACTTAGACTAAAAAATATTTTGGATCTATCATAATGTTTCCTGGTCTATTTAATATATCTTCATCAATTATGATCATCATGGAGAAATACATATTTAACCAAGAATAATTATAATGTAATATTGGTATATTATTTACCATTAGTAATATGTTATTTATATAAAGTATTACTAATATGGTTGTTCTATGATGAAATTTTATATAGAAAATAGGCTCACATTCATTTTTTATAATACCAAATTCGTTTTGGAACCATCAAATAAAATATTCCATGACCTATATTATTTCATTAATATATAAATATATCAATGATATTTCCAATCCCCATTGGAATACATTGGATTCATGATCCACTCAGGTTGGTCCATGTAGATATCTTTATAAAGTTTCCCAAAAATGGAAGGCTATTTTTGACATTGATTTTTTTAAATTTCATTGTCATGATAGGTTGTTATGGAATATAGAATTATTATGCATTATAGCCTTGAAATTCATAATAAGGCTTAATTGAAGTTAATTAATTGATGTTTTGACCCATTTTATAATAATTCATTCCTTCAAATTATTTTCTTGTCTATCGTATTATAGTTTCTTCACAAATAACAATTATCAACTAATAGGATATATATTCCCTAAATAGTTCAAGAAATCAATACTTGGTTTTGATACATGTATTCCATGTCAAAAATTCAATGATTCATTCCACATGGAAAAAATTTCACAATTTCATTGTATTATAATAAATCAAGATTAATGTACATATTCATTGCCTCATTTTTTGGAATACACAAATGCACAACTAAAGACCCCAGTATTCTTGATCCATTAGAAACAAGGAACACAAACTTCTAGTCTTGTGAATTATTTATAATGTTTCCTATAATGACCTTATAATTTAGTACCCCTACATAAATCATTTTTTTATAAACTATAGAAATGAAAACATAAGAAAATGAAGATCTCATATGATTAGTAAAGTTAAATAAGTGGGATACATATGCATAATCATGAAAAAAAGGGTATGAGAACATCAATATTAAAATACAAGATTATACCCTTTGAAACAAATAATCTATACAAGAGATATTTAATAAATAAAGGTAGTTAATAAGACATGAATCATGATGGAATCAAGAGAATAATACGTGAAATGATTATATAAGAATAATGCATGGAATTTTTGGTAGAAGAATAGACATGTAACATCATTCTATAATATCCAAGGCATGTTTACAAAACAAAGAAGGGCACTTTATGGTGGCTGTACCTACAGAGCAAGACACACCAATATCCCTAGTCACAGTACTCTACTTATAGTTGATCAGGTCTCCCCTTCTTCCCAGTGTGGATATGGTATCCTCTTCTCCCCATAGTTGATCATTCTCATGGACATGATTCTCATCATTGTCTCGAAAGATATAAACATTTACCCAATGCAATGGAGGGAGATAGATGGCCCAACCCATCAAATAATTAAAACGATACATATGTTTTTCTTTAATAACATTAATAATAAATAATAAAAATAAACTGTACTTATAAAAAACAACTATAAAATACATTAATCATAACTTTTATATAGCATATATAACATCAAATAATACTATTATAGATGAAAAATGGTTTCAAAATATCATTTGAAACAATTCTGGGGAAAAATACCCTTTCCAATTTCAAAAAAAACTCAATTTTTAAAATGATAAATCTTTTTCTAAATATTTTTCAATGAATATAAGCTTGAAAACATATAAAGTAATATTTTATAACCATGTTAAACACAATTTAAATCAAATTTCATAAAAATTCATAATAGATCATTTATAACACTTTTAAAAAAATTCAGAGACCATTATTTTGAGAGAACACCAATTTATGAATAGAATGAGAATAATGTTACATGAAACATATAATCTCATTAAAATATGGATAAAATTATCGAAGGATAGTATAAAAATATCATTCAAGAGTATAGGTGCATAATATAACATGTGTCATAAAGAAGGAAAATTAATACAAAATAACCATTCGGATTTTGTAACTACTGAAATGTAAACATTATAAGTGAGAGGTCATAAAATGTATATGTAAATAGAAATTAATTTTTGTAAAATATAATAAATTATACACATGGTATGAATATACACCACACAAAATAAAGGAGTGGTGAATATGACATAATTCTCGCAGAAATAAAACTGAGACTAAAAATCCGCATACATTATGTCTTAACATCCATCGTACATGCTAAAACCTGATGTATAATAAACTTATTTTTATTATAAATTTAAAATAGAACCATATTCACCTATATAATACTATATATTATTTACATGTTACATTATATTTATTTTTTTAATAAATTCATTTTAAAGGTACCACATTGTTTTTCTGACTTGTTTTGACTTGTAATTTTTTGTCCTCTTGAATAGATCATGATATAAAAATCTTCAGAATGATAACCATGATATAAATATCAAATATATATTTATCTTAATTATATATTTATTTATAATAATATATAAATGATAGAAATTGGAAATTGAATACACAGTTTGTGGAGATGGTTGGTCATACTTACGCATAAACAATGTTTCTGTTTTAATGTCGTATTTAAAAAAATTTAAATGCCACACACACACACAAACATATATATATATATATATATAAATTAATAGACCAGTATCATTATTATTTCATATATAGTATATGTTTACGAAATCCATCCTTAATACATTCCATGTAATGTTTGAACGAAACACATCGCCTTGAGGAGGCGGTAATCCATATGTCCACAAATAAAGTTATTGTATAAAATGGAAATCATGAAAGAATGTGTTATATAATAATTAAATAAGATAAAATACAAAATAAGAATCATATATATTAAATAATAACATTCATTCCATCATTATTCCAAACCTTGAATGGTGGAAATGGAAGAATGAATCACATCAATTCGCGAGGCAGTAGTCTGTTGTAGACACAAATGTTGTTTGTGAATCCCATTTGATGTTATTTTATGATGTTTTAGTTCATACCCTTAACATAAAAAATATCACTATATTTAATATATATATATATGTTAATATATTATAATTATATAAAAATTATTGATGATTCTTACTTTTGAAATAAACCAAAAAATATTTGTTGATGAACATTACCTACTCTTCAGGTATCTCATTTTAGATATAACTAAAATAATTACTTAGATGTATTTAATTCCAATGAAATATTTATTGGATGAATTTAAATATGTTGGGATTATATTTTTATAGGTTTTTTATGGAAAATAGTTTTGTAATTGTGAATAAAAATGAATTATAGGTTCCCCTTTATAATATAGGGGAGGGGTACTGATTAAATTTACAAAACGATTAATTAATAATAAAATAGATATCAATAAACATACCTAAAAAAATCTATTCAAAGATAATATATTACATTCTCTTAATACTGAAATCCAATATATATTATTTATGTTTTGGAGTTTTTTAAACCTTATCATTTTGATTAACCCGTAGTTGACCCATTTTAATTTTAACCACAGTAACAAATATCTCAACATTATGAGGATATAAGTTTTACATATATATTTTATATTCAAAAATAAATAATAAATTTATTATAATCTCTGCCATAAATCAACCCCATCATCATTGTTGAATATTTTTATGATTTGTAAAAAACATTATAAAATATTAATTTCTAAAAACTTTATAACTGTCAATTTTGACACCATTGATTACTATAACTTTAAGAAACATAATTTAGAAAAATAACATACATTAAATATTTTTATACACTCCTATATGGTAATCATCCACTAAAAATTTTTGGTTGACATTAATTACTTCCAATTATTTTTATTTCAATATTTGTAAAAACATTTAATTGATTTATTTTTTATAACATTATAATTACCACATCATCATTGAATAATTATTTATAATAACTATTTCCTCAGTAAAAAAAATAAAAAAAAATCATTATTTTATATAAACCATTTATTTTTAATAATAATTAATATATCTTGAATATCTTATAATTAACGACATATTATAAATATTATACTTATTAAAAGTAAGAGTGTTCCATTTTTCACTCTCTTTAATATTAATAATATCAATGTCATTTTAATTACAATGAATCAATTAAATAATTAAATTTAGAATATTTTATTGTAATTTATGAATTAAATTATTTCAATATAAAATTCACAAGTTTTAAGGAAGATTTATAATATTTTTAATATTATGTTTACACCTAATTAACTGATTTACGCTTAACCATGTAAATAAAATTTACTAATGTTACTATTCATATTTTATAATAGTAAAGGTATATTTTTATTAAAATTTGAACCTATTATTCCTAATATGTAATAATTTTTCCAAAAATCAAAACACATAAATGTATAAAATTAATTTAAAAATGATCTCATAGAGGGGGTGAGAAAACAAGTTTATAAAGTGAAAATGATCAAAAGAGTGAAAAGTTATTATATAAAAAATCTATGTAAACAAATTAGAATGACATAAATTTTATTAAATGATATAAATATGATCTATTTATTATTTTTAAAATAAAAAATATATAATTTAACATTATAAATTTTTTATAAGAAAAATTTGTTTTGAATTACATTTCCGTATTTTCCACAATAAATATATACATGAAACATGTCCAAAAAATACAAAAAAAATCAACAAATTTATATTTTGAAACTATAATTTCAATGAAGTAGTTAATTTTGTCAATTATAATTTATATATGTTTCAGAAACTGTATTTTTAATAATAGTTCTCCATCAAAAGGTTGCATAACATTCTATTTAAAAAATAATATCTTTTATGCGTAAAGCTTGATTTTATATTATATCATGTATAGAAAACACATAAGATGAGTTTAAAAAATTATATTTAACATATAATACATTAATATAACATAAAAATAGTGTTTTTATTTATTCTTTGTATAAAACACACATCAATGTATTTATATAATTTTTTCTAAAATAAAATTTTCTTTTAATTTCAAAAGGTATTAAAATTTGTAAACCATGCATTAATAATTCAAATAATCATTTTGACACCCATAATTTTATTATCTTGGTTATAATTTTATTATTTAAATAATTATAATAATAAAATTATGATTCCTATAAACTTAGTGTTGTGTGTGACTCAAGCTATGTCGGTGTTAAGTGTTGTGAATGCTAAACTTGATTTAGCGTTTAAAACAATACATCAAGAAAAAATAATTTATTTGATAAAATGGTATATTCCAAAAATATTAAAATGTATTTCACCTTTTAATATATACTTCTAATACTACCAAATTTGGATACTTATACATCATTATATTGTCATGTTACCATGTAGTTTTATCAAACATGTGGTTGTATCTACAAAACAACAACAATGTAAAGGGTATGGCGTTGTATAACATTATCTCTATGACCAAAATTTTTACCAGTTTCTCTTCTTAATAATGATATTCCTCTAGTGATTTAGTGGAAAACACAATTATATAAGATATTTTTTTGTTATGATCAAGAATTTAATAAAATAAATCACTTCCTTAAAATATAAAATTATACATCAAAAATAAATGGTGATGGTTTGAGAATTTATTTTAGGGAAACCCATATTCAAAAAATATTCAGTAAATCAACATCTGAAAAGTGAAAATGTAAAAGGTGAAGATCAATACATAACTAAGATTTTGATTAAGGGGGGATTATTTGATTGTGGAAACATAGATTCAGAAGATAATTACAACTTTCGCGATCTAATGTAGAATAATATAAAACATGGTAATTATAATTTTAACCAATATATAATGATGAATCTGTGATCTTCTAAGGGATAATTTGATTCATCGAAAATAAGGGTACATGGATAAATTTCTGAATATATATTTAATATAGATGAATAATTTTTATAAGAAAATATTATTACATTATTTAATTCCATTTTGTAATCACAATATAATCCATCAATTCTTCCTTGATCATTTTCTGCTTAATATCTTAAGCAATAAAATGAGGTTATAATTTTAATACTTAATAAATAAGTATATCATAAGATACATAATGCGATGGTAAGTCATTCATTAAATATGATTTTATAATAAAAAATAGTTAGTATAGGTTATCCAATATGTATAAATATTTTTTTATGGTTAAGAAAAAAACTTATCTTTAAAACCTCATCCAAATTAAAAAACACATGTTCATAAATGGTTACCCTTATGGTTAATAAATAATTTTAAAATACAAGACATTCTAAAATAATATTACTATATTTAAAAAATTAGATTATAATTAATCCCCAAAAAAATGATGTACTCCTAATTTTCATACAACAAAAATGTATATACCATTATCATGTATTCAATTAAGACATGGTAAAAACCAATATAATTATAAAACATTATTGAAAACATACATGATTTATGAAATTAACTCTTTCCAAATACCATAAATCCAAAAATTCTATAAACTCAATCCATGATATCATAATCCACAATGTCATTAGTTCAATGTTCATAAATACTATCCCATTAATTCTACAAAAATCAAACATATCTTTATCACATTATTATCCCAACATCCTTTTCATATGTTGGGTTATTATTACCTTAATTTTTTATTCTCAAACATATAAATTTATAACCTTAATTACTTTTCTGGGTTACCAGTACCATTGAACATATTATTTCAAACAGTTAAGAAAAAACTATAGTAGACCAATACTGAGATGTTTCATTATTATGTAATTCAATGAAATTTCTTCTATAAAATTATTCTTGTATTCCAATACATAAATAGTCAATCATTCCACCACTTCATTATTGTACTCGACATCTCTAATAGTTATTTAATTTGATTTACCATTTAATTTAGTATTAAGGGGTTGATGACGTTGATACTCATCGATAGCCCTCATAGTTTGAAATTGATTAGAAGAATGGTTGTTTTACTTATATTTAAATCACGGTAGTTTTAGAGGTTCATTATTTTTACACTTTTCCCAATTCACATCATTATAAATATTTTTCACATCACATCAATAGTCAATTTCTTAATGGAATTCCTTACCACACATAAAACAGTAATTATTCTTTTTAATACAGTTTTCTATTTATTTATTTCCACACATTAAACATAATAGAAATATAATATTCTATTCTTAAAGGTTTTTATATTTTCATTTAATATTTATCTTATGTTTCTTCTAAAACTATGATAATGATATACAAATCCAATATCCATTTCCAATTTGATAGTACAACACACAATATCTTTGTAGCTATATAATTTCCTCAGGGATAACTCCCTTTGAAGACTCGAGTTTAAGGCACTGAAGAGTATATCAATCTTACTTTTATGTTGTATGATAATCCCATAAGTGTATATGATAAGACTTGTAAAATTATCCTCATAGGTTCTAATGGAATCATCATCCATTTTCATTAACATGAGGAACTGTTTCCACATATTTATATGAAGAACATGAGGAAAGTACATATTAATTAATAATTTCTTGAACTCTTCACAATCCATGGATTCAAATTCAACTTTCTTCCCCATATTCTATATTAGTGACCACCACTGGTCATCTTAATCTTATAAATGAAAAAAATTCATAATTAAATTTTTCGTATTCTAACACTAAAAGAAATATAAAATATCTTCTCATTGATATTGATCCATTGTTCAGAAATAAGTGGATCTGAAGAGCCATTAAAAACTGTTGACATTACCTCAGGGAGTACTCATCATAAATTTGTTCCCTCACCCACACATTTCAAATTCTTGTATAAATCATAGTTTTTATAAGTATAGTGAGATTATTTTTCATTCCAAATCCCAATATATTTGTATGTGTATGAGGAAAATCGTTGTATTTCCCATGACATTTAGCATTAATGTGGTTCATTTGGGTTATATCCACTGAATAAAACCAAAATATTAGTCTGAGTATTACTATTTATTGTCATAAAAATACATACTGAAGGGAAATTAAATTAAATTTATATCATCTTAATTATAATCAAAGTTATCCATGATCATTACCAAAATTCTAGAATTTTAATCTTTACATAGACTTATCCCAAAGGATCTTACTAATTATTTAACATTAAAGATTCCAATTTTGTACTAAAACTTTTTTATAATACCAAATATAACTAACCATTGTTTACAAACATATAAATTATATCATTTTTTCATAATAAACTAACACATGCCCAAATAAAATATTAGTATAGTGATTTAGGAAACTAGGAATAAAAAAAATCTAATCTTGTGAAAGATCTTCAATGTTTCCCGCAGTGATCTTCCCCATTAATAAGGGGAACAAGGGAGATACCTAATCATGTTCATTAATATAAGTATATGTTAAAATGAGAATATAATTAGAATATTATACCCAATATAACAAAGAGCATATACATGATTCATTAAATAAATAATGGTAGTTCAAAAGACATGATTCTTGATGGAATCAGGATCATATGGCATAAAATAATAACATGGTAATAAGACATGGAACCTATTACAGACATATAAACATTTAATATTATTCTTTATAAGTCAAGGATCATATTCAAAACATACTAGTGAACTTTATGAGGACTACACATACTAGGTAGGACACGCCCCCATCCCCAGTCAGAGTCTTTTCCGAATAGTGGATCAAGTTTTCCCTTCTTACAATTATTTACCAGGTTTCCTTTTATTCCCATAGAGTATCAAGCCCATTTATTTGTGTCTCAACATTATCTTTTAAGATATAAATATTTACCCAAATCATTTGGGGGGATATAGGACACACCCATTATATAAGAAACCTATACATATTTGTGCCTCATTAACATAATTAAATAATCATAAACATAAACTAACCACAGAAATACCATGTATATAATCCTTTAATCACCACACAAATAAATCATAAGTAACAACAAAATAATTTTATCATAGATGTAAAATGGTTTTGAAATATCATTTGAAATAATTATTTTGGAATATGTAGTTTTTGATTTCCAAAAAAAATTAAAATCATAAAATAGTTAACAAATAATTTTCATTTAAAATAACCTTTTGAAAATATTAATTAATCGTTGAAACCCATTTTGAACTTATTTTAAATCCTTTTCCTTCAAAATTCATAATATATCTTTTGGAAGAGTTTTAAAAGATTTCTAGAAAGAATTATTTAAAAGGAACGTAGTTTTCTGACTGAAGAAATAATAAAATTACATGAAAAATATTATATCATAAAAATAATGATACAACATTTAAAAGAGAATTAGGAACACATCACGAAAGAATATTGGTGGAAGATATTACATGTGTCTCAAATAAAAAAATATTAAGACAAGATTACTATACATATTTGGTAACTTTGGACATAGAAATCTGATAAAAGAGATATCCTAAATTTGATAAGTAAATTCCAATAATTTTAGAGATAATAATAAAATATTACATTCATTGGTATTATCTAAATTACAGAAAATAAACAAGTAGGGAATATGATTCCATTATTGCAGAAATAAAAGTGAGACTTAAAATCCTATTACCATTAGTCATGACATCCTTTATACATGTTAAAACCGCATTTATAATAAATATATGTTTATTATAAATATATCACAGGACCATATTCATATATATAATACAATATGGTTTACTTATGACTTTATATTACTCTTTTATTAACAAATTCATGTTAAATTTATAACATAGTTTTTCATACTTGTTTTGACTTTTTATTCTTGATACTCTTATATAGATCATGAATTAATCATATAAATAATGATTAAAAAGATATAAAATGATATATACATATATATTATATGTATATATAATAATTTAGAAACTATAGAAATATGAAATGTAATACAATGTTCTAGGACGCGGTCGGTAGTACATACTCATGAATGATGTTTCTATTTTCTTTTCGTATTGAATGGAATAAAGTAAATTACATATATGTATATGTATATATATGTTAAAATATAATATAATTATTATTTCTTATATATAATATATGTTTTATAAACATATCTTTAATACATTCCATGAAAAATATGAATGAATCCCATCCCATTGAGGAGGTGGTAGTCCAGACATCCACCAATGAAGTTCTCGTATTTAGAAAAAATCAAAAGAATGAACATATGTTTTATATAATAATTACATAATAATAAATACATAATAAATATCATAAATATCAAATGAATTTTTTAATTATATAATTATTCTTGATCAATAATATTGGAAATAGATGTATGAATGACATCGATTCCTTAGGTTGTTGTATGTTGTATAAACGAACGATGACTGTGTATCAAATTTTGATGGAAATGTGTGAAGTGTTTAGTCAAACCATTAATATAACTACATATTATTATTTTAAACAGAATTATATTTTCATTTAAACATGATATAAAAATAATTTTAGGTTTATTAAGGAAGATATAAAACAAAAACATTCATAGATGAACATTAAATCTTGTTTATGTATCCCCTTTTCATTTGACCCAAAATACTTACATGGATGGATATAATACCAATGTAATGATTCTAGTATAATGGTAGGGTATTTGGGAGGATATTGGGAGATGTTTTTTCTAAACCATATTTTTTTAAAACTATTATGAAAATAGAATAAGGTGTTCCCTTTTATAAGATAGGGGAGCAGAACTCTTGGAATTTTTCGAAAATATAAATTTATAATAAATTAAATATTAATCCAAATATGAACACAATTATATTTATTATAATATAAGTCATTATAAGGTTCTAATATAATAAAAAAAATTATTTTTAACCTTGTTTTGGTGTTTTTATGAACATTATCATTTTGATTAACCCCTTCTAAACCCATTTTAATTTTCACTATGATAACAAATTTTTTAATATTAAGAGGACGCAATTTTTTAGTTATAATGTTTCAATTTGATCATAAATGTAAAATTTATGATATTAATGAAAATATATATTCATCGCTTTCCTTATTGAATATGTCTATTATTTCAATATACTTTTATAAAATATTAATTTATATATATTAAAAGTGTTAATTTTGAAACTATTCATTAAATTGACATTAAGATACTCAATAAAGTATGATAATATCTAAAAAAACATTAATTACACCCCTAATATGTCATATTAACCTTTAGAATTCATGTATCACCTAAAAAATGAATTTATTTTTATTTTTATATTTCTAAAATCATTTAATTATTTTTTATTAATTTAATAATTACTACATCATCATTGCATAACTATTTATGATAATTATTTCCTTACTAAAAATTAAAAACAAGTTTCAATGATGTATAAATACAATTTATAATTTCTATTAATTTATATATCTGATAATATCTTCTATTTATCACCATATTAAAATTATTATTCTTATTAAAATTAATAGTGTGACATATTCTCAAACTCTTTGATTTTATAAATATTCAAGTCATTTTCACGGATATTTTTCTATTAAATAAATAAATCTAAAAAATTCTGTTTTAATGGTTGAATTTACTTTATAGAAAAACATTTTTTCATGTTTTAGGGTAGTTTTATAATATTCATAATATTATTTTTCCATAAATAACCAGATTTACCCTAAAATGTAGTAACAAAATTTACTAATGTTTTTATTCATATTATCAAAAAATTAAAGGGAAATATTGACTAAATCTATATATTTCGATTACAAATAATGAAGAAATTTGTAAAAATTCAAAACACATATATTTATAAAATTTATTTTAAATTTATCTCTTGGACATGGTGAGAAAGAATGTTTTTTAAAGTGAAAAAATTCAAAATATTGAACTTTTTTTATATAAAAATTTCATTTAAATTCATTCCAATGAAATAATTGATATTAAATGATAAAAATTTTATGTAATTATACTTTAAATAAGTCAAAAATATAATTTAACATTACTAATGTTTTAGATGAAAAATCCAATTTCAATAAAAATTCTGTATTATCCACTATTCATCAACACATGAAACTTATCAAATAAAATTCAAAACATTCAACCAAAATAAATTTTCATATTTTTATTGGAATGAAAAATGTTATTTTTTAGAATATAATTAATAAAAGTTTCAATAACTATATATAAAATATGTTCTCTATCAAATGGTGTGAAAGAAAACTTTTTAGGAAAATACATCTTTTATGTGTAAAATAGGATTTATTGTTATATAATTTTTATAAAACAAATAAGATTACTTTTAAACCTTATATTTAATCTATATTTTATTAGTTTAATCCCACAATATATATTTTTTTATTTATTGGTATAAAAATAGTTTTCATAAATAAATAGTTTTTTCAGAAAAAATTCTATTTACTTTGAAAAGTGTTTGAAATGGGTAAAGTGTACTTCAATAATACAGTTAGTTTATTTCATACCTTTTATTTAAATTTATTGGTTATAATATTATTTTTTAAATAATATTATTAATAAAAAATGTTTTGTAAAAACTAAATGTTACATGTAACTCAAGCTGACTCGGTGTTTCATGTAGTGAAAGTCTTACTTTGTGTCACATATATCACAAAAAAATGAAATTTAATTTATCTGAAAGAATGGTTCATAAAAACTCAGGGTTTTGTGGCATCCTTTTAGGTTGTAGAAACATTATTATTAACCAATAACGAGTCTCCTCATTTTGTATTTATAAAACTATATCATTAAAGTAAATTAACATATCTTGTAGTCCTATATAGTAAATGTGTCTCCAAAAGTTATTATTTTATGGGGATATATAGAAATTTATAATATTCCAACTCTTATGTACCCTGATATATGACATTATTAAAATTTTCTCACTCAAACTAACCCTTTTTGAGATGTAGTAATTTTCATGCAATATAGAATGAATTTCCATGATTATCATTTTAAAAGAGGGTTCATATATTTAATAACCCCTTATTTTTATGGGGTATCCCATAAAGTTACACTTTGGATGATGGGGTGAATTTTTGTTGACATAATATTCCATTAAAAATCATCACACCCCAAAACATGTATGAATTAAAATATTGGTTTATGAATATTCCAAAATTGGTATTGAATTCTATATTTAGCTTTTTATAGAACTATGATTGGAACATATGTTAGTGTTTACAATTTATATCTCTAAAAGGATAGTGGAATAATCATATAACTCCTCGTTGATATCGCCATGTCTAACATGGTTTGGTTCCTCATTTCACACACACTATTCTATTGTGTAATATAAAGATATTTGAGTTCAAATAGAAACCCAAACTCCAATAAATATCTATGAATGTCTTAAATATGATAATCTACACCATGTACATATTAGAGACTCTTAATATTCTTATCAATTTGATTCTGAACATAATTGTTAAATTCTATAATCCTTCAATATAATTTTCATATACCTCATTAATTAAACATAACAGTATCATTTTAAATAATAAATAAATGTTATGAAGTTTGACTAGCCACTATGTGCTTCAATTTGAAATGATCCACACACATTGGTAAGAATTATTTCATGAAGATCCTAATCCCTATCATGTTTTACACTAAATTTCTTTGTTTTTATATTGATTGTAAACACTCTTGAAATACCCTAAGTTGTTTAATTTCAAGGGAATCTAAATATCTATGATAGATCATAGGGTGTTTAAAATTTTATATGAGGATACCGAAATTATAAAATTTATAAAACTTCACCAAACTAGAAACAAAAGTGTGCCACTTGGTCGGTCCAACCTTTAATCCCACAAGTATGATATATATACTCTTAATTAACTTTAGGAATTGCAAACCACATTTTGTGGATTGATATAAAGAGAGATATATATATATATATATAGGTATAAACTAATATATAGTGTAATATTTGTTTTTTGAATATAAATATTTAATGTGAGATAAGGGTGAGTATTTTTAGGGTTTCGGTTCAATTGAAGTTTAAATATTAAATGAAATAATTCTTGTTTGGTGTTAGAATTGAGATAAGGTGGATCCAATGGTCTTGGTATCCTACACTAAATGCAGTGATCCCCATTTTCTGATGCTTACGTAATTAGGGCACTATCTAATAGAGTTTTTTTTAAAACATTTTAAAAACATTTTTCGTTGAATATGTCGAAGGACATGCCTTGATTTTGGGTAAACATTTTTTCAATTATTCAATGTTACTTTTATGATAAAATACCAATGGTTATAATGAAATTAAATGAAATAAATTTCAAATTGAATTAAAAAACTCAATAAATAAAAATACATATATACGAAATATATGAATCCAATGAAACATCCCCTATTCAGTAGTAAAAACCTTGATCAAGTTATGATTTACCACTATTCTCAGTGATTCAGGAGTAAGGGGGATGAAATGATGATAAATATAGCATAAATTATCAAAAGAATATGGAACTGATGAGGACCTTGGATAGTGAACCTTCTCTTTCTATGTATCTATCTATGGATCTTTTAAAATAACAACACAACTAAATATTTATAGAAGCCCATGGGGCTCGTGCATCATTCAATGTCATGAATATAGGTCAATAAAATCATACCAGGTGATCAATGGTGGTTTCATGTTAAATAATGTCCATTTGACATGATAAATCATCAAAGAGGCTCATTTTTGGCTCTATCTGTCAATTTCACCTCATGAAAAAATTTCACAATAAATAATGTATAAGGCCTTATTTAATGTCCATTTCATCGCTTCACATATTATCAAGGGTTAATGAATTGAAATATTTTCACATCCAATAATAATAACATGGTGTGTAATGATTAAATGACATAAATATTGATATTCTATCTCTGATTGTTTTGTTCCACCCTAGTTATTCAGTTCGATTCCTAGAAGTGTTCCATGATCATTTATCATCATGGGAAGCCTTCTTTTTTAAAATATAAAACTATGACACGTTGTATAAGGGAATGAATTGCCTATTTTTGATAAAAATGACTTTCTTTTTATTATATTTAAAAATTGTAGTTGTATCCTTCCTTAAATAAAAAAATAACATAAACAACCCAGATATTCAAAAAAATATTAGTTATATTATGAAAATTAATGTATTATATCATTTTAAAATATAATCATGAAAGACATTTATTAATCCATCCTAGAAAAAGATTTCAAGTTATTTTCATTTACAATGAGATACACAATGAATTCATAGTTGGGTATGGTGTGAGTCATGTGAACTTGGTTTTTGTTGACTTCAATTAATTTCTTCTTGTAATCCAACACATAAAGACCATTACATAAATACCCCTTCCCGACACAAATTATTTCTTTAATAAAGAAGCAATATTTGTTCCCAAATTTGAAAATTAATCAATATGTATTAATTATAAATACAAATAAATATTTTTAGTAGATATGGGCTCATAATAATATTTTAAAATACCAAGATCACTCATGTTAGAAACATGAGGTTGTAGTCCCCAATAGTTATAACAACATGTCTAGATCTATTGGATGCTCATAGATATACCTCCCCTCATTCAATATTTTATATTATTCATTGTTTCAATAATTTAATATATAAATATATATATTTGAATATATATGATCACCAAATAATGTATCTAATACCCTATTTATATTAATATATGAATTTAACTAAATAACAAATGCACAAGAAGATTCGACATGCTTATTTTTCTAAGTGCATTTTTTCTTACAGTGAACATTATTTCCACATAAATAATATATAGAATCATGTCCTCGTACATTCCCCTTGATAATAACCATCTTTTAATAGATTTTCAAGGTATATTTGGTTTTGATATGTTTCCGTTTACTTTACTATTATTCACCATAAAAAAGCAAGGCTTCTAAACATCATACCATAATCAATTTCAAAAAGTAATGTGAGAAGATCTGTGAGATACTAATATGTCTTGTTCATATTGAAATTAAAAAAAATTACGTATAATATTTGAGTGAGTTATGGAATAATAATATTATCGGACATTTCATTAGATTGTTTGAACCTTATATCCTCTTGGAACTCAATGTGGTTAATGAGTTTGACAACATGAGGACCAGAGAGCACACCTCTTCCAAGATTATTCTGATGGAGCACCCTAGATATCTCAAACCATCCATGTATATCACTGACCTCATATAAAATTCGACGAAATTTGAGCATGCAATTTTTATCCATGATATTATATTAATTATTGAGTTTATTAGTCAAGGAAGAATGTATTAAAATACGAACTTTGACCATGTCACGCAATATTGTTTCATATAAAATGAAATCCAAGTCTCTCACCACCTTAGTTGGGTAATAAAGAATTGATTTTTCTATTATTTAATTCCTCTATTCATGGAACAACAGTAGACAATAAGCATATAAACCATTATTATAATATTCTATTAGTATGGATACAACCATTCAACAAAATTGATCATAGGGATATTTTTGTTGGAGAAAATTCTATTATTCTACAATTATAAAATATACAGTTATTAGTAAATCACATTATTATAGTTTATATGATCATAAAAACATTTAATTAATTCTTACACTATTTTCTAAATTCTTCACAAGACACACTATAAAACTAAGAATGTCTGGCTTAAACGTTTTAGTTGAAAGGATTTATATTCCCCGTATCAAAACCAATGTGAGGGATTAGTCAATTAGTTTAAGGTATTTGGATATCTCGGTCTTTTCCAACAATGACAGTGTAGCTTCTTGGTTTACTGATTAGACTCCCCAATCTAGAAATCATATACAAGATTTCCACATTACATGCCTCTGAACTATATGAAGTCTAAAATCAGTTAATTCCCATGATGAAAATTGGTAATGTAAACCCCAAACAATCATGAATACTCTAGGATAAATGTAAGGGTCCCAATGTGGGTTTATAAAACACTTAGTACTATAGTTCTCATTAAAAATCATATAATATAGTGATTAATATGACTTAATATTTTGTTGAATGGATTTTATTTATTATGTGTAAATAATAGTAGTTTAATGTAACATGTATTTTAAAATAATTTGTCTTTTACTTTATGTATTAGACTTCTTTTCATAAAGCAGTTATTCTAAACCCATAAATTTACTTCCATATTTACATATATGAATATTTATTTATGTGATCCTCTTCTTACATCCATAACATAAGATATAAATAATAAAAAATTATTTGAGTAAATAAATGAGATGATCATGAGATTTATCTAATGGTTGATTTATTGTGTATGAATTAAAACAATCTACAGACATAAGGATAGACTCTTTCTGTTAGTCTTGGCATGAGTTGTAGAATCCAACTAGGAATTCTAGTTATTTCCAATGTTGGTTTCATCTCAAATCCTTCTTAAGCCACCTCTACCTCAACCCCACCTTGAATCAACTCTAGACACCATCACATACTCTTTTTATTACGTATGTTTTATAACTCACATTCTTGTGAGGTGAAACAAATAATTAGTTAAGGGGAGTTATGATAAATAAATTTGGAAACACATGAGCAATTAAAAAAATAGGGAGGGATGACTTTCATTTAATATTATTTATATTAATTATAATTAATTTAAAAAATATGAAATATAATAAAGTTAATCAAGACCAACACTTATTTAATTTTTTTCTAAAATTGATCGGTCATTCACATTCATTGATTATTCATTTAGAATAATTAAGTACAATTACTTTCCATTTATTCTTTAATAAGTTAAAACATGAATGAATTAATTAGATTAATAATCAAATTAACATATTAATTAATTTTGTCTTATTCTATCAAATCCTTATGAGATTTCCAACAATAATGATTTTAAATAAATTAAACAGATTACATTTATTTAAAACTCAATAAAATAGTATGTAGATTTGTACTTGGAATAATCTCGATAATTACCTCTCTAGACTACTCTATATGGTATAAATTGTAGACATTGCCCTCATAAATCTTATTTTGGTCATGGAATGTTTTATAATTTTAGGGTTTTTATTTGTAATTTAATTCTACAAGGAACAATCGAAATTTACACATCTTGAAAATTTTAATGTATTGAGTCTTCAGTATACAATAACCATACATGATTCATAGTTTCAAATATTATATAGAATTAATTAATAACTTAATATAGTATAAAACCTAATTCTAGGTGTGTACTATCAATTAAATGACCCACAAAACAAATTTTAATGATGATTAATGCAGTAATTAAATAAAAATAATATTCTTATATAAATGGTAAAATTACATAGCTTGTGAAATATAGTCACATGATGTGTACTTCTCTTCATCTGATATCAACGGTACACCTTTTTGGGAATAACATCTACTTCATATAGAAATTTATGAAGTACATGTTTTATATAAATAATACCCACTATGAATATAAAATTAAATTTCTAGATGTTTGTAGATGTAGTGTATTAAATATACAAAATGTATTAATTTAAGGATGTATTTTGACCCCATGTTTTCCTCTTTGAAATAACATGATGTAAAAGGAATGCAGTTAATTATACATGGTGTATACTATATAAAATTTGTGTTCCTCCCTTGATGTTCTACCCCATGTGAATTAAATTCAAGTGGAATATACTAATTTCATTGAGATATAAAAACCATGTGGCCATCCATGTGAAATTAAACAGGGATACACTACATGTAACAATGAATTACACAATGTATAGTTTTTATTATCCAACCAGAATTCTTGGAACTTTCAGATGGGATCAATAGAAGTGATATTCAATAATTATCAACTGATCATGGAAATATGAGAATTAAATGAACAAGTGGTTGAATATATATTTATGAATGATCTATAAAAAATTTTAAAAAAATAATTTTAACATTCAAATGTGAAATAATAAATAATCTAATAAAGAACTCTAAAATTTAACATGAACCATTTTATCCCACTTGATTATTTCAAGTGCATTGGAATCAATTATCGGGGAAATTAATGAATACAAAAATATTTCATTGAATGGGTCATTCTCATATTTTATAATACATTATCATAATTACAAATGAAATTTTTTATTATCGAATATTGAGAGTAATGGCCACCCAAACTTGGAGGATATTTTCTAATGTTAAGTTTTTAGTTAATTTTATTAAATTGTAATAAATATTTTATTTTCATTTAGTTTATTATTTATAGTAGGTGTGGATTTTTTTAAAAAAATTATGGTAATATATCTTTTTGGTTGTACGATAAAATTATAGAATAACTCAAGAGGTTATCCACACTTGCTTCTATTATTTATGATTGAAATAAAATAAATTTCCAGTTTCTAGGGCAGTTGATAGATAATTTTCATTCATTTATATCTTCATGTTTCATTATTCTCTATTTAAATCTCTTCATCATCTCATTTTTTAGAGGATGTGAGGAGGAAGTGGAATATTTTAGGGAGAAATCTATTGTTCAAAATAATTTTTTATTAAACACTCTGATAATTTATTAGTAAAAAATTTAATGTCCTATGGTTTATGATTAAAATTTAATTATTTTTCAAATTACCATTATTTAAATTCTAAACACATTTTTGACTTAATGCCCGGTATTAAAATAATAATATATTTTTATTCCACGGAACTCACTAATTGGAATAATGATAAACAATATTTTACAAACTTGTGATGTAATAATTATTACTAAACACAATCATGGACTACTCATCCTCCCAATAATTTGTCACATAACAAATTAAATATTTATCTATTAAGTGACTCATAGAAAATATTTTATTAACATTCTAGTGATTTTTTATTAAATATTTAAAAAATAAATAAAAAGTACATTTCACTCTAATTGGACTATTAACTTGTGAATAAATATTTATTTAATTTATGAAATCATAATTTCTGAATAAAATTATTACTTGGTATTGAGAATATGATTTATTTTAGTTATTATAAGAAATTTAATTTAATTGAGATCAATAGAAAACATAGTTTCTAACCGTCGAAGATTGTGTCACGTTGCCATTAGTTAGGCTTGACCCAAGTCCTAGATTACTATTTTTAAATGGTTCCAGGAACCCTAGGGAAAGAAGTTAATGTGGAGACATCGAATCCAGCATTTTATCTCATATTGTGAAATTTAATCTATTTTTCACAATATATCATAAATAAAATTTCACTTGCATATAATCAATATATATGCTTGATACATATTTCTTTGTCTATTTGATTTAAACAACCCTTTAAACACGAGACATGAATATTTATACAATAATTTTACATAAATTAAAGTTCCAATGTATCAACATCAATAAATATGGAATGGATAAATCATTCCTCAAATTATTCATTAATAACATGTAATTATTTATGCACACCACAAAACTTACTTCTCATGATCATAAGGTGGGGTAGTTTTGGTAAGAAAATTTTAGTGTAATTATCATGAAATTCATATATAATAATCTAAAAGTCTAAAAATCATTACACACATTAATGGATAGGAATATCTGTTGACATATAATCAGGAAGTATTCCTACCAGTAGGTCTATATTAATAAAATCCCACATTGGAGATTATTAATAGAGAACTTCTTGAGATGATGTCTCGTATTCTAATAATTACTCACTCCTAACCATAGATATACTATATTCCCAAATGTGGAATGTTATCTTACCACAAAACCATTTATAAGTTTATATTCATGACATTTTGAGCTTCTAATCTTAGTTATGTAATACTTTTCAATTTTAATTTGATAATTACTCAATGAAATTATGACACTAATTTCATGAAAAAAATAAAACCATGTAAAATACTATGTTTAATTAATTTATATATCTTTTAATATATAAGTAATTAAAATTAAAAATCATTGGTTATAGAACACAAAATATATCATATTTATGGTCATTTAGTTTTTTGAACCTTATTAGAATAAATTATTATGATAATCATTTATATTATAAAACCTTCTCAATTTCATAATTTCTTTTGTAATGATGATAACTTTAATTATGAATGATATCACTCTTAATCCAATATATATGTTGAATATTATTGAATAAATTGATTCATTTAAAATATATATAATTTTTTAAATACTCTACATATTCTTTAATTATTTTATGAAAAATTGTTTCACATAAAATCACCTTTTTTAGTTCAGGCTCACTTATAATTTGGTGGAAACCCCTTCAAAAAAATGATATTTCTTTTAAAGTACTTATATAACTCATATGGATTCACAACCTTCCCTTTTTGGGATTCCTAATTAGTATTTGACACATAAATAAAAATTCATATCCCTAAAATCCTCTTGAGAGACCAAAATAAAGATCTTGAATTTAGCTATTTTCCTAGATATTCTTTTCCTTCTATAATTACACCATTTTATTTCAGTTCATACATAGTTTTGACATCATATATGATTAATAGGGATTCAAAATAACATGGAATATAATATTTTATTCCCGTATTGGATATAATAAATTTATTTGTGTACCCACATTGGTATTCTTCCTCATTTTATAGATAATAATTTTATCTATAACTTCATCTTTAACATTTGAATTCTAGACAAAGAAATATAATGAAAAATAAAAAATAAATTTCACGATGATCTTTTTATTACCTATGGTATTTGTAACATAAAAATCACACAAATCATGATAAATAAATTATTATAAATTAATTTTCCGTTATATAGTTGAAAATGGATTCCTAACTATTTTGTTTTTCATCAAATTAAAACATGTTTTAACATTTCTATCCTTGATGTGTAATATTAAATTCTAGAAATTAATTTATTTTATTATAATTCTTATGACATATATGATTATTTCATAAATAAAAAGAAAATAACATGATAGAATTTAATGAATAATTAATATTACTAATCAATCATAAAAGAGACCTTTTCCCACAAAGTTCACATACTTAGAAATAACTATGTTAGGTTCCTAAACCAGAAGATTAAATCCATTATATTTTCACAAGATCCTTGAAACTCCAACCCTATGATAATTATGCACACAAAAGACATCATTTATGAGAGTATCTTTCATCATGTGAAATTAAGACTAACGACTCCCTTAACATAATTATTTTTTTTTTGCAGTGTCACCGATGAAGAGTGATCTCTTATATTTGATACATTACATACTCTTGGTGAGATATTTTTTAGCACATATATAATGTATCTCTCGAATAAATCTACTAATACAAGATATATTTATGAACATATTATTTATATATCATGGTTGAAAATTTATCATCTATATATATTGTTTATCTTTTATATTATGGAGTTTAGAATTCCACTTGTAGTGTGCTGTATTTCCCCAGTAGTGTAATTCCTCATTATTATTCTTGAATTATACATTTCATTTTGAGGGAAGGTCTATATGTTTTACCTAATTAAGGAAACATATGGTCCCACTTACTCTCCCTAAAGTTACATGATTTTATCATCTATAAGTTCACTTACCACAAAATTATTTTTATATTCCTTCTTGGTGTATTACTAGTTGTGTTACTCATTTATGGAAATATCTCCATTCTCCAGTTTTAGATAATGTTTAACATATTTTAAGAAGGGGGTGTTTATGATAGATGTGAAAATTATATAATTATCTATGATCATATATTTGTTCTTTATATGTTTTATTATATTTTCAATTTCATATAACATCTCTATGAAATATATACCATATTCAATTTTTGGACATAAAATTTAATACTAAGAATTATCTGATCATCACTTCATTAGTGATTTATTTTCGTTTCAAATAATCTGAAATATCTATTTTCATTTAGAGTTTTTTTTTATGTTAATGATATTATAGGCTAATGCATTGAAAATATGTCCTCAACACATGAGATCATAATTTTCCCCTTTACGTGTCATTCTAAAAACTTGGATAATATAATCTATAGATATGGGATTTACAGTGTTTGAGTGAACATACATCACATTGAGAATTGTAATAATCATGTTCATCATACTTTTCAACCCCTAGAAATTTTTACCATTTAATTTCTCTAACTTCATAATTCATTTGGAGTATTTTCAAATCCATGTTTATGAATATATAATATTAATATATTTGGAGGTACTGGTGCATATATATATGTACATTATTAGATGGAATTAAATGGAGCCTACCAAGGAATATTATTATGTCTCTCACATTATGATTAGATTCTCCCCACTAAATATGTATTTCAATATGTTGTATGGGAATATTATTTAGGATACAATTTTAGATCATTACTCAACACTTGTATACAGTAGAGAGTAACCCATAAAGAGGAATTGGAATCAAGAGTAAAAATTAAGGTATCTTTTTATCACAAAAACAAATATAATGTTATTATTTTAGAATAATTTTGATAAAATATAACATTTGATGGGGATTTGAGTTCTTAGGTGTTTATGGAATTGAATAATTTTTCCATATAGTGGATCCTCATTATATAATAATTATATTACCCCTTTAGATAATATATAATAAACCTTGTAATTGAAAAACACTTAATCTTGAATGGATTATAATATGTATATTTATACTATTTGTTTTATAATTCCCATATAAAATAATTTTGTTATATCAGGCCCAATAATGAATATATATGTCCATTAGATCATGGATTATTTGATTGATGATATTTATCATACCCATTCAAGGATATTGGATAATGAATCATACCAATTTAAATAATAGGTCTATGAAAAAAATAATACCCCCTCTAATATACTCACATTAATGTGACATGTGTAGTGTAAAGTGTGCATCAAAGCACAACCGTGCATTTTTGCAAACATGTTCATGTGGATGGAGTGGTACACCATTACCCATATGGTTATCATATTTCCATTATCATTGATATTATGTTAAAATTATTCACTCTCATAAGGAAGACCCTACTAAAACTGACAATCTAAAGGGGGATTCCAAAATATTTCCTCATTCACAAAACAAAGATAAACACAATTTAAAAATATTTATTATATCATAAAATTTAAACAATCTCCTATCATTTTAAAATATTAAAAACTTATATTTAAAAATATAGAATCATAATCTCTTGAATTGAATTGTAATAAATATACTTATATAATCATTTGAACAAATTTATTGTAAAGTAGAATCAAATATAAGTAGTGAAATGTGTGAAAAATTCCTTGAACAATTATTTTCATTATCAATGAAATTCACCAAATAATTTATATACCAATTCCATATATTTATATTAAATTATAAAACCCTTACATAAATGTTTCACATATCATTTAATGAATATTTTAGATATAAGTTCATATGTTCTTAGGAGTGAACCCACAATAATATTCTCTTAGGAGAACCCAAAAGTGTTCGCATTTTTTAACACATGCCTCATTTTCATAGATCATTAATATCAGTATGTTCACACACCTTTTAAAATTGAAACAAAAAACTATTTTCTAATGATGAAATATTAATTTGGTATTTATGTAATAAAAATGATAAAACCTCATACATTTAACTTATACATGTGACATTATCATATATAATGTTATAGTCATATCATTAAAAATATTATTACAAGGGAATTATATACATCCAAAAGAAATATTTTTACATCAACTCCCTAAAAAGTCCCTTTTTTGGTGGATCATCCAAATTCAAGATCATTATAACGAACTATAATGTTATGATACCTTCTTGCATAAAATTCTCTGAATATTTATTTATAAGAATTGTGTTTCCGTATTTTCATTTTTATGTATTGATGTAAACATTAGGAAAAAAATATTTATTATCACAATTTATAGAAACCAAAGACATTGGAAGAGTCTATAATGATAGATGTGATAAATGATTACAATAAATTTTAAATCAATTAGAGTAATAGATAAATTTATAAACACAGTATAAATTATGGATTTTGTTATAAAATTTTGTTTTAATGATCTCCAAGAGGTCACGCTATAGTGACCCTAATTTTTTTAACGTGGTTTTTAATTAAATTTAAATATAACCAAAATTATAGGGTTACCAATAAAAGATAAAAAAGTATAGTTTATTGTGAAAATTATAAATATACATTACTTTTATATAATAAAACATAATTACACATTTAAGAAAATATTTTTTATCCATATAAATATCACTTTATCCATATAATATATAGTTAGTAAAGGATAAACATGTATGAAAGGGGTGAGCTAAAATCCCAGTAAGAGGGTGAATAAGGGCATGAATCAATATAACAAAAGTAAACATAATCCTTAACATGTAATATTAATAATAGGATCATTATCATAATCATGAGAGGAAACATCAGATAATTTCAAGGAAAGGGAAAGTGCATAAAAATGAAACATCTTGTCTAAGTGGTAAACATAACACACATTGTTTTGAACAAATATAACATAATGTTCATGCAGTAAATAAGTTCATAACTATGAAACAATATTTATGAAAAAATATACGATCATATTCACAAATTTTTTACATTGTCTGATGATATAAATCATATTAATCAATTCAATAGAGGGGTATACAATTCGTAGACCACCATACATTTAAAAATATTTACATAATCATGCATGCCACATAGAAATTATGACAATCTTAGTTATAAAATAACCCATGGAAAATAATTGTTTATAAAATAATTTCATAAGGAATACATTCATGATTAATCTTTGGGGTTCCAAAATTTAAAAGGGGAAAAATAATTGGTATATGAATCATCAATCTTGAGTGAAGAAGAACGAATCTCCAGAAGAGTCATATATGTTTTTAAAACAAGTGGACTTTTTTAAAATGTATATATTTGAAATAAACTCAAATTGGTGAAATTTATATTATCCAAAAACGGATTTAAGAAACATTAAAAAATATTTATGAAATATTAATGGAATATAAAAAATAAAAATGGTTCTTAAGAAGTTGTAACCCAAATAAAGAATTTTTTGTTCAACAATCCCCTTATCTTATGTTTGAAGGATTTATTTACTTGATCATAAAATAAGGGATAATAAAATAATGTTAATTTGTTAGTAAATAAATAACCATTCCTATATTTATTTTATATATTATAATTTTATTACATTCATTTATATATTTTTTATGACATATAGAGAGTAATTTCATTATTCCAAGTGTGTTAATTTTCATGGTTTTCTTGATCTGTTAATTTTTATACATTTATACAAGCTCATTTAAAATGAGAATAATTATCCAAAATTGAAATTACATGTTAGTAATTAACTTCAAGAAGTTTAAATGGCATTATGTATATTTTCTTATATGATTTTGATTCATAAGATAAAACGTTGATGATAAATTGTTTGTTTATTTTGGATGTTTTTTCATTTAACATGAAATAAATTTGTTGAATTAAATACTACGGCTACAAATAAGATATAGGAAATTAAAAAGGTTATAAAATGCATTTGAAATTATTTACTAATGATAAAAACGGTTTTTGTGACCATCATCAAACGTGGTAACAAAAACTGAAAACTCTTCATCCATGAAGGCGGCGAATCAACACATCACACTTGTTGTTTTAATTTTTAGAATAGAAAGAGAGGATAACATGTTTCATAAAGTATATTATATTATTATTATTATATATATATATATATGTATTTTTGAATCTATAATTATCATGTCTCTTTGGATAGTGGAGGTGGGGAAAGACTAATAAAATAAAATAAATTAAAACTGAATGAAGGAGGATTTTAATTCTTGAATATCATCTTCTTGAGAACCTTATTATGGAACTTGGGATTTGTATTTTCTAGATACCATTGGATCATTGATATGGAGATAATTATTTGGATAATAATTGGGAAAAATTTATACATTCTTCTAGGCTTGGAAGGCATGAGTAGAAGTGGTGTTTGGGGAGGGTATTTATAAGGGGAAAGGGGTATTTATTATTTTTATATTCATTAGTATATTATTTTTGATAAATAATATAAATTTTGTTGATCCTTATCACTAAATATATTATGTAATGATGGAATGTTATAGATTTTGTTTCTTAAATAACTCATACATCATCTATTGTCCAAAAAATATTTATTTACCATAAACCATAAATTATTGTATTTCACTATTCTCTAAAAGGACAACAATTTCTAAAAAATATCAAAAATTCACTCTAAACCTTTTTTAAAATTTTATATTTCAAAAAATTATTTCATTTAATGAAAGTAATTTTATAAATATAAGAAATTTATCTTTTAATTAACAGTATTATTTATTTGAAAAATAACGTTTTTAATACTATAATTGACTTCATAGCCTATTGATGTAGTAATTAATTTATCAATAAATTATATTATATTTATAATAAAACATAATAATATTTTTTTAATTTACTTTATAAGAATACATTTAAATTTATATCATTATACTAATTATAAAACTATAGCTGAAAATATATGTTTTAGAAAATTACCAACAACTAATTTGTCATTTACAAAACGTTTATATACTTATTCCATGATATAAATACATCATTTTTTAATTTATAAGTGATAATTTTGTAAACAGAATTCAAATTCGGGATTACTATTCTATTGTCTGGATTACTATTCCTAAGGGTCATGTTACTATTTTAAAATTCATGTTACTATTACATCAAAAGAGGTTTGAAAATTTCTATAAATAACAATTATTTAATTCATGAATTATCAGAAAATGTTTTATTAGTATGTATATTATATGTATGTTTTGTATACAATATAATTTCATTATATGAAGGTAACTTTCATTGATATTATTCTAGATCATTACATTTTTTTTCTTTTAGAAATTCTGCATTTGTTATTTCATTTTAAAAACTAATGTTAAAAATGTGAGGGTATTTCTCTTTCATATCCCCCATTAGATCCAATGTAACCTATTCATACATATGGTTCCTCCAAAATACTTTGAAATGTTGAGGCGTCTTTTTTCACAGGACATTACCTATATCGTCCATGATCTTCACTAGATTCTCTTCACACAATTGGTCATTATCCAGCAGTACCACCTCCATATTTATTACATGTGAGGGGTCCATTATGTACTTATTTAGTATAGATACATGGAACACATCATAATAATCATACATATTGGGTGGAAGCTCTTATTTATTGGCCAATACTCCAATGTAATCATGGATCCTAAAAGGTGCTAATGTACCTTGGTCTAAGATTCCATTTCATTCCGAAACTGCATGACTCTCTTCCATAGTGAAAATTTAAGAAAGAGTTTTTATCAGACAATGAACTTCATTCTCCTTCAATTTTTGTAAGTATATAACTTTACCAAAATATGGGAATATTTTTTATGTTGGTGAATTTCTAGAACCATCTTTGACATATCTTTTAAATAATTGGGTCCAAGTAGAATTCATTCTCCAACATCAACAAAACAAGTTGTAGTTATACATTTATTACCATACAGATCATTATATAATTACATTTAAATACTCTATTGGAAGCTATTTTAATATGAGAACTCAATTATTGGAAGATATTGACCCTATCCTCCTTTGAATATATTTTAGTATTCTCTTAGCATGTCCTCGAGGAACTGAATAGTTATTTCAGATTGGATATATTTTTGGGGGTGATAGGTTGTGATGAAATTCAATTTAGTACTCAAATAATGATGAATACATATCTGGAATTTATATTCAACATTAGATCATTTTTATATATGACTAAAATTGTAACCCTAGGAATCCTCACCAATTCATTCACTCATTTCATGAAAAGTTGATCAAGTGAGAAATCATCCTAAATATCAATGACGTGGGAAGTACGGGTGAGTTAATCTAATACCACCCATATTGAATTGTTTCCCTTGGATATTTCTAGGAGAGAAGAGATAAACACTATAGTGATATTCCCCCATTTACATGTGGGAATATTTAATGGTTTCATCATCCATTTTGTATTTTTGTCTCAATGCTTTAAAATGTTCACATACCACAGACATTAAGATATACACTGTAATATCATTCTATATATTGTTCCACTAGAATTTTTTTTAATATCATATCACTTCATATTAATTATAGTATAGATAGTTAATGATTATATATGTGAATTACCCAATATCTCTTTATATAAATCCGGTGGAGAAGGAACACAATGCCATATTCCAAACTAAATTACATCAGCATCATCGATATGGAACACTTGTAGCTTCCCCTACATTACTACATTCACCATATTGTGTTTCTCCATAACAACCCCTTCATCCTCTTTGATCTTATCATAAATATATGGTAGGGAAATCATTTGGGAAAGGTACGATTGATTCACTTCTGTTTGAAACTCTAAATCCATTATTTTCATACCCATAAAGATTGGGTCTTTCTCAATCGACATCATGGATATCATAAAATGTTTGTTTTCTAGTATATAATTAGCTTCCTAGTTTTACTTTCACATATAGTTATCAATACATCAATAATAATCATTGATTACCACTAACAATGTCTTTATACACATGATGAGACCTGTCTTTTTGAAAATATAATTCAGAATATCATTATTGGAATATATGTCGCACTTCTCACCATAGAGATAGTGACTCCATATATACATCTATAAAATAACAACAGCAAGCTCAATATCATTAGTCACATATTTTTTTTCTCATGGATCCTCAACTTTCATGAGTCACGGGCTATATCATTATCATTTTCCATGAGTAACCATCCAATGTATTTCAATGTATCATCACATTGTATCATGAAAACTTCTTCCGATGTTGGTTGTGTGAGTATAAGTTCAGTGATTAGTCTTTTCTTGATCTCCTTAATGATTTTCTCACATTCTTCCCACCACATATTTTTTACCCTATTTCAAGTTAACTTAGTCAATGGGTTATAAAATCATGTGAAATTTCACACAAAACATCAGTAGATCCTTCATAATCAAGAAAACTATATATTTTCTTTACACTAGTTGTTATGGGCCAGTAAAAAATTACCATTATAAATAGATAATCCCTCACTTGTGATCATGTGCTGCAAAAAATATGACTTTCTGAATCCAAAAGTCATTCATGCTAATCTTAGAATACAATTCAACCTTCTCTACTGTCACCAGAACAATCCTTAGTAGATCATCATGATCCCCCATTCTCTTGTATTAGATAATAATATAATCCATAAAACTAACAAATATTTTCCTGTTTGTATATATAGACTATATTCAAAAAAATCCATGAAGATTTTTCTATATTAGTATGTCAAGAAGGCATCACTAGCAACTCATAATGCCCATAACATTTTCAAAAATCATTTTAATGAATATTACCCTTCTTCAACAACAGATGATGATATCCATAATAAATATCCACCATTAAGAAGTATCAATATCTTAAGCAATGATATAACATGACATCAATCCTTGTAATAATATACTAGTTCTTTATAGTGATCTTATTGATCTTCTATTAATCGATACACAGACACACTAATCCATCCATTTTTTGTACAAAGATCATAGGCAAACCCCAAGGCAATGCACTAGGAAATATGAACCCTATGTAAAAATTATATTATATTTACTTCTTTTAATCCTCTTATTAAATCAAGTCTATCCATTAGAGACATTTGGAGGTAGTAATTGTTCTAGGTATGAGCCTTATTGAGAACTATACCACACAATCTAGATTAATTCTTGGTAACTAATATTTAAATAAATCAGTGTATTCCCAAACTACAAGAATTTTCTCAAAGATAGTACCTTACTTTGAATCAACCATTTGAGTGAGGTATGCCTTTTTACATGGTATCAAAACCCACACCATTTATGAATTTTCCAACAGAGATTAATCATATTTACTTAATTTTTAGAGATAAATGGGATGGTTTGGAAAATTAAATAATATTTTTTTTTCTAAAATTTTATGTGTTCTCTATATGACAAGATTCAGTCCATTCCATGTATAGCATCGAATTACCTAATGTGAATTTTTGTGAGATTTGATGGAAAAAATTTATCAAATATTCTAATAAATGAAGATTCAAATGTGTGGGATGAAATGATCACACCACTATTTGTTTTTATAGATATCAATACTTCAATGTATTTGGGATTCAATTAAATAGTTTTTCAAAACCAACAGGATATAAGGAAATGTGTAGTACTAGAAATAAGTAAGGATTTTTCCATACCAATGTTAATAAAAAAATTACCTAGTATGACATATTTTTATTGATCCACATTAGCATCTGTGAGGGAATAATATTTCACTTTCTCTTGCAGATTTTTTGGGTACTAATAGTTATTACCATCAAGGATTCAAGGTTTAGGGAACTCGCTTTCATAGATCCCTTTCTACCTACAGTTGAAGCGTTGAACCATGGGTTGTTCTATCCTTTACATCTTCACATTGGCCATCTTATTCATGCCGACTCTATATTAATGATCTTGGTGGATATCTATCCCACACATATATCATTTCAGTATTCAATTAAGGTAGTTTCCATGATGTTTCATCCTATCTTTTTGACATGTGAGTGGTTGATGTTTCTTTCCAACTTTTTCATGAGATCATCTAGATTGAAATTCAATATTTAATTTATAATATCAAAAACCATGGTACCATTATACAAACTCTATCTCTACATTGGGATCACATTAAAAAAGTTCTTCATAACCCCAAAAAAATTGAATAGATATATCATTTTGAATGTCTAGTTTTGAAAAACAAAATAATCTATCTATTATTCTATCATTACTATTAAAAAACATGACGATTACCTTGGAAGCCTTGTGAAAATTTTTTAATAAGATAATACAGATTCACATTCCTTTTTATTCATCTTTATGAATTCTCTAGCTATATTTTTATGTAGAGTTCATGGGTAATATGTGTTAACAAATATTTTCATATCGCCTTCCCACTCCAACTATCCTATTTTATAATTCATATTTGTGTTCTTAATAAACTCCCATTACTGATTATACTCTCCATCTAAATGATGAACTTATAGAGTGACCATTTCCTTCTCTAAAAATTGACGACATGAAAAGATGTTCTCTATTTAGGTGACTAACTTTTCCATGAGTTGTGAATCATAAGATCAACTAAATATTGGTTTCCATTGCTACATAAATAAATAAAATGAGTGTTTATCCTTCTTAGGTAATGAACGACATTTCACTTGGTTCAGGTTATTATTCATAGCCTAAGATAGCTTGGTATTAATTTCCATGAAGTTATAAACTCCACCACCTAATGCATTGGTGTTGTTGTTTCAAAAATCGATGTATTTTTCTTCACATTGTTTGTTGACCATGATTCTATTGGTTCCCATAATTTTTTAAAATATAAATGGTTTGAGAAAAATTAATGTCAATAAATCATATATAAATAAATTATTCTTTTTTAAAATTAATTATGAAGGAAACTTTTATGGGATCCTTATGTTCAGAATTATTCCAAAACAAATATTATTGGGTGTATACATAGTATTATTATAAGGGTGTACATTGACGTTCTCTAATCCTAATTCCCAAATTAACTAAATTGTGTTCTTATTACTACTATATAGACCATATTTTTTTCTACCTGATTATTACATCATTTAACAAAAACTTTTATAGCATTACAAATCTAGGATCTGAAGGCTTGTTTACTAGGGAATATTAGGACCTTACAAAACATGTATATAATAAATAATAAAAAATTGTTTAACAAAATATTCTTTATCCTTCTAAATATAACATTCTCTTTATTACATGTAATAACATTAGGATAGATATCAAAGAAAGGGGTGAGATAAAATACCAGTTTGAGGATGAAAATGGACATGAATCAATATATTATGAATGATCATAATCATCATCATTATTAAATAAGAATAGACGCATTATCATATTCATTTTAGGAAACATCAGATAAATGCATGGAATGTTGAAATGCATAGAAAGAAAAATTCTTTTCTTATAGTTTAAAAAATAAAAAAATATTGTGAACAAATATAGTATCAGGTTCACAAAAAAAATATGTGAATAACCCTAACATCATAATTGAGAAAAAAATAAACCATAATTTTCATGAATATTTCACACTATATAATGGGTTTCACCATGTTACCAAATGTATATGAGGATTGTATAATTATCGGCCAACCCATCACCTCATAGCATTTATATAATCAAGCATAACACGTAAAACTTATTCCAATAGTAGACATAAAATAACCAATTGAAAGGAGTGGGATTCAAAAGAATTTCACAATTAATACATTCTTGAATAAAAATTTGAGTTCTCAAATGAAAAAGGGAGAAACCAATAGGTTCTCATAATCATAAATCTTATCTGATGAGAATACCATCATTAGTATTGTCAATATATGATTTTGAAACAAGTGTTATTTAGGAATATATATATATATAATTATATTTATAAGTTATAAAAGAAAGTTGTAAATATGTTTATCCTTTAAAATAAGAGGGTATAATAATGAAATTACATTTAATAAATATTAGAAGAATATCAACATTGAAATATGTAATTAGGGTAGTATAACCCAAATAAAAGGAGTTGGGTGTGAGAATACTCTTACCATATGTTAAAATTATTTCTTCACATGAACTTAATATAGAATATAATAAAATTAGGTTCATTAATTAAGAAATATAGAATCTAAAAAGCCTTTATTTTATTTCATATAATTTTTTCATGTTCTTTTATTGCCAATTTTATGAGTTATATTGGTCATGTTTTTTCTGTGAGTTTTCATTTTTTGCTTCTCATGATTGGTTCACTTGTATAAGGGCATAGATGTTTGTGTAATATGAGAAAATTATACAGTATTAAAATTTTATGTTATTAATTTAATTATATATATATTAATTTTCTTATATATTAGTTTTTCATATGATGACTATTAATTTGATAAAATGTAAGAGGTAAATTTTTAGTTCATTCTGATATTTTTTCCATCCCATAAAAAATAATTTAATTCTATTAAATATTTTATTTAGAAATTAGGTGAAAAAATTATAAACAGGATAATATCATTATTAATTTTATTAAGAATAATAATGGATATATGAACAACCATGTAGGAATTAATTGAAATAAAAATTCATCTTCCATGAAGGCGATGAATTGACACATCACATAAAATGTTTTTATTTTTAGAATAAAATGAGTTTAGAATAGGTTTGAGGATGGATAATGAACTAACAGAAAAAATTACACTATATATATGATAATGTAGTTATTATTCATATTTGGAGAGGGAAGGTGAAGAAATAATAAGAAAATAAAAGAGATTAATTGAAAAATAAGGAGGATTTCACACATAGAATATATTCTCCTTGAGAAAATTGTTAAGGAACTTGGGATTGGTCTTTTGATAGGAAAATAATCTATTTGATGTGTAGTAGTGTCTTGGGAAGGTAATTGTAGAAATTTTAGACATGCTACATGTTTTTGAAGGTGTTAGGAGAAGCGGATGTGAGGGGTGCCATTTATAGGGGTATATAGGTAATGTTTATTGTTATATACATTAGTTTACTATTTATTATCAAGACTATAAATATTATTGAACATTATCAATAAATATAATAAATAATTAAGGATAATTCATGATTATGGTTCTTAATATTGAGTCAATAAGGTTTCCTTATAAATATTCAATTCCTCTATGTTTTGAAAATCACAATCACTTTGTCTTAAGGCCAATTTGTTATTCCTATGTAATATTCTCATTAGGAAAATTTACATTCTATAAAGAGGTTTTCTATTACCTAAGGAAAATTTCCCATCTCTGATAAATTTTTATCCTTAATTATGTTTCCATTATTCATTTTATAATCTATCTTAATATAACTCATTTTATTACTAAGGTAAAATTTGGTTTCATATATAAAATATAGGAATCCTAGAAATATGTAGATATATATTATTCTTTTTTCAGACTCTGAATTATCTTAAATTCAGACTCTAATTTCCTTAGAAATAAGACTCTAAATTCCTCAGAGTTATGACTCTGAATTTTATATAATTTAGACACTAACATTTTCAGAATTTAGATTCTGAATTCATGGGATGTCTATCAATGAAATATATAGAATTCAGATTCCAAATTCATTGTAAATAGAATATGAATATTCATTATTTATAGAATCTAAATGTTTATTTGGTAAGATTCTGAGGTTTTCTTTTCATAGACTCTAAAAATAGATCTGGTTAAGAATCATTATTTTTCTTACACATGTTACAGTTTTGAAATGATTTTGTAAAACCTGTTCCTAAAAAACAATTGTTTAAGTGACACGTGTACAAGTCCATCTAAGATTCATAGTAAAATATGATCATTGGAGGAGGGAGTCAACCATTAGAGAAGTGCCAATAAATCGGAGCTCATTTGAATGAGCTCATAAAAGTTCCATCACTCTACAGATTTCATATGGTTGAAGTGATTTCTAGAGAGAGAGACTCTCATGCTTGGTGTAGATCTGAACATCTAGTTCAGATTGATTCGAACTATTCTGATTGTTGTTATGATCAGTCAAGGACTTCATGGGATATGAAGATAGAGGTTTCAACTACCATAATGCTCTAGGGATTGAGAGGATAGTAAAACAAATTCTGATATTCCTATCGAGTGCTTACCCTATTGTGGGTAAGATAGAATTTCATGAATATATAAATCAAAGGATTGTTATATAAGGTTATTGGATACCTTACTCTTTGGGTAGAAAGATTTCATACTTGTAACTTGTTTTTTTATCAATTTTATTTTCATATTATTTTGATAAATGAATAGATTATAACCTTCTTATACTTTCATTTACTTTTTTATACTCTGATAAGTAAGATTCTATACCATTTAATGTAAAATGTTTTCCTTGTATACTTTTCTTAAGATTCATTACCAAAACCATATTTCCATAACCTAGCTAGTTCAAAGAAATAAAAGTGATATTGTGAATTTACCTTGTTTAACATTGTAAAACATAGTTTTCCTTAAGGTTGAACATAATTTTTTTAACTTACAATTCCTCCCCTCTGGTAATTGAGCATATATATCATTATTTCGATCCTAAAATTTATATTACAAGAGGTATCTAAAATAATTATATTTACATATTACTCTTCACACTAAAGTTTTCCTTGTTTTAAATTTTTACATGCTTAAGAATTTTTTAACCTTGTTTTCAAAAATTTACAATTAACCTGTTTTGTTGAATGATATTTTCCTATACAATGGCAGGAATGAATGTTGGATCGATTGAAAATATAAATCCAACTAGACCACCTATATTTGATCTGAATTATTATGAGTACTAGAGATATTTTATGATGATTATTTTTAGTAATACTGGAGTGGAAAACATTGTCATGCTATCTAGATATTACAAAATTCTTGACAAGGAAGTTATAAATTTTACCAATCCTAAAAAGTAAGAATATCAACTATATTATAAGGTACATAATACATTTTCATATTCCATGAACATGAATATGTATAATATGAATTGTTCTTGTGTGACTGCTAACTTTATCTAGAAGAAATTGGATTTTACTAATTTTGGTACATCCGAAGTAATGGAAACTAGAAGAGCTATTCATAGATCAGAATATCATGGAATACTATTTCTTTATGGAGAATCAATATATAAGGTGAAAAAAAAATTATGACTATTGGGAATAGCCTACAATATATTGGTGAAAAGGTCTAGATGATGAATCTCTTGTGAAAAAATTATAGATATCATGCCTAATGAGTGGGAATATAAGAGAATATATATTGATTAGATTACGATGGTGCCCAAAATTAAACTTGATGAACTTTTTGGAACTATTAATCAACATGAGACATGAATGAAAAGAGATGTTGATATCTACAAGAAGAAAATTGGAAATGGAACTGTAGCCTTTACTACTACTAAATCCAAGACTCCTGAAAGGGTTATAAGATCCAAGTCAAAGAAAGTTACAGTTTAATATAAATCTATTAAAAGTTAACATTATGGGAATGAGTTCGAAAATATTTCTCGAAGGATGAATAAGATAGTTAAGAAGAAAGACTTTCAGTATAGATATAAGAAGAAAGAAAGAAAGGAAAAGAAAAAAACGAAAGTCACTTGTTATGAATGAAAAATAGTAGGGCATATTAGGAAAAATTGTCTTATGTTTAAGAAAAACTATAGAAAATAAATGCATTCAAAGAGGAATAGAAAAAATAAAATAAGGGTAATGAAAAGAATGTATTGAAATACAATAGAACATAGTGTTCTAGTAGTGGAGACTTCTCTGATGAATATTCAGAGTATGAATCTTTTGATGAGAAGAATCACTATCTACTAGACCGATTACACTTTTAAAATCAATTTCTAATTATCAAGGTACACTTTTCTGAATCTATCACTAATGTATATTCTAATGAAAATTCTAATGATAATAAATATTATGAGTATTAGGATAATGAATCTTCTTCTGATGAAGATAATACATTTTCTTCTAATTAATAAGTGTCTAGGTTTTCAAATAATCTTGTGAATGAAAATTCTAAACTGTAGAAAAAGCTATATAATGGAAATTCTAGAATTTCTAATTTGACTAAACAAGTATCAAATATTTATAATGATCTTGATATTAAAATATATGAATTTGAAAGTGTTCCAAAAACCTGTGAGGAAGTTTATTCTGAGTAGGATAAACTTTCTATGGATGTTGAAAATGAAATTTCTCAGAATAAATATTTAGAGATTAACTCTAGTTCTAAAAATAATGTTTTTGAGGATCACAACATTTTTATAAAACTAAAGTCAGAATTATTTTCCTTAAAGAAGTGTTTGTCAAACTTTACCTCTAGTAAAAAATTGACAAGATGTATTACAAAATTTTTCCTCTATGGAATAGTTCACGATTTGGTTATACTCATTCTATTCTAGTTTTTAGTAATAACTAGTTTGAGCCTCATAGTGCACTTTTTTCACTAAAAGTCACTTTGGGGGACGTTGGGAAAAAAATTTCATTCAATAAAACCCAATATTTAGGTTTTCATAATGCTTTTTTAGCAATGAAAATGTGGATTTCTAAAATCTTGCTTTCTGAAATTCACAAAAACAAGAATTTTTGGATTCTAAAATTCTAAAAATATTATTTTTAGAAAAATAAATATAGTACTGACAGGAATACATGGTCCATGGATAGTGGGTGTTCCAAGAATATGACAAGTAACAAAAAATAATTTGAAAATATTATCAAGAACTAGGGAGGAAAAGTAACTTTGGGAGATAATGCTTAAGGAGAAATTATTGGTATTGGTAACATTGTTCTTCTTGAAAAAACATTTATTTCAAATGTTTTATTTGTTAAAGGTCTTAACACAACCTCATTAGTATAAGTCAATCATGTAATGATGGTTAAATTGTTAATTTTAAGAATGATATGTTCTTAGTACATAACTCCATGAAAGGGTTTATTATTTATGCCCAAAGGCAAGAGAATGTATACACACTAAACTTAGAAGAACATAGGAGCCACGATCTACCTAGCCTTAGCGCAATGGAAATCAATCTTGGTTATGACATAGAATGTTAAGACATTATAACCTTAGAAACCTATGTAAAAACTCTATATAAATATTAGTTAAGGTTCCATTAGAGCTTAGATTTGATTCTTCAAAATTGTTTATCCTTTTCAATATGGAAAGCAACATAAATCATGTTTTAAATAAATTGGTGAAGTCTCAACTACTGATGCATTACCATTGGTGCATATGGACCATTTTAGACCGACATAAAATAGAAGAATTAGAGGAAAATATTAGTTATTTGTCTTATTTTATGATTCCACTAGATTCATTCGGATATATTTTCTAACAAAGAAATCTGAAACATTTTTTATTTCAAAATTTTTAGAGCCCAAGTTAAAAATGAGAGAAACCATCCATTGATAACTATTCATTTTGATCATGGAAGAGAATTGCAAAATTTCGATTTGGAAACAATTGTTAGTAGAAAAGGCGCTACTCATAACTTCTCATCACGAAGAACTTTTCAATAGAATGGAGTTGTTGAATGAAGAAATTGTATTCATCAAAAGATAACTAGAACCATGATGAGTGAATATTCTATAGCCAAGCACTTTTAGGATAAAGTTGTAAGTACATCTTGTTATAATATAAATCATTATTTGATTAGAAATTTTCTAAAAAAATCCCATACGAATTTTGATGTGATAGAAAACATAGACAAACCTACTTCAAAGTATTTAGTTGCAAAAGTATTTATTCTGGGAACTAATGATATATTACATAAATTCCACTACAAAAAAAACTGGACTTTCATGGCGGTTTTTTCGTGGCGGTTTTAGAAACCGCCGGGAAATGTGTAAAAAAAATGTTTTTTTATTTTTTCGAGGATTAGAGGCGGTTTTTTAAAAAACTGCCACGAAAAAGTGGCGATTTGTGTAAAACCACCGCGAAATGAAATGAAAAATATAAAAAAAAACATGAGAAACCCCAAAATCACTTAAATGACCATAACTTTTGATCTGGACGTCCAATGGAGCTCCATGACTAGTAAAATCAAAGATCATGAAGAGATCTAGAGGCATGTATAATCAAAACCATGAGACGGTCTAAGGTGCGGAAGATATGAGATTTATAAGAAAGATGAAAAAAGTTCTCCAACCTCAAACGGACATAACTTTCGCTCCGGGTGTCCATTTGTGGTCTACCACATATCAAATCAAATCCAGCGAAGAGATCTACGCACTAGTTGGATAGAAGGTTGCTTCTTTCATGTTTTGCAACCCCAAAAACCCCTCTGAAGGCCTCCAAAACTCTGTTTCCGTCACCAATGTCCCGTTAAACATGTCTTCAAACAAAATTAACATTCGATCCGTGTGTCAGTTCGGACTCCTCCACATTACAGATCGTAGTTCATTACATGAGCTTCAGTTTGACCAGTTGTGGTGCCCACATGGACTCCTGGATCAAATGT